>JADQWA010001216.1:0-341699 GCA_018344505.1 Nebria ingens riversi
TATATATATACACTTTTATATAGCCAAACCATAAGAGTTGTGTGAATCAAATATAATACATCAGTGGATTAATATATGAATATCGGAAAGGTTCGACGTAACAATACTATTAAAAATTAATCATAGATTAAGGAGTGGTCTAGATTAGAATCAAAATTATGCTATAATTTACTAACTTAGTTTCAAATGTCACGACAAGACCTTGAATGATTTTCTCTTAAAATATGCACATTCGAAGATTCTCTAGAAAAAAATAATGTTTTGCATACCTATAGACAATGAATATAATTTTTTTAAATGATTATTTTATGCATTTGATTTTGAAAATTGCCTCAAGCAAATAATATATAGTTTAGAAACTTAAAATGCAATTTATAATTAGTAGTATTGCATGATATTTCGTTGCGTGCTTCATATTTATAAATCTTGTAACGAGCACACCAGGAGATATCAATACTCGATGAGCACAGGAACTCGTGATATAAAATATGTATATCCGGTTAAAATTCGGCTTGTCGAACTCATGGGAACAATTTTTATTAATATTATTTTGAAATATTACTGCATAAAATATTATGAAATATTTTAATTGTTATGTTTGTCTAATAATGTGAACATTCACATTATTCTTTGATATATTTATATAATTGTAAGTACATATACCTAAAGGTGATCCGTATTATTAAATATTGCATTCAGAAAATATTTATTTGCAATCAGATTATGAATCAGCAATCCAAAGGGCCATTTCAGATTTGTATACATTTACAGTGGGTTTCTTTTGTATTTGTTTTGAATGTCTTCTTTTAAAAAAAAATTCTTAGTAATAATGAATATGCTTTGGGGTTATTAAAAGTATTTTATAAAATAATTAAATAGAAACTAAAGCCTTGTTGCCATTTTAAATGTCATTTTGTTTATATTAACACAAATAGTAGTCATTCAACTGAACGTTAGCGTACTAAATTTAGTAGAATTTAATCCTGGATTTTACTAGAACTGGCACTGCATCAGTGCTAGTATTAAAAATTGTAAAATAATATAATAATTAAGTAATAAACAATGAAATTTCAAGTAATGTAATGTTAACGCTTAACAATGAAATAAAAATGAATATATCATTACGAAATCAAGTTTCTACAGAATTGACAATAGATTTTCTAAACGTTTTATAAAATTATATTATACTGATCCATTGTGTATTAATAAGTCAGCCTGTAAATCAGGTAGATTATTCTATTTATTTACATTTATGGTTACATGAGAGCAATTGTTTTATTTATTATAAAGTATCTAATATTTTGCTGATAAAACACAACTGAGATTGGTGAAACTCGATCTTAAACATGTATAGATAAAATATATAGATAAATCATACGTGCAGATTTCATTTAAACACAAGTTTAACTACATTTTAACCTTTAACCACAAGTAAATAATTCTCATAGTGCATCATTATCTTTTATGTTCATGTAGATTTATGTATGTAATAGACAATTTTGTTTACAATTTAAAATGCAAATTTCTCCGTCTTTTATTAATAAAGATATTAGTGTATACTGAAATATTTCATTTCAGAAGATAAAACGACACGGATGTATCATGTTAGTGTGTCGTTCGATTTAGTTTCTAATTTTTATTTTGTTATACGTGAAAGCTACATAACTACTTCAGACGTACATACAAGACATATTTGAATGAGTCGCCTTGATGAAGTTATAAATTATTAATTAATTGTATATTTATTTATTTTGTATTAGTTTTTCATTATTACCAATAGAAGAAATAGAATTGAAGTATTTTGGATTTTAGGTCGCGGAAGGAAGTTGTCTTTATTTTGAAGTTTTAAATATAAGATTAACACTAAAATTAATTTAAATATTTTAAGTGGTCGAAGTGTCGCTCCGTTTATATATGAAAAACTTATGATTTAAGCAAATTTTAATTATTTATTCTTAATTATTTAATTTGATTTTTTATGCAAAATCTGTTCCTATGGTATATTCTAATTGTTGAGAAGAAAAACAACAAGAGTTACGTTATATTTAAAAATTCATTTCGCGTTTTTTGAATGAATTTCGATAAACAAAAACAGAAACCATTGAGCAAGCGTATGAAATAAATAAAAATTTGTGTCACCCTATATTATGGGAAAAAATATGACGTTATATTTGTATTGAAATATGCACATTTTTATCTTTGACACAATTATAAACAATACAAGACGATTGTAAATATAATAACATCTTATTATTCTTACCTTGACATATGGTAATATAGACAGATCATTTTTATCTCAATTAGAAATAACGGGATACATATTTTTAGTTCACTTTTACTTTTAAATAATAACACAATTAAAAATAAATAAAAATATTATATTTTTACCTTTAAGAATCGATTAACCTATGACGTACTGTACCGCGTCATACCAACGGGTGTCACAGACAGAATAGCTTTTAATACATTTTTTATGTAATATGGTGGGTCAAACAAATTTTCAACTTAAATAAATATTTTAAACTACTATTAATTATATACTTAAATTCTTAGTCCTGCATGAATG
This sequence comes from Nebria ingens riversi, assembly GCA_018344505.1. Taxonomy (NCBI): domain Eukaryota; kingdom Metazoa; phylum Arthropoda; class Insecta; order Coleoptera; family Carabidae; genus Nebria; species Nebria ingens. Next base: position 2,567 of record JADQWA010001216.1, read on the forward strand.
TTTGTCTATAACGTATGAAGTGATCACCTACCATATATTATATCTATTTTCACATTTATACCAGAACGATACTATATAATATCTATAATTAGTTCACTTGCTCTAAAAGTATTGTTATTATTGTATTTTCTTGCGTTGATATATATATATATATATATATATATATATATATATATATATATATTATATATAAATATATATATATATATATATATATATATATATATATATATATTTATATATATATATATATATATATATATATATATATATATATATATATATATATATATATATATATATATATATATATATATATATATATATATTTTATATATATATATATTATATATATATATATATATATATATATATATGTTTATTTTAACCAATATATGCATAACAAAAGAATACTTTTCCAAATGAATTGTCAAGTATGGAAAGAAATTATTATTCAAAACTTGAAATGGTAACAATAGCCTTTTACAAAAGAAATGATTTTCACTTTTGAGTAGGTACATAAGAAAGCATAAATGAACATAGTAAATGACCATTGGTCATAACAATTAAACAAGCATTTAATAATTTGTCACACTCTACTAAAATTCCGCACGCACACCTAGAAAGCACGCAATGCTCTCCTGTCAATCATCTACCATTTAATTTATCAGTGTAAGGTGTTTAAAAGGAGATCAATGTAGTCGTTTAATTATTACTGTCAATTAAAGTTTATTTTTTATAATTTAAATTAAACCATCTGGCGCATGACAAAAACGATTTTAATTAATTAGTAATTATATACTGATTTCTTTTTTTGCACTAATTACTAAAAAAATAGTTTTCGTTAACGGTATCCCAAGTTTCCGTGTTTTTGATTTTATATGTAAATTATAAAAAGAATGTAATAATGAAGTTGTTTTTACTTTCCTTGTATTAATTAATTAATGACCATTTGGAATTTAGGATATTTATATATTTTTTGAAAGCTGACATAGTGCCCTAAACAAACTTTTACAAGATGCGTCTAGTCTAGCCTAGCTAAGATAGAAAAGAAAATTAAAATCTAACATTCTCCTTTACAAGAATCCATAAAAAAAACATGATTTCTTTTTAAACTAGGTAGCGCACATTCTTGTAATCAATTTATTACACTTTTTCTTATATTACTTGTAGAAACCATAATAACCTACAAAATTCAGTGAAAATTAGATATATATATATATATATATATATATATATAAATAAATAAACAAAATTATTTGACGTATTACTTCGCGAAGAAATTTTAATTAAAAAATAATACTGTTGAAAAAGGAACAAATGGATAACTCCAAATTATAATTTAAGTATTAATTTTTAAATTATTTAGAATGACTCTTAACTGAAAGTATATAAATAAAAAAGTAAAGGCCGGTTTACCATTTTGGAAACATTCGGTACAGCAACTTTGATTCCCTTCGCGCTTACCCAATTTGTGACGAACATAAAATATATATGTCTGCTGTTTAACTATACGCTGATCTATTGAAAATAAAATTTCTCATATAGTTCAATAACCTAAACGAAATCATATAAATAAAACAATACTTACACTTTCATCAATAAATAATATCTAGTTACTTATAACAATGTTATTAAAAAAATAAAAAAAATTAAGCCAGTTTAAAACAACTAAAACTAAAAATAAATAAACAGACCACTTATAAGTTAACAGAAAAGTGAAAGTATATTTTTCGAGTTTCTTACTCGCATAAATTGATCTGGTAATAAAGCGTATTATCCGGTTCATATTGCAACCAAATCAAATCACTTTGTTTGTTGGATAAAGTCATAGTTATATAAGTAGAGTCCACTTTAGTATTAAAAAAATATATGCTAACGTAAGCAATTTGCAACATATTACAGACAATTAGTAGTGATCGGTCAAGCAAATCATTAATGTTACGTAGTACGTCGGTAAACTAAAGAAATGTTTAATTTAAATAAGATATAGATCGAAGAGACTATACTAATGTTTAATACATTAAATAGAATGTCTATTCACATGCGTCTTCAAAGAGATTCTGGAGGAACGATAACGCGAATCGCGTTACATGACTATTATATAATTATAAGTAAAGGTAATTCTAGAGGCTCTGCCAGTTTATGAAATGGTCATTCCAGAATATCTATCCACAGAATAATTAATCAATGCATGTTTATAATTCTATTAATGTACGTAATTTAAACCAAACGAGATACTTTAATTTTATATTCTGATAAATTTCTAACAGGCGTATTTATTTTTTTGCTCTAAATAATCTATATATTGCAAATAACCAGAAATAGAAATAATTTCAAATACGCAATTAGAAAACTCTTACCTATAGACTTTATAGACTAAAGAATATAAATATAAACAAAACATCTTTATTTTCCAGATGGTTCGATTGAGAATCTTCACCATCACAACACTTCTAGGAATCCTCATAACCAATTGCTACGCCCAGCAAAATAACGCAAGGTCATATGATACCAACGACTGGATCCCTGTATCCCGACCTCGATTCCAAAACGAAGATAGCTCAGTAGAAAATGACAGTACCCAGAAACGACCAACGGGTCGTGTTCTAAACTTACCCGCTCCAGATCAAAAAAGATTCTTTCCAACAGAGTCTGGTTTAAATACGCAACCTTACCGAGTGCCACTGAACACAAATCTTCAGGATAATCAGCAACCAAAATTAGAGCAGTTTCAGTTGCCACCTAAGTATCAACAAGAATTGACGACGTATGTGCCTAGTCCCAAACTACTACAACAGCAACAAAAACAACAACAGCAGCAACAAAAACAACAGCAACAAATTTTACTACCACCTCAATTGCAAAGCATTATCAACCAAAATCAACCATTACTGTCACCACAACGAATTAACAGCCAGTTATTACAACAACCGCAATTAAATGCTTCGGAATTCAACTCAAAAGATGTGGTTCAAAATATCAATTTGGGGCTGTACAAACATCAACAAAATGTAAAGCCAACTCACGAACCTGAAGAAGTCCAGTTATTATACGTTCCTCTAGAAAATTTGCGACAGAGAGGCCAAAGACAACAGATACCGTTTCCTCACGGACAAGTTTTACCAAGTCAACAATTTTATAACCAACCATATCAGCAACATAAACAAATCCAGCTTCAAAATATCCAGCATGATTTTACTCAACAAGCATTACAAGCACAAAAATTGCAAGAACAGTTCAGTCATAATATTGAACCAGTTGCTCAACAACAATACAGACGGCCATATCACGATTCAGCTCCACAATCTACAACATCAGTACCAGTACCAGCTCCTAAAAAACGGAAACCACATCAACCACCTTTAGCAGTGTACATGGGAACTGAAGGACACGCGACGAGAATTGAAATTGATGATGTTTTATCATTATTAAAAGATGCAAAATCTATATCTGTGCAAGATAATGTAGGACCTGCTTCACCTCAGGTATTCGTAGGCCCATCTCATTTAGAAGCACCAGATGGTTATGTTAAATTTGACCTGCCTTACTTGTCAAGTATTGAAAGCAATCGAGTCGAAAGGAAAGTAGATCAATTGCCATTTTTCGTTGCACCACTAAGTTATAAGGCTCCACCAGGATATTCTAAAATACCGTTCCCAGCACCTCATGTGGGATCAGTTGTTATTAATCATTTTAAAGCTCAAGAACAACAGCAAGAACAGCAACGAGAGCAGCAGCAACCAGAAGTAACTTCAAGACGTCCACAACGAGTTTACGAAGAAGAAAACTATTCTGGGGAAAGACCAGCTGTTAAAACTCGAGGACGCCAGCGTCAGCCATCTCGGAACGCTTATACAGCATCAACGATCCAAACACCTGTTTCAGCTGAAATACCATACGGGCCTCTGCCAACCAAAAGCCAACATCATACTATACAAGAATCCTTAGTATCTCTAAATCCTTATGGTCCCACACAATTCGTGCAAACCACCACTCCAGCTATCTATGAAAAACCAGCTTCCCTGCACGAGCAAATTTTCTCGACAAAGAATCGTTTCGCAACGCCATCAGCTTATGTTCAAAATTCTGCAGTACGACAAAATCCATACCAACATCATACCTCAACAGAACCTACCTCGTCCTCCAGTACCTTATCAGGAAGTATCAGCAATGACAAGTACACTGTTTTGGAAGAGTTTTCAATCACAAAAAAACCTCAAAATAAATATCAAGAATCTCTACCTGAACGAATTTCACTTCGGGATCATCAGAGACGTCCAACAGAAAATTATTACAGTCAAGATGCTCAAATTAAAGAAGCTTTACCTTTAGTTTCTAGCTTACAACCAACGAATCAACAATATCTTGAACCAGAATCCCATCCAACATTTACTCAAAAACATGAACAAAAAGATTATATTCCAACTCAAGTACCAACTCAATTAGAATATGAAACTCCACAACCTATAATTCAAAATACTCCTAGTCAATTATACGAGCAGAGACCACAAGAGCAGCAAGTATTTACTCAAACTCAACAATCAAATGTTGCTTTTGAATTACCTCAAAAGCATCAACAACATACCCAAACTCAACAAAGTGAAACTGGGCAGACAATTGACAAATACGAAATACCCCAAAGACACCATACGCCGACTCAACAGACAAATAACGCATACGAAGAACCTCTAAGACAAATACATCATCAAATATCAACTCCAAAAACACTAATTCAACAAGAAAATGACGCGTATGCTGTACCTAAACGACAACCACATCATACTCAAAATCAACAAACAAATGACGCATATGACGTACCTCAACAGCAGCATTTAGTACAACACCTTACTCAAACTCAACCGACTAACGCTGTTTATGAAATTCCTCAACGACATAGTAAACGACCTCAGCTAGAGCAACAATTAAATCCAGTACAAATCCAGCAAAACAGCAACGAATATGAAGTACCTCAACGACAACGAATTCAAGAAACATCGACTAGATCACAAATTCAACATTCTAGTAACGAGTATGAAATACCTCAACGGCATCATCAACGACCCCAACTTGAACAAAAATTAAATGTAGCTCAACAATCCAGCAATGCATATGTGATACCACAACGGCAAAGACATCAAGAAACAACAACGAGAGCACAAACTAGATTCAGAGGCCAACAACATTTTACTCCTGATGATTACTCTAAAGAAGAATACGATTATGCAGGAATAAATGATAAAACAACTGAACATAATACGATCAATCAACAATATGACACTCATGAAACACCTAGACAAGAAGTTACACAACTACAATTTGATCCAGATTATTCTAGACCTCAACAAGTTGAATCGCAAGTAACCGTTACAAGAGAACCTGTTGTTGAGTATCATTTACCTATTCAATCTACATCAGCACCTCAGTTTAGTCCAGGAGCATATTATTCTGAAGAATCTATTCCTCTAGGACCATCATCTCACGAATATACTTTACCTAAACAACTTCCACCAATCAGTCCTCAACTTCCTGGTCTTGTCAACTCGTTACAAGACCAAGCACTACGTCCACTCTTAGCTCCGCTATTACTACCAACTTCAGAAGATCCTATACATGAAATCACTTCAGAATATTATCAAATATCATCATCAACAACAACTACAACAACAACTCCAATACCTATCATCGAAACTACTACCAAACGCAACAGAGGACGTCAACGGGCTACTCGACCAACTACGTCCTACGATTATTCAAACACAACTCCAAATCCAACATCTCGCAGACACCAATCATCATATCGTGGCCGAAGACCATATAATGGTCGTGTCAGACCAGAGTATACAAAACAAGTAAATGATGATAACGTACAAATTTCTTCGACGTCAATTCCTGAAATTACTGAAGGTACAACGCGATCTGTTTATGGTAGAAATCGTCCAGTAGTTCAACGATATACAACAGAACAACCACGCAGAACTCCAGCGAGTAGTCGGCCTCGGTTTAGAACTCGTGGACGTCCAGTTAAAGATGATGAATATTCCGAGCGAAGTACAACTGAACACACTTCCACATTTAGACTGCCAGAATTTGAAGGAGGTTTCCAGGCTTCTGTTCCTATGATTCAACCAACGGTTCATCCTGATGATGTCCATCATGTTTTGATTCATCAGCCACGTCAAGACCAGTCATTGGTTTATGTGCAGAACAAACCTGTATTACAAGAATCATCACCGATAAGCACGGAACAATATTTACCAAATAGATTTGGTTCATCTACTGAATCACTGGAGGCGGTACATCTATCTACTCTGGGTATTTCAGGGCCTGAGAATAATATTGTCTCAGATGTAATTCATAATGAACCTACGGTTTTAATCAATTCGAATTCGAATCCTGGACATGTTAAGTATGACTCTAGAGAGCAACTGGTCAATAAACCGAATACACATTTTGAAACTCGCGAACAAAGTGATCCAAAGACGAGTATTTATGATTCCAAAGAAGAAATTGATAACAAATCAAATATTCGGTTTGATTATAGAGAACAGGGTGACACAAAATCAAATATTCGATTTGATTCACGCGAGCAAAGTGATATCAAACCAAATGTATATCAGTCACATGTTGAAACCAATATACCAAATAGTCGATACGAAGAGCCTGAAGTAAAAATAGAACCTACAACCGAATTAACTCGTACTAGAACCAGAATTCGAGGTCGTCCACGTGTCAGGATTCAAACTACTACACGGTATCAACCATCCACGACGCAAAGAACTACAACAGAAAGCCAAGAAGAAAGTAAGGAGTTCTACGGATTTTTCCGTGAACCGAACTTTGCCAAACCAATTCAAATGGAATACAAACAAGCTTCTGAATTAAGAACACCAGCTAGGCCAACTATAGCTTACATTAGACAATCAGAAGACCAAGATGGTTACTCAACACCACATTCATATATTCCTCAAATTGAAGATAACTACGCAGAACACAACATCCAATCCCAATACGTGTCAAGTACATTGCTTCCAACTTCAGAAGAAATCGTAGATATAAAACCAGTTACTAGACGACCAATTTCAAGTTTCGCTAGATCTAGGCGTCCGACAGGGCCTCTCAAAGTTGAAATCTCGTCTGAAGCACCTGTACGATCTGATAAATACTTCACTCGGGGTACAAAGCGACCTGAAGCTGAAATTCAGAAAGTTACTCGAATTCGAAGTAGAATACGTAAACCTATACGTCCTACAACGGTACCTGCTGACAGTTCTGAAAGTTCCGAAAGATATCAATATACCCATTCACCTCGCACACATGAATTAGAAAATTCTAATTCTGCAGAAAATGCAGCACCCGTGAAAACTCGTTCACGATTTTCTAATCGAGGAAAATCACATTTCCAATCCCCAACTGGTGAAAAAGTTGAGCCTGAGAGTAATAATTATCCTCCCAGTTACTTACAAGCTCAGCAATCTCAACACCATGATTCAAACTATCCCGTTGTCAGTTCAACTCAACAATCTATCCAAGTAGTAAATCCACAAGATATAAATACTCCAAGACCGTCTTTCCAATTGACGATCGAACCTGAAGAAGTTCCCGATGAATATTTAGATCAAATACCATACTCATCAGTGAACCGACCCAAAGTTGCTTCAGTTGAACTTGATGAAGGTGAAGAGAGTAAATTTTCTGCTAAAGTAGTAGAAAAGCCATCAAATTTCAATTATATTATCGCAAACGAAAAATCTTCCGCCAAAGTAGAAGAAATTACGAAAAGAGGCAATGAAACAGAAATATCAACCATACCGGGTATAATTAAAGAAAAAACTGAAGAAACAAAAGATGCAATTCAACAAGTAACTACACCTGTTATTGAAGCTGAAACTTCCCAATCATCTGAAACAACCACTGACCTTCCAACCACAACTATGGATGCCACCACAGAACAACAAAAACGTAAAGGGTTTTGGCGTTTAGTGAATTTTAGACCCTTAGAAGATGAATTTGTATCTGCTGAATCTCAACGAGTTGGTACAGTTTTTTCGAATGAATTCACTACCGAAGAAAAACATAATAGAAAGTATCATTCAGTTAAACGAATCCGAACAACAGAACCATCACTTGAAGAAACTACAACTACACTGCCTGAAACGACATTTAATCCACAGTTGGAAGTGACGCACAAACAGGTTGATAATGCTGAACGTGATATGTTTGCAAATTTATACGAAATGTTTGGATTTTCTCCGGAAACAAGTGATGCTAACCACAATGATGAATCAATCGCAGAACCTGAAGTTATAACTACAGAAGTTCCAACAGAAAAAATTCCCGAAGAAGTAGAAATTACAACTGTAAGTAGTTTGAACTCAACAGATAGTTCAAGTATTGAAAAACTGGAATCCTCTGAAAGTTCCGAAGATTCTCTTGAACGAGATGAAGCATGGCATACTAGGATTATTGGCACTTCAACGACAACTGAAATTTCGCATGAAACTGAAATTTGTTACAGAGGGCGATGTATCAAGTCCATGACCTCAGAAGAAAATAGTGAAAGTCTTTAATTTAAGTGATAGTTAATTTTTAACTTAAGATAAACTCAGTGACTGAATATTTAAGTGTGTGTGAGTGATTTTCTAATGTCGTCGGAACATGCCTGTATAAGATATATAAATATATTTTTCATATGAGATAATTCTGTAAAACTTATTGTAAAGTTTAAATTCTAAGCTTAATATTTATGCAAAAAAAATCTATATATTTATAATAATAATACTGATAAATAAAAGAATAAATATTAGTTTTCATTATCCACATACATTCTATTTCAAATACAAAATAAATATATCTCACATTTGTTCATTAATTGTGGCGGCTACAAGTAATCACGGTTTGAATGAATTCAATTTGTAGAAGGCAAGAAGAAAGTTTAGTTTATTTTATTTTGAAGGAAAAATACATTTAAAAGTAAAATGACGTTTAAGTTATCGTAATATATTTATTAATTACACAATTTAATTTAAAATGCTACGTAATCTATGTGAGATACACATACAATTTGATATTCAAGTATTCAAGGTATGTCCGGGACCATATTCGTATTTTTCAACAATAAAATTGAGAAATAATACCTTAAACAGCCAAATTGAATTCTAATATTTATAACTAATCTTGATTTTTTGTCAGTTCAGTTTAATATGTATTGGCGTGACAAGTACAAATGTATCGATCATATTTTTCCAATAATTCCCTGCATTTATTTTAATTACATTTCAATTATATCCATTATTAGTACCTATTTCTAACAGAAGTGACACTTATTAAAAGCAAAAAAATAAAATAACAAGCATTATGTACCATTTCTTTTTTTAATCTAACAAGGATGACATTGATTGAGTATGTATATAAACTAGTAAAATATGATAGTCAGGTATAGTTTTGTGACTTGAATATTAAGATGTTGCGTTCATTCAGTGTTGCTGTCATTTGTCTAGTTTGTGCTTCCCTAGCACGTGGGTATTTAGATGATGCGGTATGTATATTTTTTTTTTCTATTCTCTCTTTTTCATATTCTCTCTTTTGAAATTAAATGAAAAATGCACTAGTGCTCACACATTTTAAAAATCACATATGTAATATATATTTAAAATTGCGTTTTAATCCGGAAAATGAAATGTTTAAAAGATACGAAAAATATGTTTTTTAAATATAAATATTAATTAAATATATTTATGGATTAGTTATGAAATTTTAAAAAGAAAGCCAGAGTATATTTTCTATAATTTTAATATTTTATAACAATTTATTTTTGCAATTGGTTGATTAATTGACTGTCTAATTTTATGTCTGATTATTTGAATCCTGTATACTGACAAAATAATCGAATTGGCTCAACTGACAAGTAACGCAAGTTGCACTTTTTTGTTCCGTCATATATAGTAAACTAGAAAATTGTTAAACCGTACGTGCTGAATAAAATGGTTATTAATCATGATGTCATATTGATAACATAATATACATATATAAAATTTAGCTTTGTTTTCATATTTTGATCCATCTAAAAAAATCCTATAATGCTTATTTATATCTTATGAGAGAATTAATAAGTAAGAACACAAAACTCTTACTTCACAGTTTAATATATAGGTCTTTTGTTGTTCAGTCATATTAATATGTATTTGATTCATTTAAATATTTTAGGTACTAAATGATGATTTACGAGAACTTATAGCTTCTCTTCATAAATCATGTATTGCAAAAACAGGAGTAGATAATGGTAACGTAAATTCAAGTTTTTAAATATTTTATATTAACAAATTAATAATGTTTTAAGATATGATTTTGAAAACGAATGAAGGTGTATTTCCTGATGACAAAAATTTGAAAGTAAGTACTCATCACAAGAAGCGTAAACATAAATAAAATTAAAACAAAATTCTTTTTCAGTGCTACATGAAATGTATATTATCTGAAGGAGCAGCTGTAAGTTATTGATAACCGTAAAATATTGGAGATTTGTAAAATATGTTTATTTATGTTTTAGATGGATGAAAATGGTGATCTTGATTTTACAGCTATAGAGGAAATTGTTCCGGATGTATTAAAAGAGCCAATCAAAAATATGTTTGATAAATGTACACCAGAAGGTACTCACCAATAATTTGTTCTTATACACAGAGTAAACTGTTGTTACGCACACGTTAAAAACATGAGCTATACGATTTTATGAAATAGGTAGTTTTAATAATTTCGTTTTTTGTTTTTCAGCAAAAAATGCCGATCTCTGTGAAAAATCATTCGAATTTTACACTTGCTGTTACAAAACGGATGCAAAGGTAATTTAACAAAAAATATATTCGTTAACTTAAATATAATATTTTTTCATTTTTAGAACTATTTCCTAATATAAAAATGAAAAGTACCTATAGACATTATACGACAACAGATTATGGAATACCCTGTATTTTATTTTAACATGTAGTATAACTATAATAGTATAATAAAGCATTAAGAAAAATATGTTTTGTATAGTAAATAAATAAATAAATAATTGACAGAGCAACAATAACAAAATAATTTATATAAATAGTTTAACATATCACATGAAGACTAATATTTCAGTATTAGTTTAAAGAACAGCTAAACTAGAAGAGAAAAACAGCGAAAATGATTTAACCGTAGCTTAAACTTATACTGAAAATAAGTCTAGGGAATAAATCAAAATGACTAGAAAATTTGTACATCGAAGAATTTTAAGTATTTTATATAAACATATTATTACTAATGGAACGTATACTTATCCTAAAAATATGAAACAGATTGCGCGCGCATCTACATTTGTTTTTCTAATCTCACTATACCAATTCATTTTCAAACCCAACACAGTTTTATTTACACAGTAATGCTAAATTTACAAATTTCCACTAGTTAAATATTTTAATGGATAATCATTATCCAAAAGATCATAATTTGCAGCAGCTGATTTAATCGACAATTCTTGAACAGCTTTCATCGAATTCGGTCTAGAATTCGAGCGTGAATTCGATCGCGAATTCGATCTCGAATCTGGTCGCGAATTAGATCTCGAGTCTGGTCGCGAATTCGATCTTGAATTCGGTCGTGACGATTTATAAATGGGCATTTCTACTGAAACAACTGTTGTAAGAACTGAACCTCTGTGTTCGTTATTTGCGGTATAGTTGGTTTGTTTCACTGTAAATCCATCTGTAGCGCTACTAGGTCGTTTATACTGGGGTCCAGAGCCATACGGTAAGGGGACCCCGCCAATGGCGCCTTTATGTCTTTCGGCTCTGTCTTTGCATAATCCGTATCGTCCCATCAAAATAAAAAAATCTCGACGATATTGTTGAGTTAGTAGTGCATACAAGCAGGGGTTAGCGCATGAGTTAAGTGGGTAAAAAAATACTAAAAGAATTTTTGTTTGAGTTACTGTGATTAGAGGGTAACCTAAAATCGCGGTTAATCCAAAAAACGCTATAGGAGCCCAACATGCAAAATCAGTAAACACTAATAGCGCCATTCGTTTAGCAACAGTCAAGTCACTTCGCACTGACGTCACAGTAGTGCATTGATTTCCTTCTCTAATAGATTTATACATGCTACCATAGCAAACGCAAATTAACGCAAACGCAATAGCGTTAAATGCTAATAAAGTTGACAGGTAAATTACATCTGCTTTTCCTTTCATTTCGAGAGGCAAGCAAATACTCGTTTTTGAATAGTTGCTCACGCCGACCAACGGCAATCCAGCCATAAATAGGGCGCAAAGCCAACCTGAGAGCATAACACGAACAGCCGTGCGAAGTTTGAGACGTTTGTTCAGGTGTATTGCCCACGTTATCGTGTACCAACGCTCTGTGGTGATAACGGCTAGCGTGTACACTGATAACACATTTCCGAAAACAGTTAGGAATCCGGCGACTTTACATCCATCTCCTGTTTGTACACAAGAGAAAATGAATTGTCGTATCTGATTTAGAGATAAAGTAACGTATTCGTCGTGCTATTTGACAAATAGAAGCAACAAATAGAATTTCGTGATTTTAAAGCAAGGTCTTTACATCAATCAGAAAGACGAATAGATTAAGCACAGCGGTCGTCATGCAACACAATACATAAAAACAACAAATTAAATTATGCAATGTATCAACTACCTTCATCCATCAGAGAGTCGTTTGTGTTTCTACACAATAAATATATGTAACTCTGAAGATACTGAAGGTCACGAATAAAGCATACGTCATGCATGATAGCAAATATAAACATTAAATTATGTTTTACGATGCGATAGTTGTAAAGCTGAAGCACTCTTCCAATGGATATAAAATCAAAAAAAAAAAAAACATACACTGCAAATAAGACTTAAATTTTAAAGCAATCACTAAGAGAAAAGCTATTTCACAATTGAAAATTCACTCTCGAGTAATGCGAAAATTTGTTAACAAACGTAAAGTAACAACAATAAAATTGAAAAGAAGGGATGTTACTCGTAAAATATAAGAACATAAATTAGCACGTTCTATAAAAATAACTAAATAAATATGTACAGCCAATGACAGCACAAAGTAAAGAAATTATCAATTAATACATAAAAAAAAAAACATGCAAGCTTGGATTTTGTACGAGTACTTTGCGTTCAAATAACTATGTTTCTGGTACCGAAAACTTAAGTTATATATTAATAAACCTACGTTTCGTAATAGTAATCACGTAATTAATCACCATTTAATTCGGTTCCTCATGACATTTCGCAAATAATCGCTTAATCCCGAAACCATGGTTCTGGTTTTTACAGGTCGCGGCTTATTTGCAAATATTTATGGAATGCGCCGATTAAATTGGTTATACGATAGGTCATTATATTTATTATAATTATTAACCCTAAGTTTAGTTTTCATGTAATTTGCAACCTGATATTACCTGACTTCTAAATAATTCTGCTTTATATACTCAAATATTTATGATGAAGGAAGGCACAGATTGTAATCGAGAAAACTTAACGCACGAGTCGAGTTAGTTGCTGAAAAGTAACTGATACAACGTTTTTTTATTCAAAAACATGTAAAGTCTGTTTTAGACTACACAAGAATTGCAGCAATATGTATTGCGTTGCAGCAATAATTGCATAGTGTAAAGCAGATATTGCAATAAAGTTTGCTGCAATTTAATGCTTTATATTATGCAATAATTACTGCTGCATTTTTTGCATAGTTTAATCAACGGTGTATTTTAGTAGCTATGGTTAAAATTTGATATTTAAGAAGTAACATCAAATAATTCCATAATACTGAAAATACAATGTTTTGTTTGAGGCCGGTTATGCAGACTAAATAAGAATATAAACAAAACGCCTTGTGCGTATTTAAAAACACAATAAATGTGCCATGACGTGAAATTAAAAATGTATTATTCTACTTGTGTTATATACTAATTAAAACAAATTTAAAAGTAAAATCCTCTTTGCAAATACAAAAAAGTGTATGCTGTGTTTTAATCATGTTAACCGTTGCGAATAAAATCTGGTCCCATTAGTTTCCAGTATTTATCTTTCAAATAACAAAAAAGTTTTATACAATAACGTAGCCGCGGATGCGCTGAGTAAAATATTAATTTTCCGAGTATTATTCTTCAAATATGCATACATATTCATAACTTCAAAGCACTACAAATCCAAATAAAAAGTGCATGAATATCAGCAATGCACGCAGAGACATTCATACTTATTGTCCAAATGGTAATTTAATTTATTAAAATATTTATTTGTTTAAAATAATTATGGTTTAAAATTAACATTTATTTTTTTATTTGCAATTAAAATAAATATTAGCTATATTCAATATGTTTCAAATGAAAAAAATAGACCCATATCATTTGACATTAAATAAATAAAAATCGCTATTTGTTTCAATGGTTATTACAAGTGATTAAATTAAATTCAACTTAAGAACTCTATGAATAAGATGTAAATGTTTACTAAATAACTAAAAAGGCACATGAAAACATCAAATGCATACTAAAATGTAGCTATAGCAATACATTACGCTCTTAAGAGTCAAAACTAGTACAAGAATAACTCACCCCGTTGCCAAGAGATTGCGTAGTTGAAGTAGTATCCAATGGAACACGCGTCGACGATCGCTATAAGAAACAAATGGATGCCAATGCATAGGTCTGCAATGGCCAAATTGACCATTAAAAATTTCGATACGGTTAGGCGAAAATGTGAGGTTACTATGACCACAACTACCAATAAATTCCCAATAATTGCCGATAGTGATATAAACCACACCGGGATTCTTAAAGCCCAGTTGCCCATCAAATCTTCACACGGGTTGAACGCATCGGGGACTGGGTAACATTTCACCTTGAAGGATAGAAAATTAAGTCTTATTAATTGGATGTACACCCAGTGTAAACTTGTTTGCTAAAATTAAGCCGTGACATTTTGTTGGTCATTTCTCAAACTTAAGAGTATTATATAGTAGAACTCAGAGTGAAGGTTTTTAATAATTTTAACTATCTAACAACGAGTATGAAGAAAGTCTCTGAATTTGTTTTTTACATGAAAATTATACCATTCAGGAAATAGCAACGTTTAAAATATTGTAGAAGACGATTACGTGAACCCTCAACGAAACAGTTCCTCCAAAACAAAAAATATTGTGTTGTGGTTTCAAACTAATAACTACTTTTTTCAACGAAACAGGTTTCCTAAACAAAAATATTATTATATGGTGGAGGATGCCATCTGATGGACTTATTGGCCTGATACTAACTAATCTTACCTGCTAATCTTTTAACAATTTTTATTTATATTTTTAACACTAGATAGATAAGAATCTATCTAGTATTAAATTTGTTGTTTTGTTTACTCGTTGCCAGCATTATTGTTTTTTAAATATGAATGTATAAAGTTTGAACACGTTGACGTGTCTACCTAATAGTAACCTAGGGAATAGTCATTCATATTAACAAAGTATTAGTAATTGTATTCAGTTTACAGTAATAATTATTTAAAATTTGAAAAATATTTTGCTTTCGTTCCAGAGCAAATTTGGACTTTCATCTCCATGGGAAAAAAAGACTCAAGTCATTATCACTATTTTTTAACACTTGTATACGCAGTTTTCAAATATAAAATAAAATAAAAATATAACATCGATATAGCGTTGGTAAGTTAGGAAGCATATTGCATTATGGTTTAACATTACCTAGACCAAAAAGCGTCGTTGTCTATGTTAGGCCATTACCAGCTAGTTTACATTAATAATGAGAGATTTGCATTGCCTTAAATGTGAGTATATAACCGATTAAAGGGTAATCTCGTTTATGCAAACACACTGTATATCTATCCAACTAAATTTAGTTGCTATTAATATGCAGTCACGTCACGACACATAAATCCGCCTACTTTATCAGGTTAATAAACTAAAAATCCATATCATAATTCATTCGTTATACTGCTGTGGATATACTTAAAATAAATCTGTACTCGTTATATGATCATTCATATTCAAATATACACAAATATAGTTGATGATTTTTACTAAAGAGATACTGAAATAGGATAACTCTTAAATCATTATCGTGCAATATTTCATATTCTTTACTACTTACGTGATTACGTTACAAGAAACATTTAACATGTAATCTAGAACTTCAAATGTGTATATGACGTCACTAGTCACGCTATAACGTAATTTCGACTAATGACATCGCGTTATTGTGTTTGAACCGTTTTCAAATTGACGAATTTCAAAAAACAGCAAATATTTTAGTAGTGTTAAAAAGCAATATAATCCTATCCTCTCGACCACATAACACGTAAATAAAAATTTCTTATAGCACGTATATAAAAGGAATCCTCCTCCCCCTTTCTCCTATATATATATATATATATATATATAATTATATATATATATATATATATATATATATATATTATATATATATATATATATATACATCGTTTTTTACATATATTTCCATAACTATACTGTTAAACTTTAGTTGGACTCTATTTTTCTGTATTATATGATTTAAGGTTGCACGTATGTACATACCTCTTGATAATTTTTTGAAATTTTCCCACACAGAGCATTGACTGGTGCATTTGGATTGACAGTCACACCGAAAGATTCTTCTTCAATCCAGACAGCGTCATAGTTTGTTTTTTCATGTATGTTGGTTGCATTAAAAGGCATCCATTCCAGTAAACTTCTTCCGAGTGTTGAATTATGGAAGCCAAGCATTGGTTTAAAACTTGTTGCATTTTGTGAACATGTTTCTTCTAGTTGCTGCAAGAATCGTTCATGTTTCGCGAATTCCCAGGGATCGTGAGTGCTTGGGAAACGGAATGCACAGCAGTGGTATGGATATGTCAAATATGCAGTCCGTATATTCTAAATATCAACAACTAATTGCAATTAGGCAGTTTAGATAAAATGTGATTATGGTAAATAAGAACGGATGTAGTTTTAGTTATATAACGAATTTGTGTGTATTTCATCATTTATATTATTTTTTAAATTATTTATAATTATTTTTGGTTTCGTTTTAAAAGAATTTTATAAGTATCTAACAAAATGTTTTGTTTGAAAGAAAAAAATGATTAATGGTAAATGTATATACAAGAACTATTTTTCTTACAATATAAATGGATTTCGCCGACACTAGAAGTGCCAAGAAAACATTTATTAATTTATATAGTAAATCCAATTGATATAGTTGAGTAATCGTACCTTAAACTTGTAGACAGACGGAAACACTTTCAATGTAGTTGTATCTTGAATTTTCAACACTTCTATTTCACTTAAACCATCCACCGGTAGAATGGTAATTGCCGTATTTGACAGGTCTCTAGTAACAATATAAGAGAAA
Source organism: Nebria ingens riversi (assembly GCA_018344505.1). Taxonomy (NCBI): domain Eukaryota; kingdom Metazoa; phylum Arthropoda; class Insecta; order Coleoptera; family Carabidae; genus Nebria; species Nebria ingens. The sequence continues at coordinate 19,973 of JADQWA010001216.1, forward strand.
AAGTATGCATAAATACATGTTTTGGCGATATATATGTATGTTGTTTGCTTTAAAACGAAAGATAGAAAGTTCGTTTACCATTTATATATCTTCAATAAATTGGTAATAAATTATTAAAACAATTTTCTGCTTAGATTAGACTTAAAATATTTACACTGACCGATGTACTCTTGGGACGTGGGAGTGGTAAGCGAAATATCTAATGCAGACCACACCAAATAAAAATGTTAATTCTATCATTTAAAACCCTCGTTTAATACATAAACTTCTCTAAAAATATCATTTAAATTCAAATATTTAAATGTATTCATTTAATTTTAATATTTTAGTATTATATATAAAATATATAATAATTTAATCCTATAAGTGCTCGACAATAATTATTTAATGTATCTGCACATTCATATAAAAACCCAATTACAAGTTCGTATTAGTTACTATAGCAACATAATTAATACATCCACAAACATGTTTGCATATACATACATATATCGCAAGCTATCCAATCCTGAAAATGCTTTAGGATGCAAGTCTGTCAAAAATGAATTCCCCTTGAGGCTTCTGTAAAAAGAGAAAATATACAACCAATATTAACTAGCCGCATGAAATAGTGCCGGTACAACGTTAGTTTTTCACTCGCTAACAAAGTTACAACCTTTACGATATATATATATATCAGGAAAAGTTATGCTGTAGTTACAAAGATATACAATGAAAAATTCGAGGATATATTCTAAGAAGCGTATTTTATTTTCATGTTTACTTGAATATTATGTAGAACTTTTGTAATGAACCCTGAACAAATATGTATTCGTTTTAATTACTAGATTCATTCATATATTTCAGTAATTTTTAAATATTTGGTCTAACGAAAATAATAATAATACCTAGTGTTCTTACTTTCTTTTACGAAGTAATAAGTAAGTATTGTAATCACGAAAAAAAAAAATTCTCGAAATTTTTAACGGAAATACACCTTTTGACCTTCCCTGAATCGAGTCTGACTATTTTTGGAATGACGTCTGTGTGTGTGGGTGTGTGTGTGTGTGTATGTGCTGTACAGCCTACACTATTGAAGATAAAATTATTGAAACTTTAAACTTAAGATTTTATATGCCTGGGGCGAAAACCTTTTATTTTTGACAAGCATATTCAAACCGCAAGTGCATGTTTACTTAAGACTTTTTTGCAATTTCTGCAATATCTCTGAAACGGCTATACTTGCAGTAAAAATAGTTAGAAATAACATTGAAAGATATTAGTATTCTGCACAACTTTTGTTTGAAACATTTCTTCAAAAAGTGTACCTGTTACGAGAACATTGCTATTATCTTATTTATATTGCCATAGTTACATAGGTATGGAAAATTATATATATAAATAATAATGCATGTCAATTGTTTTAAATATTCCAATATTTTGACATTTAACATTTATTATCAGTGTCACAAATAAGTTTAGTGAAAACCCGTTACAAAGGTTAGTAAATAATTTAAAATATTATATATAAATATTTTCTCTGGTTAAAGTTAATTTGAAAACTAAAAAATGCCCGGCATAATAATTTTTAATAATATGTAATGAATAATTATATTTTCTTTATACTACTATAAAATCCAACATTTAAAATCTGAAATACTTTACACTTTTATTGGACAATGAATGAAAATATATTTTTTATTTATATACTATCAAATCTAAATATACTGACTACGTAAAAGAAAGTTTAGGGCCAAAACATGGCCGATGGTTAATTATATATGTATTGATTTGTAAAATAGTTCATGAAGTAAAAAAATCCTAGTTAATAATGGGGTAGTTAGAAATTGCGTTTATACTTTTGAAGCTCTTGTGTGTTGGGTGTAAAATAAGGAAAAGTGTATTTTCTATATTTTCCATCAATAAATCATTCTATATCACTTATAAAGAAAATACATTTTCTGATCTACTGACTACACCAATATAATATAAAATATTTCTCTGATCGTAAGAGGTATGTTATATAGGTATACCTCTAGTAGACAAGTTCAACAAAATTTATTTCTTAGTATTATCCAATATATCTTTACAATTTTCAGTAAAGCGTTTTGCAAAACGCTAAAACTCTTGTGTTCATATTTACATAACCATGAACTGTTTGTTTTCTTTTCCAATAAAGGTAAAAACTACATGCAATAAAATTGAAATATGCCTATATAAATTAAATTAAAATTTTTACTTCTTTTACAGAAAGCAGATAGTGGGTAGAATCAGAATAGAATTGATCTAATATATATAGTAGTTGTAGAATACCGTGTGCTCCACAACAGCCTGGCCCAGTATCTGCTAACTAATCTAATTATTTTGATCGAATTTGTATAATGAGACTATGTAATGTAGTTCATTATTACACAACCTGAGGGTATATTCTTGAAACGAATCGTATGTGTGACATAATCACGCATAAATTCCGTGAGAAATAACATTACAAGTGTATACACAAGTGCGTATTTGATTTCTAAAATAGCTATACCTTGCGGCTGTACTTTACAAATAGATCTTATAAGCTTTCCGTGTGTATTAAATAAATACATTTACATTTTCTATTATACCTCAGCAAATCGTCAATAATATTACAACTTCAAATATCATTTACGAAATACCTAGAGCAAAAAAATTATTAAACTAAGTATGCTATTATATGCTATAATTTATTGATGATCGTTAACAATAACATAAGAGCAGAAATTTAAAGTGAACATTTGTTGAAAACTTTAAAAGACGCATTTTATTCACATGTGTGTCTTACAATTTATAATTTTATATTTAAGAGAATCTAGAGATAATATTAGGGTGTAATTTCGAATAGTTTATTTAGGTAAAGTGTTTTTAAGAAAATTACGACAAAAAATGTATTTTATATCATCTTTTATTGTGTAACGTCTATTTTTCACTTGACTTTAACATATAATACGTCATTAAAATTTTATTTAAAACGTCTATTTATGCAAAATATTGTATTGTGATTGGAACAGTTTGTAATTAATTATTAAATTATATCTGAAATAGTTTCGAAAATTTAACAAGAGAAATTTCTGAAATTCCAAATACAACATTAATTGACATACTTGTTACGACTCAAAGAAGTTTAACAGTAGTGTAAGTTTAAGGGACTGTTTATACCTATATTATGAATTATAATTGTAATTCCATGCGCGTAAACTTTTCATTGTTACGCCGAAAGTTAACATGTAAAACATTATCTTAAAGCAGTACAATTAATTAACAAAACAAAAAACAAATCGTAATGAAGTACTCAAAAAAGTATAGCACCAATTTTATATTCCAATACATCAACTAAATTTACTAACCCGAACACCTGGATATTAATTAGGTCACATGTGAATCACGTGATCAAAACTCGCTTATATAATTTTTGTTGATTATACATGAAAGAAAATCGCTATCAAAAGAATAAATTATATAATAAAATAGGCAATGCATATATGCACAGTGCAAAAACATTGAGATATTCATATTATATTTCTTTTCAGTGAATACGAAATAAAACACAAATCATGTGACAAATCGGTATTTCAGCTTCAGCAATTCAACTGCCATGATATTATTTCGCATGAAATATGTTGCTTTATTTACTGTATGTCAACAGTAAAACGTTTTACCTAAGTAAAGGTTTATTGTGTGCTTTAGTTTTGATAGCGAAATTAATTGAAAACATCTTGTAATAAATTGCAAACATTTTGATAAAACTTTTATATATATTAACACATTGCAATTACTAAATAAATAACTGAATAAATATATATATATATATATATATATATATATATATATATATATATATATATATATATATATATATATATATATATATATATACATATATGGCGTATGCATATATATATATAAATATATCCGTTATATATATACCGTAATATATATATATATATATATATATATATATATATATATATATATATATATATATAAATATAATATATCGTATCCACTATATTCATGAATCAGGATGGTTCATCGGAAGATGGATTATCCATCTTCCGATGAACCATCCTGATTCATATATATATAGTATATATATATCATATATATATATTTATATATATATATATATATATATATATATATATATATATATATCAGGATGGTTCATCGGAAGATGGATATCCATATATCCTATATGATACATATACGATCATATATATATTTTATATATATATATATATATATATATATATATATATATATATATATATATATATATATATATATATATATATATATATATATATATATATACATATATATTTATATTTATTCAATTGTTTATTTAGTAATTGCAATGTGTTAATGTGACTCTGAAACTATTAACGCATAACATATTCTTATAACGTATGTGATATTAAATTACTGATTAATAAAGTTTGAGTAAGATTCTTGGTATTTGCATGTGCTTTTATTTTGTTAGTGACAACCATGATTGCCAGTTATTCATACTTTCAAATGGTATTTGTATTTATAATTTGAGTTGTTATTCCCTATTAAATTAGCTTCCTATTTAAGATTTATATCTAGGACAGCAATATAAATAATTTTTAAAATTAACAAAATACAGAATAGGCAACTGAGAAACTGAATTTAAGTTTCTTCCTTATCGTTTTAATACTGATCTATTGAAAAGCATGTTGATGACGTTATTTTATTTCTATTTAAAAAAATAATAGTTTCTGAACTTAAGGTAATATCGCAATATACCTAATATACTATTTTTAGGCTATAATAAAAGATTAATAGAGTTAAAAATAGAATAGAATTTTTGTAACTAAAGCGGTCCTAAAATATACTATTAACTCTTTAAGTATCATAATTTTTTTACGAAAAGTATCTAACTAATAAAAAATAAAATCTTGTGAAACTCATAAAATTATCATAGATATTAAATAATGTTACTTTTTTACGGCACACCCTATAAAAAATATATATTATAAACTGTCAATATATTCTAACCCTTAAATCTTGAAATATTTTGCATTTCATTGGGCAATATTCGTATATTTTATATTTACGTATACAAAAATAGGAAAATTTTCATAACAAAAGAATTTAATCATAGAAACGGATACTGTTGGTACTTGTTACCTAAACATGGTTGAATTTGTACTTTTTAGAACGCGAGAGACATTCAAAAACTTGTAGCTTTGTTTATCTATCAAATGCAGAATTGCCAAACTTGAATGAAGAAGCTTCAGAATACTATATTTTATAAATACGTAGTTTTAATGATAATCAAAGTGATAGAAACATCATTTCGTCAATACATATTTTTTTGTTATGAACTAAATATATTGAAAACGAGAAAATTCTATATGGATTATATGATACGGTAAACATGTTTACAGCATGTTTTTCTAATAAACCATATTCGATTTTACGATTAAATAAATGTAAAAATGCTTATAAAATATTTTATGGTCACTTTTTTTAGTAGATCTACTTACAATTTTGCAATCTGCGATCCGTAGAATGCTTCAGCTTCGACTGCAGTAATTTGATTAAAATTGAGCAAACTGCAAAATAAACTTTGAGTAAGTTTTAAGTCAGTTGCCAATATGAATGTATGTACTCATTAAAATAATATTCTGTACACGGTAAACTCACATTTACATTTTATATGCTAGTTAAACAAAGATTGCTATGTTGATTTAGGAAAAAAACCGTTTAATTTATAGTACTACACAGTGCTGCATTTTTTATTTACTTTTAATTAATTTATACTGCGCAAGAAAAACTTCTTATACGCAGAAAGCCGCTGTTTTGTGAAATTTAGAATTTCGTACTTACATTTGGTCAGCTCGGACTTTGATTTCTTTGCTGGAAATTCTCTCAATTTGATTGTTTTCTAAATCTCTGAACAAATAAAATACATATTTAAAACAAATTCTAAATTATTTGTAGACGCATTCGTTAGTGGCGTGCGCTGAATGAACCGAGTCGACAAGTGTTGCTCAAACAGAACGAAAATTAAATATTTAGTTAATATCATTTTATATCACTTGAAGAATCGAACTGGGTAATTAGGAGTTATGTTCAAATCATTATTGATTTGAATTTATAAATCTAATTATGGTTTAGCAAAATAAATTTAAAAAAAAAACGTATAGTTTCGTTAATGATCTCTGAACAATAAAATCAGCACGTAAATGTGAAAATCGGTCGTATTTCAGCTTGATTTATTTCTAATGGGCATGCAGACACAGTAAAATGTTAAACATTACTGAATTGAAAACACACCAAAATAGATCTTTATGCGCTATATTGTATGCAATGCATATATTACAGATATTTTTTGAGTACATACATTGTTGGAAATACTGATTTTGTTTCCAGTCCGCTAAGGTTCGGAATCGCCTTAAGGCCAGTGTGCACGATTCGTCTACAAGAAAAATAAATGTATTATATAGCTACAAAACAAAACACAAAATAAAACTGATAATCAAGATGGCCGAGTGTGATAGAAAACATGCAACATCTGGGTTATTTTGAGGTTAAGGTTACACTATTCTACACGTAGGACGCTGGAAAATCATTTTGAAAGCAAACACGTCTGTCTCATTCATGTACTAAATATTACGCAGACATTTCAAAATTTGTTTGATTAATACATTAAAGGCATGATTAAAAAATAAATACTACTATTGTACTAATAATAGCTTTTGTATTCAATTTCCTGAAATAGTTAATGCCTTTTTGTTATTCCTGCTTGTACCTAATGCATAAAAAACAGTTTCATTTGAACCAAACTTTAGTCTATAAACCCTTGCCAAAGGAATAATAGAATTTGTTTTGGTTTATATTAAAATTATATCTACGTTTTGCAATACGTCTGAATATTCACTAGCGCGTGTAAATTATTATGCCTCGTCTTAACTAAGTACTAATATTAGAATACAAAAGATACTTGATAGAGAGTAGAATAGTTTGTAAAGATATATCAAGACGATGATACGCATCGACGCGTACTTAAAGGTAGTTCAGGTGGACTATTTGGAATATGACAAATTCCTCAAAATTCAACGTTTCACTTGAACCAAATATCTTCGTTCCTCCGGGTAAGTTGTGTTTTAGTTATCACAGCTCATAACACAATGGATCATTTCCTCAATGTACATATGAGGAACCGCAAATTAATAATATTCAAATAATATATCATTTTGCACTAAATATATAATTGCTAATTCGACCCAGTCATGCTAAATAATAACTAAAAAACAAACATAAGTCAAAGTGAATAATCGGCTCGCGCTCCTTATTCCTTTTAATTATTAATAAATCCGTATTATCTTGAAATAATAATAATTTAGATTACTAATTAGTTCTGAAATTAAAATAGAATATATCAAAACATGCATATCTTACATATAACATTTTTAATTATTTAAGACTATATTTATGAAAAAATTATGACGAAAATAGGCCTAATTTCTAGCATATTTAATAACGGTTTTATATATATATATAAATAGCTACTTGTTTACTTTGACTTTAAATAATTTATAATATTGAAGTGCTATTATCGCTAAAACAATACTCCGAAAAGTAAAGAAGCGATCGTGTTTTATTTGTTGATTTTATGTATTGAATTATAGCGGATCGACTGCTAAATTATTTCATTGATTATTTTTAAACGAATAAAATATAATTTTTAAGTAAACATTTCTATTTGTTATAGATGAAAATTTCATTATATAATTCGAAAAGAAATGAATGTTTTATTTTATAGCTGCTAACCACGAAGTACGTGAAAAGTTTGTTGATTCTGTTTACATTGTTAACTATACCAATGACTTTTTTGTTATTCAACATATAATAAACCATGTGAGCTTCCCGTATAATAAAGCATGCAACAAGGCACTAGTTGTGTTGCGTGTAGCATAATAAACATACGTGTGATATTGATTTTTAACCACAACAAAGACATCATTAACCATCACAAAAACATCAATGATGTTTCGTTCGCGGTTTCATGTCTACACATGTTTTTTTGATTGTGTGTATATATATATATATACATATATATGTCAATGAGCATGTGTTGGTTTATTTCTGATGCTACTGTACAGATTTATTCGATTTATAAATTAATAGGTTTCGTTTCGCTATTGTTGATGCATAAATGTGTATGATGATAAAAATTGTGATTTACGATTAATTACATCAATTCTTCAAATAATAGTAGTTTTACACATTTTTGTTTCGTAACATTAATTTGCAGAATTTGAATGAACCAAAGAAGTTTGTATGGATAGAGTTGAATGGTAAAAAATTGTCCATATGCGAATGGATGTAAAGGGTTTTCTGCCACCTCATTTGATGGGAATAGGCATGAAGTTATGTGTGTATGTATAGGAAGGGCCATTTGTTAGCTTCTTTTGGAAGTACGTGTTATTTCGACAGTTTGCAACACTGACGCGCTTGACATTGATAGATATGTAATGTCAAACCTCCTTACAGCGGAGGTTTGACACTACATATCTATCAATGTCAATCGCATCCGTGTTGCAAATTGTCGAAATAATACGCACTATATGTATAAATCATATTATAAATAATGTGCTTCTAAATAGCTTGGTAATGCATGGCTAGCTGAATCCGATTAGCGAGTTCAAACTCCATCTGTCATTGGAGTATAATCAGATTTCAATAATTTTCATGGCGTGAAAGTGCTCATTACACTGCGATACTAATTATAGAAAATGTTGCACATTTGATTGCAAAACAACATTACGTACATACATACCATATGTATGTATGTATGTATGTATGTATGTATGTATGTATGTATGTATGTATGTATGGACATGTGCGTTGCAAGTTGCAACAGATTACATTGTTCTGTTCTGTTTGGAATCAATAAGTTCACGCTATTGTCATTATTCATTAGCTATTACTGTAAGTACACACCAAACCAGTTTAGACACCAGATTTTATTAAACTAATACCATATTGCAGTGTATGACAAATCTCATTATATATTGTAAGCAATTCGCTTGTTTTTAAGTACATATGATCCGTATATAAGACACATGTAGTTATTTTGGGTATAGAAAACCGTATAGGAGCCCCATGTTAAACTAATTAGAGTTAAAACTGTAGTTTCAAACTTGCTCTGAGGAAAACATGCAATCCGATTTGGATGTTGATGTACTGGAGATAAAACATATACGATACTAATAGGGTTTGGTTTTCTAACTAAATTTACTTACTTATGTTAGTACTATAAAGAATAATTTCTGAAACTAGGAACGCTATTTTGAAAAAAGTAATCCAGTATAATACATTAATAATATTAAAGTTAGAAGTATAAATATTTCGATTTTTTTTTTTTTTTCTAGCCAATTTATTAGTTTACGAATTTGAAACTAAGAATACCCAACTTAAATTACATTAACCACTCTATCGATTGCTACTTCAGCGTGTAAAGGCACTCATCATATTCATATATATATTTGAAATTTTAATAAAGATGACTGGAAAAATTTCGTATTCCAAGTTCATAGTGAAATCTAATATGCACGTTCACTTGCGCCAAGAGAAAACTTATTCGAATTATCATTTTATGTTCATCATAAAATAACACAAAAAAAGAGATAAAGTATTTTATATCACCACCGAGATCAGTATGCCAGTTTACATATTAAGAATATGAAAATGTATCAAATAGAAACGCAAGTTTAGATATATTTTTTTTGTGAAATTATGGTAAATAAAAATTGTGTGCTCGGATGAATAAGCACACACTTACGTAGTATATTCAATTTGGGGGAAAAAATCACATACAAAATTCATTTAAAAAATTGGAGGGTCGCATTGTATTTCATGAATAATATAGTACTTACAGTGTTTTCAGTTTAGGTAGATATACATTGAACACTCCTTCTTCGATATGTACCAGCTTCAAAGTACGGTGAATATATCTGAAATGAAACTTAATGACAAACATGCATTGAGCACGCGATTCCTGGGGTCGAAATACACGAAAATTAAAAAGATTATAAATAACATATTGGTTCGTATCGTGTTAAGTACGACGATGTATTAGCTATTATATCTTATGTGAGATTAATGAGTTAATTAATAAATTTATGATCTTATAATTAAGATTATAATCAATTCTTTTATTGCCTTTCTATGCTCTAGTTAGCGACATATCTTTTATATTAAAAGAAAATTAAATTAGACACATGAAATCGATGAAAAATTGAATTGAACGTGAAACAATTGAATTTTTAACAATGTAAAGTTAATATCCGTAGATTAAAAATCGTATCGTTGCACAATATACAAGTAATTGAATCTTTTGTACATATATGATTTATTTCCGTTTTTATAAAATTTTAAATAAAGAGTGAAGAATAATAATTCAAATAAATCATAGGATAACCGGATGTAAAAAAATCCATCAATGTCAACTATTGTTCTACTGCTGACGTTTAATATCCTTCCGATACTTCACGATGATAACTTCGGTTATCATCGCGATTTTAAAACACTTCCATGAGTCTATATAGAATGATATTAATCGTTTTCTCAACTTCACAATAGGAGAAAAAATATTTTTACATATACAGAAAAGCAGATATTTTTGAGTAAACTGTGGAAGTAAACAAAATGACGGTGATATATTATTATGGAAAAATATCGCTTTAGTGTATTTATTAAAATCTCTAGTTTCAAAAATTGTCTACACAGATATTTTTTAACAGTTTCTTAATTTGAAATTATTTAAGATCGTAAAGTATTCACTTAGAAATTTATATTTCCCATATTTATAAAACTAATTAGCTAATGAAAATATTTGTATTTCATTTCATTTCTTATTTATTCTATGATTTATTTCATTTTTATTTATCAGTGTTTTCAATCGCTTGAAAATGACTAACTAATTAGTAGCAACCGGTCGCGAATTTGAATAAAAATTCTTTTACATCGTTGTGGAGAAAGACAAGACTTTTCATTTTATCTCCTACAACCAGTCAGCAACAGGGTTACAACTTTTCAATTATAAAATATTTAATCGTAACAACGGGCTTTTGGAAGATTTTTTTTTATAAATATCCATTTCATTCTAGATAATTATTTATTAAAACATTCAATTCGCCTGTAATAAGAGGCTTTGTGGTCTCATTATGGCGTTATTTTGAAAAACGATGTCACATTATAAAGTTGAACCATATTTTTTTGATTCATCGTAACAATTCACGATTGCAACGATTGGTTAGGCTACTTAATAATGACACAATTCTAAAAATATGTAATTTAACTAGATTAAATAAAACCTCTGTAATGATCACTGCGTACGAAAGAAAACGAACGATTTTTGTTTGAACTTATAATACTTGAGTTGATTCACATAGATTTAAATTTAATAATAACAGCGAAGTGTCTAGTCTACCTTTTATTCGTAATGATGTTCATCTTAAAAAGAAAATGTAAAAACTTACATTGTATCCAAACATTTCAGGTTCTGAAAAACCCCCGGCTCGAAGTAATGGAAATTATCAAGATGTATTAGAGTCCTGAAACAGAAAAAGACGACATAATATGTTTTCCTCGAAACACAAAAAAAAAAATACTATAGGTATATATAATTTTCGTTTTGGCTGTGCCTATGGGTTATTTATTTGCAATGAAATTATTTTGAAAAAAGTGTTAAATAGAATTGTGTGCACTTAAAAGTTTTGAAAATTTAATAATAAAATAAATTTTAAGAGTTTAAGAGTTTTACTGCGGAGAATTATGCTAATTTGGTAAATTTAATATCATCTGACATGTTCGCGCTTTCGAAAACGAAGTTATAGATTGGATAGTATGTGAAAATGTATAAGTTTGTATCAGTTTACTTGTGAAAATATAGTCCAATCCAAAAAATGTACAAACTAGATAGTATATAATTACTCACTCTGAATTTTATTTTATCTAAAATGAATGCATATCGAAAAGTATAGATTTAAAAAAATGTAATATATATTTTCGAGGCTCCAAAAATAAGAAAACTATAGTAGGTATATATGAATAATACAAATAAAATGTATTACTTAATCAAGCAAAAATTATTTAAAATTTATGAAATACATAAAAATAAATTATTGAGTATAATCATTCGCGAATCCAGCTAACGCGGAGCTCAGGTCATAAAAATAGAGAACTACCGCATGACGAGAGTTGTAAACAAAAACCAGCTGTCTTCATTTATCACTTATTTCTACAGTAATGTATGAGAAGTGTATTACATGTTATATTCTGCATTTTCTGTGCTAATATTGAATACCAATCCTATGAATTTTGTCCAAACAAATTAACGAAATAAAATAAAAGGTATATAAAAAAATCTAGAATGGTTTTGGCCAGATGAGTATTCATCTTTTACGTTAAAGCAAAGAGAATAACTACTAAGCATAATAAGTATTCTCTGCTTCGAAAGTCCCTTTTGTGATGCATACTGTTATACATAATATCTAAATGTATAGAGGTAAATATATACGCTATGTGATACGTAGTAAGTAATCCAACTAAAACTCTTTGAACAACTGAGAGCTACCGACACTATATTATAATATATGACGCAACAAGATGTAGGCAAGTGTACTATTACAAATGGGAGTGTTTTCTCAAATGTCTGTTCACTCTCTGAAGCTGTGTTGTTTAGGTTGAGGACATCACTATTGTCGCTTTTCAATTAATAACTTTTCGAAACGAAAGAGAACTAAGATATCCAGTGCCAAATTGGAGTAGCCCACTATTTTTTTTTCTTCTATATTCCAACACGTAAGCGCACGTTTTCACGCCAACAAATGACGAAAGCTATTTGCTCTGATAAGTGACCGGTTCTGGCTTCCAGCAAACACAACAACCCAAATGTCATTCCAAATAGTTTGTGGGTTTAATTGCTTCAGAACAACAACAGTAAAAAGACTTAGCTGGTCGCATGAAATAAGGTACCTACATACATATATAAAGTAACTGTTGGATTTATATGCATTAGCATCACTTTAGGAGCAACTTGCTAAACGGAATAGATTTTCATATCTTGAACATTTCAATCACGTTAACTTCGTTTTATCATCTCTTTAAAACGAATTTTCAAATTAAAGCGAACTAACATTTCATTTGAAATGATCGTTACAGGAAAATTTTCTCTAATACAGTTTTCTGAGCGTCATATAGCTGATTTTCAATATTGACTACTGATATCGCAAAGATTACTAAACTATTATATTTTTCATAGTATTCTATACAGACAAGTACATATTTATTCAGAATTTAATAAACTAGTTTACGTGTTTGTTTTTTAAATTTTCATTTTTAATTTGTGAAGAAATAAAAATATATTGAATATAATAAGCATATTTCGAGGATAATAATGTACATTTTGAGCTTTAATTAAAGTCCAAAATGTTTGCTAGCAACATATTTTATATTTTATTTTTCTCGAAATATATGGTTATTAGATTTCAAGAAATGTATAATATATTTTCACAAAACATAATAATAAGAATAAGTAAACTTCATCAAAAAGAAATGAATTGAAAAGTATCTTCTGGTGCTGCTGTTACTCTGAAATGTATATTTTTATATATATATATATATATATATATATATATATATATATATATATATATATATATATATATATATATATATATATACGATATATATATATATATATATATATATATATATATATATATATATATATATATATATATATATATCCACAAATTATCATTCATTATACTGCTCCTATAAATATGCAAATAAGCATAGTCTTTGCTAATGCTGAAGCCTTCGGATGTTTAGCTGCTGCCGCTACTCTGAAGACAACTAGTTATAGGAGTTTTCATTTTTGTAATGAACAATGACAAACAAGCATTGGCTTAGCCCTTGCCTATAATTGAATATATAATTAAAATGATTAAAGTAACAATCAAACAAACAATGACATAATAATCAGTCTAAGATATCTATTTTTATATTTTGAAAATTATAAAAAGTGCATATTGCGCGAGCTGTTTAGTATTGGCTGTGCCTAAAGTTTGGCATGTCGAATATCTGTATAAATAAACAATATATGTACTATAATCAAAATGATCAATCAAACCAACAATGGTATAGTAATCAATCTAAGATATATTTATTTATATCTTGGGTATTAGTATTATAAAAAGTATATTTACGTAGATTTTTTTGCTAGAATAATTTTGTTTTAAATGCATTTAAGGCCTACCCGTTTTTACAATTAAACTGAAGTGTACTTGTTACGGGAAAAGGAATAAAGACGCAATGTCAAGATACTCTTTGAGTGAAGTTGTTATGGTCATAAGTACACGTCTCTGCTTCTTTTTAATTAGTTTTACCGAGCTCAATCACATCACAATATATCTCGTTCACGGCCATAGCAATTTCAGTGATTTAGTTTTAGACCTACATACATTTAATACTACATGAATCTCTATGAGTAAGTATACTCCATCTATTATGCTAATATTATAGTTATGGGAATGAGACCCTGTGCCAAACAAAATATCTTGGTTGATGGCATTTTTCATAAAATATATAGGCTGACATTTCTGAAGACAAAATCTGCATGTAAATTATGTCATATCAAGACATATTGAAAATATATATTTTTGTTGTGTCTCAAAAAAATCTATTTCATTTCAACTTCATGCGAATAGCATTTTAAAAATAAAAATACTTTTGCACCGAATAAATGTTCAGTATATTGTTATGCGTCGAATAAAATTGTTTTTGTTGTATAATTCTTCAGCAACACGTGATATTTGTGACGTTTTGATTATGTTTGAAGAGTTTTATTTATTTTTTATTTTACTCGCATAGATAATAATTTATGTTGTTGACGAACGTGATAAAATTGAAGAGGCATTTATCATAAAGAGATGATTGTCTGGCTGCATGTGTGTAGTGTGCGATATATGCTTTTTTATGTTTTTGGAACTGAGCCAGTCAAGTACTCTCGCGATTTATACTATCGATTTACACCACAAAGTCGTTTATAAATATATATCACGTTTTGTGCAGCACAATTCTCTGATTGCTTGCTATTAGGCGGATTAAAATTAATAATAAATAACTTTGTTGTTTGATAAATTATTAATAAATCAATAAAATACATTTTTGAGTTATTCATCATATGATTTTAAGTGTGTTTAACGTAAAGACTATTGTGAAAATTTGCGGTTTACTGATATATATATATATATATATATATATATATATATATATATATATATATATATATATATATATATACGTATATAATAATAGGGTAGAATCAACATTTTTTAAAACAATGGAACTTAATTAAAATCAGGACGAACGGAAACCGAGAAGTACAAACAGCGTTTAGAAGAGTTGACAGGCACCTTTGAAAGTAATAGGATATTTTATTCATTACATTCTCAAGACGATAATTAGACAGGAACAAAGAACAATTATAAAGAAAAAATTACTTACAGGTCGCGCAACGTTGATGCGTATGGTTGCAATGAACTGGCTTTCAGCATTCGTAATCCAGCTTCCTCAACAATTCTGAAATAGAAACTTAACTAAATTAGCAAATCGATTACAATCATTTTGCAGTTGACTGAAAACAAAAATACTAAGAGATTTTAATTATTTGTTGGAGACCTGTTTCCGTTTCCTTATAGTAAGAAACGAATTGTTGAAAAGAAATGTTTTGAAAATGTTATATAGGAGTCAAACATTAAATAAATTATGCTTAAAATGCTTTCTTGCAGAGTAGTACGTTTTGGCAACACATTTTCTTCCGGCGTAGATTGTCTCAAAAATAATAAAATTTATGATGCGATTCTGAGCAAATGTGAAATTTTGTAAAGAGAATCTGTACTAATTTGCTTTGATATAATTTAATTGAATAGTTATCAAACATTCATTGAAATTACGAAATGTATTGAACACAGTTCTTGTTCATAAGTATACTATGATCTATACTGGTATATGTTTCAAACAAGTTATGTAGGTCTTTCAAAAATCTACAGTCACTTTTGGAATGCTTTTTCACTTAATCTATTTGTGACAATAGATGTTAAATGTCAAATTATTATTATAATTTCCCATCCCTAAGTAACTATGCCAACATAAATAAGAAATTTAAGAATTTCAATAGCAACTTTCTTGTAACTGTTATACCTATTGAAGAAACTATTCAAACAAAAGTTGTGAGAAATATTAATATCTGTTATTTTAATTGTAACTATATTTACTGTAATGGTAATCATTTGGGAGAAATAAAAAAAATTACTAGAATAAACATGTAGTTCCGGTTTAAATATTCTTTTCAAAAATAGGTTTTCTCACTCACGCACAGACGTATTGACGTCTGACCATTGGGTTTATTTCCATTAGAATCTCGAGACCGATTTTTTGATGATAATAAATGCAACATTGTTGTCAATATACGAGGTTAAAAATATGACAAATACAACGTGCTATAGAAAATATTTTGTTGCTTAGTATTATTATAACGAACGTTCCATAAAAAAAATGTGAATATATAAAATGTTTTCAAGATGTTTCAGTTGCGTTCCGTGTGTGCTGAATTTTAAATTTTGTAAAATCATATTTACGTCTTGTTAGCATTATTATCAGTAACCATATACACAAGGTACAGATAAAAACAAGGGAGATTCTAATAAAACATTCATAAACCAGGCTCAAATTCCATTAATCCGTGTGTATCGTTATTCCGACGATTATTTGATAAACTTTTATCGATTTTATTATATCTGTTATGGCAGTTCTCGCAGACGTGTTTACAGGCAATAAATAGTTAAATACTATAATAACTAGAAAATATATAACTTTCAAAATAATGTAGCCATAGTAACAAAAGTTAAGCAACAAGTGTCGCAGGTTGCGCATGACTAGGCGTTACATTATTAATATATACACGAGGTAAAAATATACGTTTGGAATACATGCCAGCAGAGAAAATAACTTCCACAAGATATAAAGTGCACATTCACTAAATCAGTTTTGGTTTGATATAAAATCATATTACGTACAAAAATATAATTAAAGGGTTTCATTTTCAGACAAATAGAAAAGTAGAATATTATTTTTCAGTTTGTCTACTTAATAAGGTGAAATGAAAGTGTAGAAGTGCACTAAACGTAAACAGCTGAACTGTAGAACCAAGCAAAACATGTTGCTGTCAAGGAACTGAATGCAGCTATACTTTTTGCTTTATTTTTATGAATACGTATAAAAATGACGTCTACTATGTTTAACTACAAATCGCATACGTATTGTACAATGTTACACGTGATCAAACTGCTCTTATGAAGCACCGCCCTAAACACTACATATAAATCTATATAATGTTCTTACAAAGATGGTTTATATTTTATTTTCTCTTAGAGGCAAACATTTGTTATTGCGCAGTATTTTTGTGATCTGTAATAGACCTGACTATGTAGTGTGATATTGCTTTACGCCAACATTTCAAGGTAAACAGCGTTTTCGTGGATATCTATCATGTTCATTTGGCTGCAATACATACCATGGATTGCGTGGGTAAATTTCGTGTTTGAAATCTGATATCCAGCTATGATGCAAATAACGTTTAGATCAGATAACTTGTATGTGTAGCATTTTTAAAGACTAAATACTGGAATGTATAGATTAAATTTCAGATCTTGATAAAATTTGGTTATTCAGCTAAAGTATTTTATGGATTCAAAAATATGTTATATCCTAGTAAATATTTTAAAATTGGTTGTAAATATAAAAACCCACGAAACACAAGTACGTTCTAGGGACGTCTACTGTACAATGTGTCCATAGATATAGTATCCCTGGAATATCCTTGGATGCCTTACGAATACCAAAGAGACGTCCTGATGTCCGGATATAGATGTCCCTGAAGTGTACGAATGGAATCCATTTGTAGATATTTCTACACTCGCATGGATATTAATAATATGTGCGAAAATTAAAATAATATGGTTCACTGTAACTGAAAGATATCAATCCTCGTAGATAATTGCAGAACGGCTCATAGTATACTATTTCATATAATATTTATGAAAATATGAAAGTTTGGTTATTTCTTTATAAATAAGAATAACTACCAACTGTCATTAATACATAATTTACAACGAAAACCATGCTCAAATCATAGTTAGTGTAATACTACATGAATTGTACCAGATCTATCAGAAACCGCGTGCGGTTACCCAGAATACATTACCGTGGTCGCCGCGACTCTATTGACGAGCACATTATAAATATTAGCACAGCAAAACTTGCGTATGTGAAAAATCAAGATTTTATTATTGGAGTTTATTTATTTATATATACTGTAATTGCTAACTGGTGATGCTATATGGTTATAGCTGGTCTATCATCTGAGAATTTGAATTATCACTTAGTATGCTAGCAAGCATAGTATCTTGTCTAATATTGCTTGTATAACTAACACCCTGTGAATTCAGCATGAAGGAGAGCTAATCATTTTGTATTATGTTCATACTTCAAACTCGTTAAATAAACATGTATTTAGTAATCAATATCTTCACAAAAAGCTAAATACCGACCTAATTAATTTACTAACACCCATATTCATAGAAAATTAAATATGCCTTTAAATCAAAACACCTTTAATTTTCATCGAAGCAATTAACGACCTTTGTTTATCTAATGTCAAATGATGCAAGTTTCTCATTTAATAATAAAACTTATATTTCATCATAAAAAACAGAGATAAAATAATAATATAAATATTCCTAAACAATTAGTTAGCGATACAATATGAATACCATCGCCAATATGACACATGATAAAATACATTTGCGGCAGAAATGTCACTTGAAAAGCAATCAATATGTCTCGGGTCTCATGTTAAACCTAAGAAGGGACAGAATATACTAATACTTGCGTTTCTGTTTACTTTGAAATTAAATACGACCGACATCTATAGTCATCAATTCGTTTGCGTTCGTCGCTGAAGATGCTTTTTGTGTGGAATAATGCCGTTTATTTTTCCACAACTCTACTCATCTGCCTTTGCACAAGACGACTATTTTCACACGCGCGAGACACACGATATTATATATTTTTTGCATTTGCAACCACTTGCAAGTTTGTTTTATGCATACATTAATAACATTCGAATAATAATTATTAAGTATAGAGTCCAACCCAGTTTTTCATATGAACACCTATGTAACTGAAAGTGACTGTTTATATATGATAATTAATTTAAAATGTGTTTGTATCACTAAATATAAAGAAAATAAATAAATATAAAAACTTTAAACTGTATATGTGAAAACCATTTAACTAATTAACTTATCATTCGTCGCCAAATTTTAATTGAAAATTTAAAAAAAGAATCCATTTAAAATGAAAAACTAACATTGCAAGTGAGTAGAATATGAGTTCTTGAGTGTGTTATATTTCGTATACGTCGGTGAAATTCTAGTTCACGTATAACGGAGCCGTATGGGACACTTGGGACAATAATTTGCAACGATGCAAAATTATCTCGTGCACAACCATCAAAAGTTAGAATAATAATATATTTGTCTCCTAGTTTTAGTAATAATAATACACGTACGTTGTTTTGGTATAGCACTTGTAATAACATAGCTAGGACTTACGTCATTGACCTATTAAACAAATGAATCTATTTTAGGTGTAGATCTGCTTAGTGTTACTCATCGTAATACGGAAATTAATTCGTTATTTCAAGCGAGAGAGAAATTTCTTCTTTCGATAGTTTGTGCAAATTTATAAGTATTTCTCACAATTTTTTTTTTTTACTTTTATGTTAAGTATATTTTTTTAAAAATGTGATTAAATATAAATTAAACCATTTTTTTCGGCAAAAATACCATCTGTTAAAACAACCTGTTGAATTTAGTTGTACAAAAAAGATTAATTAACAGACTTGTTAATTTTCATTCGTATAATACAAATAAAAATTCTCTAATTATAAAACTCGTGTATTTATCGTTAAAGAAACATTTCGGTTTGGGTTATAAAAAATTCTAATTCCTAATTACAGTCATACACAGTCAGTGTTGATTTTTAAAACGTAGAGCAAACAAATCAACTATGTTTACATATCATCATTAATTTATTTTATTTTTTTATTAAATTGTATAATTCACTTCTACATATTTAGTATATATTATATGTAAAATGATTTTAGTATAAACGTTAACTGTACTCTAAATTGTGTTCCGAGGTAAAATTTAAAACAATTAAAATTTATTGTCTGATAATCAGCACATTGTACCGTGTCCAGTCTATATACTTGGATTAAAGTATTACCATAATTCTGTAGATGATATATAAGTGAATTTGTGCTTTAATAACTTTGTTTCGAGTTCATACAAATGCTAAATGTTCATACGCGAATTCTACTAAAAGCTTGTAAATACGAATCCAATTTACTTTCACTTCACGTATGTTTAATCGAGTCAAAAGTTAGGCAGTTTGTGCGTTTATATATTTATAAGTCCACCAATAATTCATCCACAATTGTTCCTTACACTTAGATTTAGAGTAAGATTTCTCATAAATAAATTGAA
Organism: Nebria ingens riversi; assembly: GCA_018344505.1. Classification (NCBI taxonomy): domain Eukaryota; kingdom Metazoa; phylum Arthropoda; class Insecta; order Coleoptera; family Carabidae; genus Nebria; species Nebria ingens. Next base: position 40,630 of record JADQWA010001216.1, read on the forward strand.
TAAAAAATGTGATATCTAATAAATAATTGAAAGAATATTTGTTGGAACCTAATATTGAATATTGACTGATGTCATCAGCACTTGCTACCCCCAGCTGATATCAATTGAACTAACAATTTCGATATTCATGTTCAAAATAACTTACATATGTAGGAGTCTCAAGTGTTTTAAATTTCGCAATGTTTCGTGACCACTTGGTGTAAATTCTCGATGGAAATATGATAAAATGTTTAGAAAATATGTTACGTAGGTTTAAATACATACTGCAGACGTTTTGAAACAGAATATTCGCTCAAAAAATAATGTTCATTTATATTGTTATGGTATTGGCTTACGAAAACCTGTCAGTAATTAGTTTTTTTTTCATAATAATGAAAATCAATAACTTATTATTTTTCCTCTGTTTAGAAGAGAAAGATTTAAAAATGTGTTGGGAATTTTTAATCATGATAACATTAGAAACCAAAATGGTCATCATTTAAAGCTAATAACTTATCTATTAATTACATGCTGTTACTCAGCTAAGACACTCATTCAATAATGAAGGTCAAGTAAAATAAGTTTTTCTGCATTCCATTCATAAATAAGATCTTGGAATTGAACTTATTATAAGGTTAATAATAGTTCAAATAGAAGTATTTCAAAGTGGAAACTTACAGTTTCTCCAAATTGGCGGAAAGGTCAGGGGGTATCTCGAGAAGATTAGGTCCAGTGCAACGGCATTCGACACCGGTATCTCTGTGCAGGTAATCCGTATCATTGGAACACCGACATCCGCTTGTACTCGCCGTAGTGCTAACGGCTATATAATCAACTACCACACAATTAACCCGATGAAACACTATCAGTGTCATCCAAGTTGAGAGGACCACTTTTAGCAATCTGAAACAAATAAAAATTGCGTTAAAAAATAAAATATAAGACACATATTTAATTTTCAGATGAATTTTTTATACCTACATATATTTAAATAGTTTCAGTATTTTTATTCAAAATGTTGAATTTAAAATTTACGTAAGGCAGGAGTTGTTGAAAAAAATCGAATACAAATTCATTCATTTACAAACAATACCAATGCATCAAACAAATTGTGTAATATTTACTTTGCCAATATTGTGCTGCGGTATCGAATGTATAAATTCAGAATATGCTCGTTAAAAATATAAATGACCAAACATATTAAACTTTGTTTCATATTTCCGTTGAGTGTTGCCAATCTCTCTTGATCATAAAACTATTGATATAACGATCTCGAGTTCAAATTGACTTATATTTAATTAAAACTTTGGGTAAAAAAAAAACTTTTGGTTCAATATTTATATTCGATGATAAATCTCGAGTTGATACCATATTGTGGTATGTTTAATATTTCAACACATAAATCAACCAATTTAAAAAAAAGTATTAATAAGATTACCTATAAAAAACTTATTATCCAATATTATTCAAGTTTTATTTTAAAACTTAGAATAAATAATTTAATACAGTATCAGTTTAACGCTTTAGGCCCTCCCAGTCCGGTTCAGGTACTATAAAGAGTATTAATTCTTTAATTAATGCATATACGTTTGCAACGATACTTATAAAAATTATTCGTAACTATGACAATTATACAGGTTTCGTTAACAGAATAGGTCCTTTGAGACTTTCAATTGTTCCTCCTAACTGGTTTTAAACTTCTGAATCGGAACGAAATGGGGAATAGTGGTAAGAAATTGTCTAATTTCATCCTTCTATCTACATCTCAATTGTCATTCGCTTGCGAGACATTACCCTTATTAAACGCGTTATTTAAAATTTCAGCTAAGCGTAAAATAGATATATTTAATTATATTTTCTCTCATGAAAAATCTATACAAAAAAAAAACAGAGTTTTGATCAAAATAGTTTGTTAAACTGAGCTACAGCCACCGTGAGTAAATATATATCATGCTTATATGCAGTATTATCTCGCCTATAATTAATTTCAATTTTAATGAGCTTTTATTCATTATACAAATTACAATAATAATTTTTTACAGTTATATTATTATTGTGTTCAGTTTTAAAGCATATATTTTTTAAAATTTAATTTCGACTGTTCTCTGCCATTCCAGTTATTCACGTATTTGCATTAACACAGGCACTATCATAACCGTAACACGTTTCTAATTTAAACATCTGTATCCTATCCGTATCGTAATGAAAACTCTAAAAAGTATTAAAAATACAAAAAAAAACACTTTATCCTGTTAGGTATGTTTACAAAACATTACCGTTGCTGTGTTTAACGTATACTAAACGCAATTAACGTAAAACTAAACAGCAAACCATTTTATTACTTCTCAAGTTGTTTCTTTCTGTTTGGCTTTCGTACTTCAACGACAAATTTAAATTGATGATTGCATCATGGTTTCTTTTATATTGTTTCATTCGTCTTCTTTAGTTTAAATTTTAAATGAAAATACGATCTTTCTTTCAGTTTTCGTGGAATTAAATTAGCAAAAAGCAGACTACAACTGCTCACAATTAATCTGATAATTCATATTTTTATGGTTATATATGTATGTATTAATTTCACTTCCTTATACGTAGTAATAAGTAAGATATTCAAAAATGAAATTTTAACAGAAATATCCGTTATTTTTCACAAGTATCTATCTACATATATGCGGATAAATCTAACTTTATAAAACATGATATTAAGATTTATTAAATTTGATTAGTTCTTTGTAACAACTAATCATAGTACTTTTAATTACATACATACATACATAACATTTTCCATCATAGTGGCAGAAAACCCTTTAATTCTTTCACATCTCGACAATCTTTTAATTGAAGCTGTTTATTATCTATTAAAAATTAAAAACCATGCGTTTATTCTAAAAATAATGAAAGATAATACTATTTTCTACAATTATGTTTGATAAATTTTAATTTTGTTAGATTACTATAGCTATTTTGTTGGCGTTGCTCTTAGCTGAAATTAGTTGTAAGAATGCAAACCCACAATATTAAGACAATAAATTACATAATTAATATTTATGACAAGTATATTTGACTATCAAACAACGCTTAAATATTCCTTGAAAAAAGATTAATGTGTACTTTTAAATCAAGATTGATTACGTGGTTTAATACAAAATGGTATTTGGTTAACTTAGACATATCAACAATAATTACGATTTTCCATTAGAATTAAATTTAGATGGGTCATTATATTAAATCTCTATTCAATCTATATATGGCAGCTATCAAATAAGAGATTTATTAGTCCCGAATGTCAGTAAATTGGGAGGATTTCGTTTGGGGCTCAGGAGATTTGTTACGAAATTTTCCGTTTCAAATGCATACCCGAAGATATTAAATGTACCATAAAACTGTATCTATAATTTCTTTGGCTACAGTTATCTTGAGCTTCAAACCAAATCCCTCCAATTCGCATAACCTGGAAATGTATAAACCGCGAATCAATCTAAATATGTCAAATTATTAACGAGTTGTTAATTTTGATAAACATTATATTTTGCGTAGTGCAATTTAGAATACTTGCAATGTGTTATATTTGCTTCAAGTTCTCCCAATAATTCTCTTGCCGATGTTACACGACAGAAATACCCGAACAAAGCCGACATACGATGGAAATGAAAGAAAATAAGAAAAGCGTATAGTAGTTAAGTCTCATCTGTTATTGGCATGGAAGGAACAACTGTGCTTTAAAATATGTTCGTGCTCAATGAAGCATAGTACTCGAATGAGTATTATCATTATTATTTACGCTATTGGAAATGCAGGGAAGAAAACGTTTAACCGTTTCCATCATATATTAATAAGGCGTCAGTTGTAATTTGGACCATACAGTTCTTAATTAAAACATTGAATAATTAAAATAAGATGGTTACATAAGCAGTACATCAAGCAATATTGACACAATTATTAATTAACTTTGCTCTCTTATCATATATATAAATATATATATATATATATATATATATATATATATATATATATATATATATATATATATATATATATATTCACGCTTAAGTTATTTTACAAAATATTTACTGATATATGAAGCGATTTAGAATAATATCTTCTTACTTATGTAAAAAAATATGATTACATTTACTCGACAAAATTTCGATTTCATTGTATTATAATAATAAAAAGTATTTATTCCTTGATAAACATATAAATGGAGCATGTCTCGTTGTCATTTGCGCAAGAACAACCTTACGAAATGAAAATTTATTTAAGGCTACGTAAGACAACATTTTATTTTGTCCTTTTTTAATATTTTAATTGCAATGTTCACTATAGATCAAAGGAATGATTAAAATGAGAGTTCCACATGAATAATTATTGCATCTGTTAATTATGACCAACAATAATAGCTTTCGTTTTCAAAAATAACATTTTTAACTTCAGTATGAATTTTTATAAATGATCCTTTCAAAATTATAAACCTAAACTATTCGTATTGTCATGAAATAAGAACCATTTTGACTAATTTAATAATACTTAATACTTTCTTTATTATTAAAATCTCAAAAATATATTTGGTAATGAAAATTATATCTTTTAAATAAATCGAATTGTATTTAAATAAAATTAATCTTCTTTTAAAGTAGTTTAGGGATTTATTTGATGTTTTTTTTTCTTAGACAGAATTACTTTGCGTTACATAGTTTGTGGACAGTTTTCGAAATTCAGTCAAATTCAATCAATCTATTATAACGGAAATTATATTTCTTGATGATAAATAAACCCAAGATAATTATCACTTCCTGAAACCTCCATGCACAGTTCCGTTAAGTGAGTTTTTATCTGTTTTTCGTCAAGTCTTCAAAATGCATTTATGTTTTATGGATAGGAGCACGTCTTTATCCTCAATAATAAAGTGGTTATGATTTGGAAGTTGGTAGTGACATATTTTCGTTGGCGAACAAGAGACGTGTCGCACAGCATGTCGAACATTTTTAAATCTGAAAAATTCAATTGCCTTGCAAAATATATATTGTTTGCTATCGTTCGGGAAAATATACACAATACTGGAAACATTTGAGTAATCACCGATGACAATCCATAGGGGAAAACTTTTTCATTAGAAACAAAAGATAAATCTGTCTCTAAATGAAAATTAACCAGCATATTTCAAAAGAATCAACGCTTATTTTTAAATTTTAAACTCTTTTATAATATCATATATGCTGTTTAGTTTTCAATTTGTGAAGTTTTAATTATTTAAATTTATGATAAATTATGGTAATATACTTTCCGGCATTTTCAAAACATATGAATACAATGTAAAATATGAATATACAAATATACTTTCTTGATAAAACAATAAAACTCATTTAAATACTGTAGGTTTGTTTTAATTTATATGTTCATCTAAATATGCAGCTACATAAATGGTGGGAAAATACAGTATAAGCGATGGTTTTAATAATTGTGCTACCACCTAATATCAACATTGCAAACGATAACACGGCGCTTGCGCAGTATACGTAATTGTATTTTTTTTCTTCTTATAATACGAAATAATAATTGTTTTCGGGATTATACCGGAAATACACATTTGTCATAGTTACATGGTTAAAGATATTTAATAATTCATAGCAACTATGCCTGTAAATATTTTGAAAGAAAACAAATTAAATTCAAGTAATTTTGGAATGTGACATTTGACATCGATTGTCAAAAATAGATTGAGTGAGAAAGTATTTAAAAAGTTAGTGATATATTCAAAATATTGTAGTATTGAAGAATATATCCTGGTAGGTATTTCATTTATTTGAAAACTAACAAATTTCCGGTCATATTAGTTACTAATACTTATATAAAGAATATTTTTTAGAATTTTTTTCAAAATTTGTAAATTTACGTGTAAGAAATTCCAATGCGGGACACTGCAGATATTTTTCTCTTATCAAACGATCATAAAACACTGTATACGTTTACCGTATGCATAATATTGTATATGGGTATAAACACGCCTTTAATATTAATGAGGTTCTTATCTAGAGGCAATCTGCATTACATATTTCGAAGATGCTGAATCTCGCGAGTATATTAGCCAGCATGCTATGAATTAGACCCAGTTACAACGAACGAATGTTATTGGTGACTAGAAAATGCAATCCTTAGCGAGGATAAGTGTTATTAGTGTATAAGTGAATTTGAGATAAATTATGAATTTATCATTTGAAAATAGTGTTAGCATTAACTAAATTGTATTATCGAACTTGCGATGTTTGGTGTATATTTACCGAGATATTAACCTGTATATGGAAAGTAGAATAAGAGATCATTTGCCTTTTGAGCATGTTAAAAGCGTTAAAATATCACCAGGTGTCCTGTTTTATTCGCAGACTTATCCTTCTTTGACCTTGATCAATATTCATTTTTGGACAGCTGCCACTTGTAATCTTGGATATATTTGAGTATGTTATGGCTTATTACACATTTATATTCAATATATCTGTTTTAAAATTTTATTTATGGGGTCAAGAGCAAATGTTATTTTTAAACGAAATATATCTTCTTAAATAAAGTGTTAGGTTTATATATATATATATATATATATATATATATATATATATATATATATATATATATATATATATATATATATATATATATATATATATATATATATATATATATATATATATATATATATATATATATATATATATATATATATATATATATATATATATATATATATATATATATATATATAAATATATATATATATATATATATATATATATATATATATATATACGTATATAATATATATATATATATATATATATATATATATATATATGTACAAACATCAGTGGCGTATGGATAGCGAGACTAAATAAATCCGTTCTCCCTTACCGTGAAAGGATAAAATAATTGTTATTTCAATATTTTACTTTTTAACGAAAATACAGCTTTTAACTTTTCTGAAGCGTGTCAATTGTTTAACAAGAAAACGAAATAGACTTAAATAATTTGGGATTTAGGCTTTGACATTTGACATCAATTATACAAAATAGATTGAGAGAGAAGTGTTTAAAAAGTTAGTGATATATTTAAAATATCGTAGAATTGAAGAATATATTCTGTAAGGTATTTAATTTATTTGAAAACGAACATATTTCTGGTAATAATAATTACTAAAATATAATTTATAATAAAATTTACTTAAATATTTAAAATAATATATTTTATTATATTATACCTACTACGTATAAAAAAGTCCAGTGGAAGACACAGCAGATGTTTTTACCACGCCAATGTCACAGTAAAAATAAATAAATTTTCATCATATTGCAGTAATCTAGTGCCTGGGCAATCCTGTAGATTACATTTCACTATTTAATAAAAATATTTGTTTAAATTTTAATTATAGAAAATATACTATAATCAAACTTCAAAACCTGGGCTTCTGGTGTTAATTTACCTGTATTTAATTAACCAATAAAGAAACCCTTTGTAACTTATAATTACGTTATCACATATTGTTATTCGTACTTCCCCAATATGCCAAAAAATTCCTAATATGGACTATAACATAAAATAGAAGATCTTGATCAAAGAACATGTGGTTAATTACATATTTCTTCACTCCACCCTATTCTTACATCCCACACGCGTCAACACCAAATACATTTATTCATATCGACAATTTCTCGTCGATAATAAACGATTATTGAACCCATAAGTGACAACTCATATATTTAAGACCTTTTTCTTTCATGGGTTACATGTTTTAATGTGTCGATTTATATTTAACAGTCAATTTAGTTAGTTTGACATATGAAGAATATAAAAAACATTGTGAACACGCTGATAATGGATATTCGTGCACAAAGCTAGGTCTGATATATCTGAGCAACTATCGTTCGAAATGTCAATTTAAGAACCTTGATGCCGTTTTCACAAACTTGCTTTTGCTCCAGTGACGTCAGAATTGGATACCGCGCGTGCTATCTTTTCTTGTTCTATTTCTATTTTACGTTTTTACGTTGTTACTTTTTCGCGAGTAACTATGTGTTGTGAATGTGTAACATATCGGAATCGAAAGTTGGTTTGACTGGAGAATATACCTATATATATGACTATCACCCTTTCCTTCACCCCGTAGTTTTTCTTTTTAAATCTATATACTCTATACAGAGACATTATATATATTATGTTATAGGATCAAGAAAAAGTTTTGCCTATATGATTGTATTAATAGATAATGTAAACTCAAATTTTATTTGAAAACATTTCCTTTTATTTTATGTTCGTATGTAGATATTGAACGACAACCTGTCAATCACAGAATTGGTTCTCCAGTGAGTGATGTCCAGCAGCATTGATTGGTATGATTTATCGCATTTGAATTTAAATAGAAAATGGTAATGAATTGATTTTAAAATTCAAAGTAAGTAAAGGTAAATATTTTCTTTAGAAGCACACTGAAAAGTAAGTGTATAAAAGTTATATTTTCCAGTCTGAATCGCAAATTTAAGGTAACAATAACAATGATTTTCAAAGATTTAAGTTACACAATGCAAACTTTTATTTGCTTAAGTATCTAAGTATCAAAGAAATAATTAACTTTTCAATCTTCAATCTTTCAGCAAAAATCACAAATATTAAAAAAAAAATTGGTATAATAGTGCATATAAAAATGTGAAAATACCAAATTAATTATTTTTATTAGGTATAATTTTTACCTAAAGAGTGCAATAGTCTATAGACATAACTTCAAACATATGTTACGAACGTTTTTTTTTTTAATTTTCACTATACCTATAATTAAAAATAATAATAAACTACGTCAATTGATATAGTCTCACAACTATTTGAAATATATGAAATATTCATATATTAACGTACGCTTTGAAAAACACAAAGTTGAGAACTGAATCCCAGTACGCATAATAAAATAAATTTAAATAAAATTTACAAAATTTCCAAAACTCTTTTATGATATTGGTTCATTTTCAAAATATCTGCATAATTCTGCTTTTTGGTGAATCAGCTAAAATGTATATTTTGATCGCCACAGAAAAAAAAAACTGAATATAAAAGATCTGAAAACAGTAAAACGCAACGCATGCCTTGACACGAACATTAAGTAGGTCTATTTACTATAGTTCCGAAATGGCCAAAATTCAATTGGATATTCCTTTGAAGGTCAATTGTTTCGGTAGCTTCTATCCGGCGTATCAAGCGTACCTACATTTAGTAGCCGTATAGAATAGAGTGTCCAACGGTCACTATAAACGGTAAAAGACATACCCTGCAATAGGTATATCGATTTCACTAGCTCACAAATGGCTTCGAGGCGGTCACTCTCGTAATTAAGTATATAAGAGTATAGGTATATACGTTTTATATATACACATTATATATATATATATATATATATATATATATATATATATATATATATATATATATATATCTATATATATATATATATATATATATATATATATATATATATATATATATATATATATATATATATATATATATATATATATATATATATATATATATATATATATATATATATATATATCATTCGTATAAATAAAAACACTAGCAAATGATTAAACATACGTTAAGCCGTATTCAAAATTTAATCAAAAAGCAGGTGAAATCAATGATGTTTATGTAGATAATAATATCTTTAATATCATCGTATTAAAATATATTTTGAAAAAGTAATAATTATGTTTGGGTTTTCACTATGTACTCAATACTAATTATTTAAAATAAGCTGTAAATATAACATCATCATTTGAATTTAATCTTGATATTTGAGTTAGTTTAAAACGCGAAAATGCCAACGGCTTTTCTAAGGCATTAAACTTAAAACGATTATCTAACTGAACGAGTTTCAAGTTGGAAATTCTGACAATAATTCGCCATTACTAAAATTGCCGGCAGAAGTTGGTTCACATTAAATTTATTTCGAACTATTAATTACAATTACATAATATTTTTTATTTCAAGCTAAGCAACTAATTTAATACTTTAGTATTTGATTTTCTAAAAATTTCATCAATAAAGACTAAATCTTCACTAGATAATCCAATAAAAAAAACACACACACACACACAAAGATTGGTTATAGAATAATAAACTCTGAGATCGCCACCACAAAAAATTACAAAAATACAAATATTTTTTCTGCAAATATCCGTAACTGTTTCTTTCTGCACCAATGGGAAATACATAAATATTAGTTCTCCTGAATAAAAATATCTAAATAATGTATTTTGTTACTATGTATCTCTGTATAGGTATATTTATTTTTCATTTTAGAAATATTGGCTCCTATATTTTTTCCAACAATCATATCTTTGATATTTTTCATCGCCGATTATAATACGAGGAAAAAAAGTTTTGATTGACTTAGATTAATTTCTAGCTATGCTTCACACGAAATCCGCCGGCAAAATATTTTCCTTTTGTTTTATTTTTATCGCAACACGAAAGCATTTCTTTAATATTACTGAGTACTATACTAGGAACGTCTGTTAATCCATAACCACATATTATTTTGTCTAAAAGTATATAGTCACAGCTACAGAACAAAGTGTTATATTATTTTATGAAGTTGTTTCCCGAATGGCATTTATAAAAATTAGATGAGTGACATTCTTATAATACATAATAGCCGTTTGCACTTCCAGTGGAAGCATTCCACTTAAGCTGTAAATATTTATTTAAAATATTAATTGGCATTGGTTGCTTTTCAAAATGGCTAGTTGTGCACTGACATTTTAATATTTAATTTAAAAACAATTAATTCTAAGGTTTCGCATTGATGACAAAAGCCCTGCACGAGATTAAGAACAAAGAATTTCTCTGCTCTTATATTTAATACGTAACGAATGAAACAGAAGAAGATTAAAATTGTTAAAGCACCTCAGAACTTAAAAGGCTGATCGTACGTTCTAGGTTCGGTGACGTTTTATTACATTTGTTATCCACTTGAAAATACTAATAAAGAATTTTTAGAAAACTTAGAAAATATAGACGACGATTCTACATTTTCTATATTAAGAATGCATGTTATGTTTTTCCTGGTTAAAGATTTAACAAGATTCGTGTTAATGTTTTTATAAAACTAAAGTAATTTTTTAAAGTTACTCTATAAGAAATACACCATATGTTACAGAAAACTTTAAGAGTTTTAAAATTGCGAATAAAAAGTTTTGCGCGAAATGCTTAAGTCAGAAAACACACAATGCAAGCAACAACAATAATAGTATTAAAGCATAGAAAATCATACACAAAGTTTGATTAACTTTTATATTTATAAATAAAAAGTTAGTTCTATAATTTTTTTAATTTAATTCATTGACGACAGATTACAAAAATGGATATAATATTAATTGTCTGAGACCCTATTTTCCGAAATACGTGCATTGTGTATATTATTTTTAATTATGTATAAAATAGTATATTTTTTATATTCTACATTCACGTTTCAAGCCAACACAGAACTATGACGATACAAATTGAAAGCTAACGCATGAAGGCTGTGTAAACAAAAAACAAATGTTTTTTATCGGTTATTTGTACATTAGTGTATGAAAAGTGTATTTTACATTTGTTGTGCTAAATAAATCAACGAAAAAAATCGTATTGTCTGTTGCATGTCTGTGCGCTCCTGTAGTTGATTTATCAATAAAACGTTAATATTTAACACATTTACGTGTTTTATTTATTGCGGTTCGTAATATTGTGAAATTAATATCTCAACATATGCTAAACAAACGCATAAATTACCAGCTAAAACTTATGATAAGCGAAGGTCTGTTATGTCAGCCGTTCTCTTGGTAGTACTAAAAAATGCATATGTTTCGTGCTCCTTAGCTTGAAACGCAAATAGAAACAACACTTTTTGATTTAATATGAACGTATATGGAAATAAATAGGATAGGGAAAGACCAGTTTTAAATAATTCGCAAAATAAACAAAAGCAGTAATTAAATAATGCGCTAAACCGAATTATAAAAACCGCAAATTAAAATCAGCAAACAGGTTTAATCAATGACATTTTTTTTTAACTCATATATACGACTTAAAGCTGAAAGTTTATATTTTGTAGTAGCAATAAAATGTTTGCAAAGAGAAAACATTTCTTGGTACTTTGTTATAGTTTGGTAAATAATCGAATTAAAATTGTTTCTACCATAAATATAGACTTGGGCTCGTATAAGTATTAAAAAATTATATTTAAAGATTGCATTACATCTATAAATATTTGTAAGCAATTTAAAAAAATACCATATATAAAATATTTCCCCACATTTTGAGGCTCGATATTTTGTTATAGTATAAAGTTACAAGCGTTAGCGAAATGGCGCTGGGATGAGTATCTGTTATATATTTTGTTTTTAATATACTATTTTTAAAATGTTTGTTGATTCATACACATTTTCAAGCCATTAACTTTGTTCGTCCACTTAGGCCACTGATAGTTAACCATGAGATAAGAGTTACCAGCATCATATTACATCAGAAAATCTTTTACAATATTATTAATTGCAAATTTTACTACAAAATAAAAATTTTGACTAAAATATTCAAAAATTTAAATTAATTTTTTTTTTCATACTAAAACGTCAAAACACGCATTTGCTTATAGGATTGTATCTTTTAAATAAAACGCATTTGATTTATAAGATTGTATTCAGGTATGCACATATTCAAATAGCGCTATGTGTTTAATGATTTTTCATTTAAGACGTTTCTCAGATAATTATCACGAAAGAATGTCAATTTAGACTTTTTTTATTGCGCAATAGGACGCAACCTTTAGATGAACATATTGAGTGAATAATCCTATCTCGAATGATTCAAATTTATATAAGTATAAAACGTTCGTTATATAGCAATAATCTCGAAACTATTTACAAAATTAAAAACTTATGACGTATTTACGTTTTTATCGCATTTAGTTTCTAGTATATACAAAAAAAGAAGCTTCGATATGTTTAGGAACATTTTCGAAATATTTAAATCTACCACACAGCCCCAACTAAAATCAACAAACACAAAAGTTAGCCTATAAAAGTTTCAGCCGCAATCTATCCTAATGCGACTAGAAAGACAAATGTTCCATGATTATAATAACGACTTTGGGACAGCTAAAGATTTATTTGTATTCAAGCAACCCGTTCCGCAGACCAACGTTGCACAAACACAACTTCAGTTGTTAGTTTTACAAAGATGAAAAGAACTAAAAACGACAACTCATTTTTAAAAACAATCTCGCTAATAAATAAATGTTCTAGCAACCCCGAAAAAGTTTTTTATAAATTGATTCATTAGGTTTATGTAACTGAATACAATAACAGTGTTCACCGAATTTCTGTGCAAAATGGTGGAGTTACCCATTTCTAAAATTATACTGCAGATTTCTATTTTATATGTAATTGTCCAATCAAAAAGTAAATCTACAACAACAAAAAGTCACTTTATTTTTGTGTGTTCTATGAATAATTCGATGAATTTTTTTATAATTTCAAATGTCACGTCGGCCAAAAACAATACTTTATTTTTAATGAAAATTGTCAAAATGACAAATAAAATTACCTCCATAATAATAGAAACAGAACTTATACTCGAATCAGGGAATCAGGCCTTAAAATGTAATTTAAAATTTAATCAGTTGAGAGTTTTTTTTTGTGATGTGATTTGATGGTGTCAGTGACGGCACAAAACCTAGCCACTACAGATTGACGAACAGTATCAGTGACGTCCCATATTTTTAAACTCAGTTATAATTAAATTATCAAAATTAATTGTAACTGTGGTTTAATATAAATATACACAACATAATATAATTATTGCACTAGTTTGCATTCATAGAGTTTTGAACAACTGTGTATAATTATGACGTAAGCATATTATATTTTTAACAATGGGCTTAAACGATCGTGTTAACATGTTTTATGAAAATAATAAAATATTTAATCTAATCTCGAACCTAACTTACTGAAATATATACCAATTGTTTGATTGTATACCACGATTTTTTCTTTAGTAAACATTAACTTCCATCCGATGTGCTTAATGAAAAAATCGCGTGTTTATGAGGAAAAGGAAATGAGCTTTGGTTCTAAAAGCTCACATACGTATTTGGAGGAGTAAGCTCAATATCAATAAAAGTAAATTAGTGTAATAAAATCACACAATTTCAAATCATGATCTCTTTTAAATTTAAAGAAAATTCAATAAAGTTTAAGGTGCAGATTATTTATTTATTTGATTTTAAATATATAGTTAAATTTACCTAAATAATTATCACGAAAATAGTTTAAGTAAATAATTCCTACCTGCTCATTTTCAATGTTATCCGAGACTCAAGTCGAAATTATGAATTTTCACGTAATTTTCCGGGGAACTTAAGCACGGGTACACTTGCGCATGGTTCACGGAATACTAGCAAAAACCCGCGTTTCACATCCAAAACTAGAATGACGCGCGCGTGCGTATCAGATACTCTCACGCATTTTAGCTTAATTTTTTCAACATCTATCGAAATGAAATCATTCAAATATTAATCAAATATAGACGAAGCACTTTAGCTTAAGGTTATTTGGCTATAAAATTAATCAAACGAATGTTCATCAAATAACGCTGTCTATAAAACGTTAATTAATAATACGTTATTATATTATTGAAGAGTAAATATCTAATAAAAGATTTTGTTATTCTAATTTGGTTGCACTATATCATATAGCCCACTAAACGCCTCTAGAATCATTGCTTGATGCTTTCAAGGCAATATGTCACATATTTTACTCTCTTATAAGTTTAGCATTTATTATAGCAATTTTGTATCAATTCTCGACTTTAGATTTGGTTTACATAACCTACATTTGTGTGTTAACTGAATTATATACCTTTTACAAAGAAACTATCGTTCTTTTCAATTTTAAGTTTCAGTATTTCAAATCGTCACTATTTGCAAAAAAAAATTTGTAATATTTTAATATAATGCATTTTTCTCTCAAGTGTTATTGATTTATTTTAATGATATCGCGTATGCCACATAAGCATTACATATTCATTAAAATATAGATTTTAGAATTTTAAATTAAATATTTCATTATATAATGTATAAAACTAATTATAATTACTATTATTTTAATGAATTTATTTAATAATTAATTAATGGAAATTTGTTATTACAAAATATATCTAAGAGAGATAGGAAACGATATGCGTGGGCGAATGGCCAATGCGATTTTATAAGAAATATCGTATGTAGAATAAGTGAGAGCCACATCAAATGAGAAAATGTCAAATGAAAGATTGGTGTATGGAGAATTTGAGGAATCTGAATAAATTAAAAGAAGTTTGCTAGGATAAAATTGAATGGCAAAAGATTGTCACGATGGGAATGGATGTCAAATATTTTTGACCCCCCTCCCCTTCCCCACACACAATTTGATGGGAATAGGCATTAAGTTTAGTATGTGTGTATGCACCATAGATGTAAAATAATACAAATTACATTTAGCTATGTTTTTTTATTTATTAAATTATTATCTCTGCCCCAGTTGTGTGTGTGTTTTTTTTTGTTGGCTATTTATCACTAACTTCACTTCTATATAGTTTACTTTGATAGTTCTAAATCTAAATCATAAACGGTTGAAATACGACATTAAATGTTGCGAAGATAATTTGCTTTTTTATAACTAGACCAATATAAAAAAATGTTATATTTAATAAAGTTATCTCCGCATAGCCTATATAAAAATTGGATAACATATTTATATTACTAATACACATTTGCTCATGTTGTCCACTTAATTTATAAACTTGAAAAGTATGAAAAAAGTGACATTTTATGCATAGGGAACATGCATAAATGTCACTTTTAGTTGCAATAAATTCAGTGTTTAAATATGAACTATTCGTTGTAATTCATCGAAGTACCTATATGTTTATATATACAAAACGAATAGATCAATTTAATAAGAGCTAAACAAATTCGTTTATATTTTCAATTGACATGTTATTTTTGGTAATAGTGCTGCCGCCATCGACTATTTTAGTAACGTTTAAATCGTGAATATCTAGTGTAAACAGTTTTTATTTTCGCAGTTCTTAAATAGTGACCTCTTATCGGAAATGGTACACAAAAAAAGATTTTCAAACAGTAAATCTGTCAGCGATGTATTTTATCCTCCAATAAACTAACAAGAACATATTCGTTTTGGACATGAGACCATATCGCTTTTATAATGGCTTTTAAAATACCAACTCTTATTGATTTAGAATTAACTAGAAATGTGTTTCATTCGCAGTTACATTAGACTTAACTTGTGCAAATATAATATGTCTTAGAATTGTCTCTTAATAAAAATACTTGCAATGAAATTCTATTAATATATATTTCCTAATAAGTTTACAGTAAATAATTCAAAGTAGATTAGAAATATTTTCAATTTAG
Organism: Nebria ingens riversi; assembly: GCA_018344505.1. NCBI lineage: Eukaryota > Metazoa > Arthropoda > Insecta > Coleoptera > Carabidae > Nebria > Nebria ingens. The sequence continues at coordinate 57,098 of JADQWA010001216.1, forward strand.
TTCTGGTATTGTTTAGGCTTAAAATGAATTTTCAATTCACAATTAAAATCTATGTAAATCAAAGTGATGGTTGATCCTTCGAAGATGGTCGTGGTAATGTTTTACAGCCCGTTCTTGGCAATATGTCTCTACCGAACCAGGTCGCATTAACCGTACATTAATTATCGCTCGTTCGGGTGGTTGGTCATAGAAATGAACCAAGTAGCATGCTGCCATAACACCGGTTCGACCCCGGTCCATCCGGCAATGGACCCCAACACTCTACGCACATATAGATGAATATATAACCGCGAGGTCTACAATTAATTTTAACCTAACTTGCATGCATCATGTCATCATACGGTTAATAGAAAGGTTCATTTAAATTCTAAAGAGGATTTAAGATACTATTATTTTTATATATTTAAGGCCGGTATTATAAACAATTTAATCGACCATTATAGTTTACATGGCAACTAAATTTAAACTCGATCCAGGGAAGGTCAAAAGGTTTTATAATATACCTACGCTAAAATTAGGTTAGAAGCTCAATAAATCCCGGGTTTTACCTTAAAATATCAAAAATACATAAATACGAATGCAGTTATTAAAAGGACGTAACAAAAACAATGTCAAAACACTAAAATACGATTTTATAAATATGTTCAACCAAAAACTAACTTTCCAAGCAATTAATACTTTGATTTGTTTATTTTAAGTATTGCTAACTTATTTTCTACATGAATATTTAAAAATAGATACTTTATTTCTCTATTACACATATTATCTTTCTTAGAATAAGAAACGTACGTTTCGTGAAAACATGAACTGAATTGTTACCTACGTAGGATTTGATCAACATGACATTTATTGTTTACGATAGACGATAGCATAAATTGTTAGAGTTTCAGATGAAAAAACTTTACTCTTTGCAGAACCAGATAAAAAAGTGGGGCGTCACCGAATGGTTTAGATCGTAAAAAAAAGTATATACAATCTAGCAAAAAAATCGTAGAGTTGTTTGAGCATGAATAAAATTTGGTTTTTTAAAAAACCTTCCAATCTTGATTAATCAATCTATTTGCAATACAAAATAAACTTGAGGACAAATACGTTGGTTAATAGACTCTCAAGATGTGTCAATTCCAGCAAAAGAAGCTTATTGCTTTCAGAAAAAGCTTACATGCTAGAATTTCTATCAAAGAAAATAAATATCAAATAAAACAAGTTAAACTACATATTCGCAATGTAAGTGCATATACTGTACTGTCTGTATAGATTTGCATGTGTTGCTGTTATGTTTAGAGTTTTCTTTATGGATGCTTCAGAGAAAAGAAACTAAAAGTTCAAACACTGTACCACAAGATATTTTTATATTTGATCCAGTTTCATAAAAATATCAATAAATCCTATTCTAAATGTTTAAGCTTCGCACCACATATACACAAAATCATTTTAAGTTTGTCAAATACTCAAATTAGTGTTTAGGCTTATTGGAATTTTCTGTAAATTAAATTCTACATTTTGCGTTGCGCCATAACATTATTTTTCTATTTGTTTAAAAAGCTTTCCTAATGGGAGGCTGATAGAATCCAGTGTGTGTTCTACGTAACATAAAAACAGGTGTGCCGCGCGAGGGTTAACAATGATTATTTAAACATTTAAAGTTGCGTCATTTTCAACATTTTGTAATTACAATCGAGTAACGAAATAGTTAATATAAAATTGCTACATGAATTAATAACATCCGTTTTCGCAATTGATGTTTTTTCCGACATAATTTCCGGAAAATGTTAATGTGATTTTATAAATTTTCACGGCATACCTAATTAAATACCCAAACTGTTCTTATTGCCTTGAATTGAAAATTATGTTTATTAACTTATTTATAAGCACGGAAATTAATATTGAATAATTATTATTGAATAATAAAAACACGCATTTGTTTATGAGATTATTTCTTTTAAACAAAACACATTTGTTTGGTAATTATCTATTCATCGCAATCTAGAGATATAAATAGCGCTATTAGTTTAATAATATTTTATTTATTAGTGCCAGTTTTTGATAAAATTGTGACGAATGGTTTAGTTTATTGAACAATAGCTACTTTTTGCGCAACCTTAATACATTAACAGTCCATGTTCATATATGTAAAATGTTAATACTCAAAATGTTGATTAAAAAAAAATTAGTGCCTTAAAACTACAAATATTACTAATTATATACCTCCATACGAAACTTCTCATAAAAATAAATATTTTTATAGCGCACTTCAAAAATATATATTACAAAAAACTCGTATATTTTTTACGGCACAATTTTATATACAAATAATGTGAAAGCGGAAGTTATACAAAATCTAATCTAACCTCGTTTTTATCCCTTGCCGTCCGGCACAGATTTATAAACTGTTCGATCTGTGCTACCATCGGCGGTTCAAATTCCTCAACGGCAATTTCCGTCCACTTTAGTTTACCCTCGACGAGCAGCATACAATTGTGAATCGGCGGTCGTTTCTCGGGGGACAGGGTGACCAAATGGCGGACGCCTTGTTCGAAAATGTACCGGACGTTAGCGGCCGTCTGTGGCCATGCCATTGCGGCTAATTTGTTTGCAACTATCCAGGAGAAGTTCCACGGTGGCGTATTAAAATCAGAATCGTCGATGTTGTCAAAAACGACCGACATTTATTTTTAGTTGTCAAGGACTTTTTGTCTTTACTATAAATTCTAACACAAGAAAAACCATGTCAATTTTTAACGTAAACTGTTGCAAAGAGTCGTCAATGATTTTTTTGTTTATTTATTTTTAAAAATAAATTATCGCGATAAAACGTAGTAACTCTACAGTTTGTATATCTGTACTCTATATATAAATAGCACTTAAGGCGTGCTTATTTTTTTAATCCATAAAATATGATTAAATCAAAACATGCAAACTAGCAAATTACAAATAGATTTCACAAGTTCAAAAGGCCGGATATGTCGAAATGATACTTTAAATAGGAGGTTATTACACCCTCTATGTAAGCTACAGGCGTAACACGCCAACATGACATTATTAGTCAGACTAAAGATGTCTACTGATACCCAGTATAACTTGATATTTCTGTATTATCTCACCAACGCGATCCAGGAGTCTTCTTCACAAATTCATTAGCAGTCAAGTCAAGAAAGCAAAGATCGTTGTCTTGTCTATAGGATCTCAAATTACATCTACATACTGTTCTATAAACGGCCTAAGCCTGGTTCATTATATTTAAAATTTATTCAATTTTTTTCGCAACGTCATCACAAAAAAATATCTTTAATCCATATTTTATTATTTAACAATTTATTGCTCTATTAAATTTGCGTTTAAAATGACGTAAAGGACAAGTATATCCACAATACTTTTTCTTATTGTGATTTATTCTGAATATATATATATATATATATATATATATATATATATATATATATATATATATATATATATATATATATAATAATTTCCGTGTTCTAATATTACTAATAAAACACCAAGACGCATGATGCACTTCATAAATAATATAAATCATAGATATACCGAGAACTATCTCAAAATAAATAAATAAAAATATTAGTAATATAACTTATGTAATTTGCGGTGCTTGTTAGCTGACTGGCATGATCTAGTTATAATAAAAAAACCCGAGAAAAATATTATAAAATATGAAGGTTCTAAAAGTTATACTTATTTCTAACTTTTTTTTTAACCATAATATATTTGGAGTTTTATTTTTTGCCTTTTCTGGTTCAGGAATAATGTATAAGGTACGTACATATCCCATGTTGTGTGTGTTCAGGTATATATACCTACGTATACCATCAGAAAATAAAATAAAAATCCAATAATTTAATTGTGTATTTTCTTATTTGACTTGACAAAATCGCAAAAAAGAAGGAATTGAATTTATATCGATATAAATTTGATCAAATGAAACCTATTCGTATAGCAAATCTAATTAATTATAATATACTTCTAAATTCTAAAGGTACTTCAATTCATATGCCAAAATAAATTAATAAATAAATATATATATATATATATATATATATATATAATATATATATATATGTATATATATATATATATATATATATATATATATATATATATATATATATATATATATATATATATATATATATATGTGTATATATATTCTCTTAGCTGAACAATGTTTTTTTTTGAATACTTTTGTTTATGGATCATCATAAAAAAGTAGTTGCGTAATATTTACTTATAATAAAATACTTGTTTTGGAAGAACAGAATTTTTAACTTTAGTATCTATAGATGCATAATGAATTTAATGACAAACGTATAATTGTATACCTACTTCTTGTACATACATACAAAATAATACAATGACGCCGCGCTGTGTCTATTTTACTTTTACAACCTCGATACTTAATTAATAAATTGGTTTGTTAATTAGAACTTGTTTTATCGTGTTGACAAACAAAATCCATCGTTTATTCGTTACTGTGCCACATCTGCTATCTAGAAATATTATGCATTAAACATTCATTATTATTTCAATTTTATCAAATATGAAGTCTAATTTCAACCAATATTATACAATTCCGAATTTGGTTACCATATACAAATTCAAAACACAGACAAAATGGGCAATTTGATGCAATTTAAATTTATACTACAGGCATCAATAGAACATAATCTAATGCGGCATTATGCATACATAATACATTATGATGGACGCACGTCGATAGACAGTGAACTTTAAATTCGTTCCGCTACATTTATATCCGTTTCTACTCATACAATCACGTCACTCAAATATACCCTGACCCGTTGTCAGAATTCTGATTCATGGCACAATAAATGATCATAAACACAAAACAATACATGTAACAACCTACTCATTATTATAATTAGTTTTGTAATAACGTAGAATGAATATACTTACTTTAACAAAAAGAATCTTATAAAGCATTCACAACCTCAAAATGATCAATATCCAAATTCTAATTTTAGATTTTTGGATTGTATTCAATTTTAATACCCGCTGAAATACAAAATGACAAAATCTAAATAAATATTCATTTATTTGAGCTTATGAAATAGTTTTTACTCTTTGAAGTAAAACATCTTCCTGAATTTATGCAGGAGGCTAAACTATTATTATTACGTTTATATTGATTGCTGATGCAAAATACGTAATTTGTATTTCTATCTATAAAGCAGCCTATAACCTTCATTTCAGTCTGTTTATTGTTCTGGCCTTAGCCATACAATCAAAAATTTTACAACTCATTAGTATATAAAACAATAAACTTACCACACATGCAATAGTACGGCACGGCACCTTGCAGTATCTTCAAATCAAAAGTTTCATTATCAAATGACATACAAACACGAGAATTTGTAACACACGTTGTTGAAAGACATTAAAACAGTTTAAACACTGGAAATAAACATATATATCAAACGACTACGTTTTAATGAAAACACACGCACTAACAGACTGCCAGTACACGTTATAACTGGAAAACTGGTCACCACCAAAATGGACAACTCATCAATCAACACCCTATAAAATGAAAATAACTAAAAGTTAACATAAATATATATATATATATATATATATATATATATATATATATATATATATATATATATATATATATATATATTAACATACAAATTTATAAGTTAATTCTATGAAATATTATATTGACTTATTGTTTAATTAAATGTTATATCAGGACACCAAATAACCGAATCGTTTATTTATATTAAATCAAATTTGCGTCTTTTGCATGGTTAAATTTGTGAACAAAATACAAATGCATAAAAAGTAAATAGAAATGATTTAAATATTTTTATTTTATTAATATAATAAAAGTTAAAAATATAAACAATTACAATATGACACTGACCAAATAGTAAAAAATTAAAAATAAGTATTAATGTAAATAAATTATTGTATATAATTTACAAATTGGTGGAAAAAGTACAAACTAATGAAATGATTAATGGAAAATGAGATGCTTATGTATTATACATTGATACAAAATAGTATAGCTTACATTTTAAATTAATAATCCTCTTCTTCATACCCGTAATAATCATCGCCATCTTCTCGATGTTGTTGTAACATCTGAAGAACTCCTAACTCAGAGTCGGGTGGCTGAATATCTTCTTCGTAGTCTTCCTCGCATTCATCTTCAGGCACTAAAATGAAAACAAAAAAATATAATTTTTAAGTGATTAGTCGGCGCTTTCCACATATTTTGAAAAGATATGTTCTTGTTTATAATAAATAAAAAGGTTTTAGTATATTTTTTCGGAGGAGTTTCAATATCTATACCTTGTTCGGGTATGATAATTTTTTGTTCTGGTTCGTTTTCAGCAAGTGGTAAGCCAATTTCTTGGCGATTCTTATTTCTTCGCGAATTTACATTAACTGCAGGTTTGTTTCTTCTTATGACGTCGTCATTATTATCCAACTTTATACTAGATAAATTAAAAAATATATATGTATTGCTATAGAAAAATAATTATATATTATTTGAAAATACATTTTATTTGAAATTTCATCTTCTTCAACCGTTTCTGGTTCTTTCTTCGAAGGTTTCGCATTCAAACTCTTCAAAACATCATAATTGATTTTATTAGAAATTCGTTTTTCTTGCAACATTTTCTCTATTGCTTCGCCGGCCGAATTCGAAGGTCCAATATTTGACTTTCTTTTAACAGTTCGCCGTTTTTTCTTTTCTGGTTTACCCTCTTCTTTTTCCCGTGCTAGTTTCTCTTCTTTTACTGTAAAATTATAAAATTATTTATACTGTTTTTATTAATAATTGAAAGATTATACCTTTTTGGTCTTTTATATATTGGGCATTAACTTTATTCCATAATCCATCTTTATACTTAGCTTCTTCTTCAGTCATTATATACATATCAATTTCGTCGTCGTCAATTCCATCTAAACTAAGTTCTTGTGACTCTTGAACAGTATTTGTGACTGTACTTACCTTATCTTCTAGTGAATTAGCAAGTCCCATACTTGCTATATTTGGTCCTAAAAATTTTGACTATTAATAACTCTTATTGCTGATTAGCTGCAACATATCTGGTATAAAAGATCGAATAAACATGTAAAACACCTTTTATTTTATTTTTAAATATATAATTCCTAAAACAAAGATGTAAAATAGTGATGTCACTATAATTCATATTTCAAGATGAATTATTGACGGTTGAAAATAAATGCGAGATATTTATAATATTTTTGTTGATAACAATCAGCAAATTCTTGTGAAACAAACATATAATTTTCATTTAAATGATTTTACAATTTGTTTAAAAATGTAGTTAAATTAATATTCATTAATAATTAATTTTCCATTATTAGTAATATGAAAATACATTATGAATAATTAGAGAAAATATCTTAGAAACAAGTATTTATGGAAACTTCCAAACAATTTTCAATCATTTTAAATAAATTTATATTATATATATACGCAATGTAACGTCGAAGGAGAAATAATATAGAGGAAAAAATAAATTGGAAAAACTTACCTAATTCTACAATTTTATCTTCTTCATTTTCTTGATTGAGTAATCCATCTTCATCCGTGAGAAACTCTTGTATTGTGCCTATAGTAGACTCTTTGATGAATGCATCAGCTTCTCGTGATTCTATATCGGTATCCACTTAAGTAAAACATAAATTAAATTTAAATTTATTTGAATTTATTTATAAGCATAACTACTTTTTTGACGCGGCTTTTTGGGTTTTTTAATATCACGCTCAAGTTGTTTTTCTATTTCTTGTTGTAATTCTGTAAATTGGTCACCTTCCTCTTCTAGAATCTAAAATTATCAGTATATTAAAACACTGATCACATATTTGAATGAAATAAATATTTCCCATTATCACTATTCAGAGAAATATTATATTTTATTATTTGACACAAATGTTGATTTATTTGTGCAAATAAATGGAAGTCGATGCAAAAAAAAGACAGATTATTGTATATTTGATTAAAAATAAAGAATTAGTGTTGAAGTAGAAGAAAAATGACCTTTTGTAATCGTTCTTTATCTTTTTTTCGTGCAGCTTTAAATGAAGGTGGATCTTGTTCCTCTTCTAAATCTACCGTCATAAATTCCTCTAGTGTCAATGCACTGCTGGGTGTATCTCCGAATTCAATCAATCTAAACATTGCACGTTAATATTTATCTAAGTTTTAATTATATGGGTGTAAATCATTTATTTTAAGATTACATATTGCCTGCTTAAAAATGTATAATTCGTATTTAGTAACAGTAAATCAGTAAGATAAAACTGTACTTTTTGACCCATTTATAAACTGTTTGGCCCGTATTATAAATTGTTTTAATTTTTTCATTTAAATTCCAAAACACATTTTTTATTTATGTGCTATTAATGTCTGTTTTTACTTGATCAATTAAATGCAGCAACACACTCTTGTGCAAGATGCGATAAAGGAAAATGTTAATATTGTTTAAGATCGCTTGAGGCTAAGGATGAAATTATGTTGCAAGCAACTTACCTTTTTCTCAACGTGGATTCATGCACTTTGACGATTTTTACAATGTCACCCGGAGATCTGTTGAACTCATGCAATCTGGCTGCCATCAACAGCGCTATAAAAAAATTATAAGCTTTTGATTGAAAGAAAATTTGAGTCAACAACTAAAATTCTTGTTTGGAAACAAAAATAAAAGCATTTGTAATTTAATGTTCGGCTATAAATAATTATACAATACAGATTAATTAAATTTGATTATATATATATATATATATATATATATATATATATATATATATATATATATATATATATATATATATATATATATATATATATATATATATATATATATATATATATATATATATATTTATATATATATATATATATATATATATATATATATATATATATATATATATATATATATATATATATATATATATATATATATATATATATATATATATATATATATATAATCAATGTTTGCGTTGATAAAGATAATATAAAATTTAATTATGCGGAAATATTCATTTATAATTCCAGTTTCAATATAATTTCTGTAGGAAATTCCGCCACTTACCAGCGCCGCAAAGCCCGGAAGGTCGTCTTCCAGAGTGGATGGAATCACGTTTCATACGTTGCACCAATCGTAATGCAGTCATGGATACCTGCTGGGTCTTATCGCCAAACTCCATTCGTCCAGCAAATCGCAATATATACAAACACGGATCTGCAATAAAATATAATATTTTGTAGACATATAAAATAACAGTAGCAATACAATGTTTGCACTAAAAGCATCGAATATTGAGTAAGCTCCAATAAAAATTCTACTCAAGTATTTCGTTCTGGTAAAGTTTTTACAATACATACATACATATCGTTTCAACAAAATTATTTTAATAAATCGATTTTTACAATAAAGAAATATTCGTTGCTTAAATTATTATTATATTTTTATAATTATTATAAAACATCATCAAACAGTGAAAGATATAAGTGTGAAAAATAACAATCCCAAGTAAACACCAGTTACTTTTGATGATTTGCAAATAAATATTGTTTATACAACAATATTAATTGACAATGAAATTGAGGTCAATCAACAATCAATCATCTCGGTATTTATATAGTACTTTCTTTTTTACGACGATACAATTTTACGCCCATATTAAGTGAAAAGTTATCGCCATTCTTTTCGAATTCGTTATGCATTGCAATAGGTGATTTGGGCACAGTCATTCCACACAGTATAGTATAGTACGCAAAATGGAAAGTGGATAAATCAACGAACTAAGTATACACAGTCGCGCAAACAAACGCTTTATATAAATCACATATACATACATACGTTTCACTTTCACCGCCATCTGACAACGAACTTGAACTCGTATTTGTGTCACTAACAACACTTACAATTAAATTACGTACATCGGATGATGCGTACACATCTTTTGACATTTCTCATCGTTTCTTTTGTTGCTCATTTTTATTCCGAGTCTTTAGAACGATTAATGATTGCTGAAAGGTTTACGGAGTGCATGCCCGATTGTGCAACTTTCAACATGAAATGTTGAGTTGCGAAAACTGTTTAAATGTTTAATTTTTCGCTTGGTGTTAAACATTACAGTTTATACCATAAGTGTAAGAGTACCGGCAAATGAGATTTATATTGAGTAGCTAATTGGGTAAGAATTAAATCTTATGTAGGTACTGGTAGACGCCCGCTTTAATTAAATTTGCTCATAATACAGCTTCCAATTTAAAGTCGCGTCTAAAATCTTCCATTTCAATTTCACATATAGAATTTTTCTAAAAAGATTTATATGTTATTATTTGTTTTTGTAAATTTATATTTAGCACCTGCAGTTTAAAGTATTACGTAATTAAATTTACCGCAGGAATTTAAGCGACAATCTTAAATTCAATAGATATTTCCGGAGTTCCAAGAAAGTCTTTATTTATTATTGATTTAATACAATTTTAAATATACAATGAAAATTTAAGAATAAATATATGTTTTATGTATTTACCGTACCTTTAGAATAAACCAAAAAAAAATCATTTTGACATTTGAAAATATTAATACGAAACGTGGACCCTGTTGAATATTATAAATCGAACAAATATATAAACCAGAATAGTTTAATACTTCATTTTTATTTACCATTGGTTCTAAAGTATATACATAATATCAAATCTATCTATTTTATACTTCTTGATAATATACATTTATATGAGGCTGGGGGATGTATTCTAGCATCATTGCGAATACGTAACTTTAAAGATTTATATGATTTCCATAAGAAATAACATTCGTAGACGTAAGTTTTCGAATGATTTCACTGAGAGGACAAAACCATAGATCGCAAAGGTTGCAAGAACATTTTTCGAAAACGTATTTTTACATTTATGATTACATATGATAACATAAAATACTTCAGGAAAATGTTGGTTATATTTTTGTCATGTTTTCACTATAATATATTTATATATCATATAAATATTCATATAGTAAATTTTTTATTATTTTTATAGCGTTACTCACATTTGAATGAATTGTATTTGTGAATTAGAAATTTCACATGTGTTATAGTTGCAATGTAGAGAATTTAAAATGCTGATTCCAACAACCGAAAGTAAAAGCAACATTTAAAAGAAAAACGATTACGCAAAGCATTAAAACCAATTTATACAATTCAGTTTTTGGCAGCTTCCTCCTTTCTTTTCTAAATAATATTACTCAAGAACAAGTTTGAGATCTATCAACAATGCCAACAGCCAAACTTTCTTCTTTCGGGCCACTGTACCTATTATAGATTTTTTTTTTACTTACTAGCCACTTTAAAATATCTCAACGATTAAAATTCTCAGCTGTATATATATTTAAAAAATTTAAATGTATTTATAATTAAAATAATTTAAAAAAAGAACGGAGACAAATTTTCTTACATCATTTGGTACATTATCTCAGATTTAGTTGAATGCCAATTGTGTCTATGTAAATGAATGTGTTGATTCTGAGTATTCTATTTGTTTATACATTCGTAAACTCTGTAGATTCTATACTCTATAAGTACCATAATTAAAATAATTATAAATTATTAATTTTTTTTACGATTGCCTATAACTTAATTATATAATCTGTTTGCTACCAAAAATGTCCTAAATCTAACAGCTTGGCAAAGTGCATAATAATATCGGTTTAAGTTATTTATTTATATTATTATAAATATCATAGTTAAATATAAGGTCAATGTTTTCAGATAAACAAGCTAATAACAAGCAACAAGCAAGTTTTCGGTTAGTTCATTGCATTCTTTAAATTTCTTCGTAATAATCAAAGGTGTTTCCCAAACATTTTTTTAGCTATAACCCAACTATAATAACATTTGTTTTAAATCCATAGATACCTATCGTCGTTTTCTTCACTAATAAACAACTATAACTGATGGTAAAAGAGAATATTTTTGTGGGTCTGTCACCTTGAAAATAACATCTATAGTGTCTTGCGCCGGACTTTCTTATACGTAGTGGGTATATTCTGTTTAGATAAGAAGAATATTAAAATACAAAATTTTAATTCAAGAAAATATAATTTTTCATTACACTATTTTAGAAACGAAAAACAATTGACAGGCATGGTTGATATGATTTATTAAATATAATTACTATGGCAATATAAATAAGAAAAGTAAGAATTTCAAAAGCAATTTTCTTGTAACTGGTACACTTTTCGAAGGAAATTTTAAAACAAAAGTTGTGCGTAATATTAATATCTTTCATTTTAAGTATAAGTATTTTTACTGTAAGTGCAGCCGTTTCGGAGATATTGCAGAATCCTCAAAATTTTACTAGAATAAAGATGCACTTCCTGTTTGAATATTCTTTTAAAAAATAAGAAGTTTTCTTTCCAGGCATATACGAATTTTAAGTTTAAAGTTTCATAATTGTATTATTAACACGTTTTGGCTATAGAGCGGTCACACACAGGCACATACACATACGTCATTCTAAAAATTGCTACGCAATCGTAAAGTGTTTTGAAAATAAATGGAAATTTTAACAGTTATATTTTATGTAAGTTCCAGGTGGCGACAGTGAGCCCCGCAGGGCTCACAAGCCTCACCTAGACTTACTCACCAAATGAAGAAAAACCTCGTTGTTGTTGTACATTTTTATAGGCGAACAACTCTTCACTATTCGCAATGAAAACCTGCTTTACACTAAATAACCTACTGTCATTGAATGTATTTTCTGAAACTTAATTTTGGTATAATTGTATTTAAATATCCTATATTTTGAATCAGCGACTATCATCACTTTATATAGGTATACGTGATTTCTTCCGTTCGTCTTTGTGAGCATGTAAACAAAGTGCAACGTAATATGAGGCGAATTCACATAAATCTGTGTTTGACATATTTTAAAAACAAGTTTATTATCTCATGCGCTTATAAATTCAAATTCTATATTTTTAGAATGGGAAACAAGAAACTTGACGCAAAAAATAGATTAATTCCTCTATAGATTATGTACCTATATTAATAATCCATTGAATAAATATTTAATGAATCATTTAGTCTAAAGAAATATATTACAAATTATAGTTTCATCTTATAATCTGCATCACATAAATAAATAATAATTCTGGTGTATCCTAACTTAAAACAAAATATGTAAAATAAAATTGCATTAGTTGGGGCGTAACTTAGTTCAAAATTTTGAAACATATATTTTACATTTTTTTCTTGTTTTGATTTTTATATTATTATCATATATTTGCATTAGTATATGCTTTCTATTAACGTTAAGTTATATCTACTGCAATAGGAGTTGATGTATGGGAGCGAATGTTGGTTATGGATGACGACGTAGCATGGGTAAGTGTCGTAGATAAAATTAAATGGATAGATAAGATGCAACGAATGAAGTGTATAAAGAGGAATGGCGATTATAAAAATTACAACCCCATTTGTGGAAGAAGGTAGATGTGTGGGTTTTAAATGAATTTCTATATGAACTCAAGGTTTGGACTCAAATAAAAACCAGTGGCAATAAAAGTGATAAAGTGTACGATCGTTTTTGAAAGTCACTCATGAATTATTCACTTACTGCTATTTTCGCTGGTGTATTGTGCAAATTAACAAAGTAAACTATCGTAATATTGATAGTAATATGTAATCTAAACATTATAAATAGTTTTCACATATTCCCCATATATGTATTAGACATATTGAACAAGGTCCGAATGCTCGAGAAAAGGGTTCCTTGACATGAAATTACAAATCAAACAAAAATAGAATCGCAAATTAATAACTATTAAGTACTAACAAGGTTAAAACAACCGCATAGCAAACAATAAAAATTTTAAATAAATATATAAATGTACGCCCAAGATACTTATTGAAAACATGTTATGAATGTATACACTTTATTAATGGAAATGTCAAGGAAAATATTTTGCACTTTCTTCCACCGGAAATATTTCTATCTAGTAGTACAGGGGAATACACACATTTCTTTTAACAGGTTAACATCGTGAGATAAAGAGAATATCAAGACCAATACACAAATTTGCCGGTAACAGCAGCACATTCGCTGCAAAATATCAAATTTCGTTCTCGTGAAATAAAATCATATCTTGTTAAAATAAACTGCTTATAGTTTGGTATAGCATTATTTATTTAAATGTAATACATTGACTTGAAATATATAGTAGGTAAGAAAAATATTGTTATTAAAAAAAAGCACTTTTCTATTTTTTTTAAACATTACTAAAATGAAAAGAAATCTTAACAAATGTTACAATTCAATAAAACAAACAAATTTGAAAAAAAAAGATTAAAAATGAATAATATTTATATATTATAATATTTGTTTTAATGTATATAAATATTATAAAACAAAAATTACTATTGTCTTATGAAAAAAATCTTGTTTACGATAAGAATCTACAACAATTATAAAACATAGCATCCCGGTATGATATAAAAATAATTGTTCTTGAATAATAACGAAAGCGCAATTATAAATAGGAGACAGGACAATAAATAGGAAAAGAAAAAATATATTTTTTTGAGAATTTCTTCTCATGTTTTCTCTATTTTACGACACTTAAGATAATAAAATCAATTGCACGTTAACGAATTTTGCACTAAAATATTTAATTATCAACTGGATATAGTAAAACTCTTAGCACTCTAACGTATACCTATAGTAATTAAAAACACGAAATACAAAAAAAATTAAATAATTTTTTTAAATAAAAGCGAAAGTTATTCCTAAAAATACTTAAAAAACGACACTTTTATTATTTCATTAGAAAAAGAAATTAATTTTCCTATTGTTTCAACTAGTTGTTAAGTTGTTTTCGTTTTATTTCTGTAATATTCAAATTAACTTGTCGTAGGTCGTGGTTTAGTAATGTAGAATTCGGTTGCACAGAGAAAAATATGTTATTATGGAAATGAGATTAATATGAAAAAAAAATCTACATTGTTATAAAAATCAGACTTTAAGGATGAATTATATGTCATGTTTCATTAATAGTTGATATAATGTTTTTCCATGAATAAATAAAAGTAACACTTGCAGGTTATTTACATGAAGTCAACATTCTTGGAGACAAAGACAGTTACCTGCAACTCGTTTCACGGCAATCAACACATATAACCTTGTTAAAAATGCATTTCCGGTTTCGGCAATATTAAATGCGAAAGGAAAATTTTGTTTATTTTTTGCGTCTTTAAGGAAAAGAGTGACGTGATGAAATATGCCAACGAAAATTACAAAAATTTGTTTTTATTACTTGTAATGGACTTTTATATTCAGTTAAAATTTTGCGATATACTTTAGTCAAGAAACTAGTTCAAGTTTTCAATCTATCACCTTAGATTAATATTGAAAAAAATCTATATTGAAGGAAACGTAATTTTTATCATTATTAAATACTAGTTATGGGCACAAACAGTAAAATGTACTTTAGTAATATGAGTTCATTTATCTGTTTACTTTTCACTTAAATATCCGTTATTAAATATGCATAGACATATATTTATTTTCTGTTTGAAGTTCTTTGCTAATTTCCATAAGCACTAATCGAGTCTTTTTTTTGTCTTTATCAATAAGATGAAAAAAAAAACATTATTTTCTATGTCGTGCCACCGTTACTATTTTGACGGCTAGTTCGCGTTAAAAAAATGTATTCATTCATCCAAACGAAAAGACAGAAACTTTCATTGCTCAAGCGACGTTCTGAACGATCAACGAAAGTCAAGATCGAAAAAAATTAATACTCTTTTCTATTTAAAAATCAACTAGAAGTGAAACCTCACGCAACCTTGAATCTTAAAAACTTGAACCAAACCTTAAACGTATCTCAAAGAAACACAGGGATATTTTTTGGTCTAATTAGTGAAATTTGTAAAAATTGTTAGGTTTTTTTTTTGGGGAGACTCTTAATAAATTGAGTTGCGACATTTATAAATATAACCGCTCATAATAAATGAACACTATCGCTATTGTCTCTTCGGAATGTATGTAAACTAGCAAATATCCGGCAAAAATGTCGTAATCACTGCAAAAACTACATTTTGGTAAATGTTTTACGTTTTCATGATTTATTCTTTATGTTGCATGCGCAACTCGTAGTGATTATTGGGTAGTTTACGTATTCATTGCATCAGGAAATTTATTTTTTGATTTAAAGTGGATTTATTTTGTCCTAATTACCATAAATATTTCAAAGACGCTTAAGCAGAAGACACCAACAATAAAAGTTCAGAAAACTTTTCGATTGTTAAGATAGTAAAGTGAAGTGTCCGGGCCAAGACCACCACCTAATTGTATGTCCATAATATGGATATGGACTCGTAGCGAAGGCTCGAAGACGCAGTCAGTCACTCGGTCTACCTGCTGTTATAAACAACATAACACAGTGACCACAACATCGTACCGCTTTCTTGGTGTGTTTGCCGATGGCTAGGTGCGCGTGCATGGCCTACTCGGACGCACTTTTGTGATTCTGTTAAGTGTGTGTGTGCGTGCGTGTGTTTCTATACACGAGGTTCTTATTTCTTGATTTTTGGACTTACCGTGATTTACAGTTCAAGAGGTTTGTTTTTATAATATTTATTTAAACATTTCGTTCTATTAATATATTATAATATATTCATAATTCCTGGAAATTATTCCTAAGGTTATTGAGCTAAATAAAATGTACGCCCAGTCTACAATTTTAATTAATAACAACTACTAAGTTGTAGTCAATATGATAAGAGTGTGTGTATATATTTATATATATATATATATATATATATATATATATATATATATATATATATATATAAACAATTAATTATAATTTAACCATTCGAAGCACAATTACTGCAGGCTCACTCGCCATGGCAATCTTAGCCATAAAGTATTGTTTTCCAAACTGTAGATCGCGAACAATTAATGGGTTGATGAATACATTTTAAAGACCGCCAAAAATTGAATACAATAGTGCATCACGCGTATCCTTAGCAAGAACTGCCATTGTTAGTTGATGTGCAGTGGGTCACAATATAAAATAGACATCTTCTAGTGAGTGCAGACCAAAGAGTTTGAAAAACACTCATATAAAATATATTAAACTATCGAATTTTGCTAACTAGACTGGACGGATTGAAATATGATTGTCTCATATGTTTGGGAGTGTATGATCCGGCCTGGCGTTACCACAATGTTTTGTCTTCTGTAAAAGTGTCTAATTACAGTGCTCAGTGCATACAGTAATCAGACATTAGATGTTTGACTTGCTTTGAGTGGATTTTTTTTTTCAATTGCGGTTTCCTACAATTTCCTACAATATATATATATATATTATACATTTTAGTAATGATCTATTATATATTTTGTTCCTTCCAAAACTAAAGGATTTTCTTGTATACGTATAAAAGTTAAATATTTATTTAAAAATTGGCGCTAAAATATTTAATTGTCCTTTAGTCGGACACATGTTTATTTAAATTCTATTTTAAGAAAGCGATTTACGATAATAAATCAAGGTATTTATTTATAAATAATAATATTTATTCAATTAAATCGTGCAATTTTAAATATATTGTTATAGCGGTACCACAATCATTTATGTATTTGCGTTTTGTTACTTCGTACGAAGAAGTATAAACGTATAATTCATGATGTCGTAGTAAATTAATTTTAATCAGTAATAAATGTTTAACAATATACATACTATAGATCAAACTAGTTTTAGTAATCATTGATGCATTTTTTTACGTAAATACTAATGTACAAAAAATTGGATCGTGCTTCTAAGAAACTACTGTAATTTTATTTTTAAATAGCGCTGAAAAAATGTACCTATATCAAAATTACAACGAAAGTTATATAAGCAGACTAAATAATTTGCGTTAGTAATTGAAAATAATTCACACCTTTTTTGCAGTGTCTGCTTAAGTTTGAACATTGAATCAATAAATTCAACAAAAAAACTCAATTAATTTCGTATATTATATTGTTTTATTATTATAACACCATAACAATATATGGTTACTTTTTTAGAAACCTGTTACTCTTTCTTGCAAATTATTCGTCATTTCTAAAACTTTTTTAAACTCCCAAATATAGTCATTAAATTGTATGTACTTGACATAAATACTTATTAAATTATTTTCATTTTTGTATAATTAAATAAACCATGATGGCTAAGTTCTACCATAAAATAATTACATACGAAAATTTTAAATTTTAATACAAAAATAATCGTGTCCCACTAAGGTACCCAAAGGTACCTAATAATTTCTATTAAGTGAAAATTATCACAACTAAAATTGGAAAATGTTCTATATTATCTACACTATTGCGACATGGTTTATTAACACTTTTAGGCTATAATCATCTACAAAAATAAAACTACAAATTTGTTGTATTAGTAACATCATACGTCGAAGTTATATATGTAGTACATACATACATACATACATATAGTTTATTCAAAGCTCGTGTGTATTTTTATTAGATGATTTACTGCCAATATCTATAAAATCCTGTGGAATTCAATAACTTCTATGCTATGGAACAAAAGGTCCCTAGCGGGTACATTTCGGTAAAAAACAACATTGAATATTTTAGATTAAGACCATAAACATTTTCTATAAAATTATATTATTCTTGTAAGAAATGTATTACAAAATAAATACTTGATATTAAACAATTATTTTCTTGTTTCGGATAAGGTTGCTTCTTTAGGGAACCTTGTATTTAACAATAATATGTGAATTTGCGATAATACATATTGTTTAAATAAATAAACGCAATATTAACATAATCACTTTCTTAAAATATGTTTTTGTTACCATGTATGGAATATCTCTTAATGTTAATATATTGCACTATTCACAAAAAAGCTCATGTAAGTATAAATGCTAAATTTATTACATCATTTTGGTCAAGTATGTAACATTTGGAAAATCCAAAAACACCAACGAAAAAATGATAAATTATCCAAAAAAAAAGTAGCTAATTAATAAATGAAATGAATGGTAATAAAACAATTTCCATCAATAATTTGTTATTTTATTATTCGCAAACAAATAATAGTATTTAATGAAAATAATAAAACGCAATTTCATGCTTATAGCGTCATTAATTAATTTGATATTCATACAAAAAGAATTCGCATACACAAACAATTGATTTAACGAAAAATATACAAGTTTATACGTGTAGCCTAGAAAAGGCGATAAATCAACAGTGCTAAATTAAATATTGTTTTTAGATTACTGGCATTAGAAGCTTTACAGAAAATCTAATTAAAATGTTTACACAAATATTTATTTTTCTTACTAAGCTATTAGCGAATACCTGCCAAAATACCGAAATACCTGTAATCACATTTTTGGGAATGTCCGCTTTAAACATTGTGGAAGTACTTTCCCTGATCACTACTTTGATAGATTTCGAACGTATAATTTTACAAAAACTACTTGTTAGTTACCTATAGTAACGTTATTTTAATAATAGGTTAGCGAACTCAATAATACTTTGAACTGTCTACATACTGCAATGTACACACAATAAAAATAATTTACTAAGCAAATTCCTAATTTTATTTTATATTTTAATCGCCTACAATTTCATATTATCATTTACAGCATTTAGACTAAGTTTAAACCGAATCAAAGCATTTCTGCCAAAATATCTAAAAAAAAATATATCTATTTTTGTTTGTTTCAGGACAGTTTAATGCACTTTTGAAATAGGACACCATACAATTATTGGAAAACAATAACTGAATTCCAATGGTTGAATATTAAATCTAATTCTATAATCGGTAAACGCAATATAAATGTATGTGAGAACTAGTTTAACAAAGACAAAGTTCACTCAATGCCATGTTACGGGACGCGGATGAACTCAGTACAACAAAGTACCTCATCCAGTGGGTACTATCACAAACGGACGTGTGGTACTTGTTGTACCGGTGTGCTGATTACGTCACCAAAGCACATGTACCCCTGCAGAACAGTGCCGTAACGTTAGACCAACTGTTCGCCTTAGACGAGGATTCAATGGCTAGTGGTGCTGCTGGTAATTCAAATTCTAGAGCCGACGCAGATGTGTTAGTCGAGAATCGGCAAATACCCGAAAGCTCATGGTGGCGCAGTAAGTATTATTATAAATAATATATTTAAAGTTACGTTTGTGCGCTCGATAATAATAATTATTCAGTTTTAAATTCGGATTGCCCATATTAAATAGAATTTCGCATATAAATGCCTAAAATATATCTTCTATTTATATTAATATGAAATAACAAATATTTTGGTAATTAATTGGAAATAAACCTGTTTAAAAAAATAATACGTAATAATATAACATAAGAAGCTGTTATAATTTCAAATGTAGCGACAGATGTTACTGTAGTAATACGTAACACTGCTGCCATCTGGTATAATGTGACGTACTAAACTACTATGTACTTCTTTACTCTAAGTCACAAGCTCACTTGATATTATTTAAATATTGTCTACTAAATGCAAATTTGATGTAATATTATTTCCATTGTTGTTAAATGTGCATAAATTGTTAAAATAATACAACTATAGTAATCAAATCAATTAGAAACAACGCGGTTTGCATATGTATAGGCGTTATATTATAGTAATAGGTAAACTACGATAGTGTACAACTAGACATGTTCCGATATAAATAATTACTTCCACAAGTTGTTTACCAGATGTGTAGTACAAGCATCATCTGTTGTAGTAGATTATTTAATTATATTATTTCGCTATTCTAGACGGGTATTCTGTAGTAGTTTTAATATCTTATAAATGAACTTTTTCTAACTGTAAAAGCCGCGAGTTGTGTTTACATAAAATAGAACTTTATAGCAAATTTTTCTTTCACATCTTTGCAATATTCTACCAGTTTTATGCAGAAAGTAACGATGGTGCTCAACATGCTTGATAAAATTTTCTACATAAAATTCCATGAATTTAAATATTTACCGAATTTCGTAACGAATGCTTTCATATATACATATACAATTGTCGAAATATGCAAATATTAACAAGGTGAAATGCAGTTAATATGAAGATTAGCTAAACCATTTATATATAACAATGAACACGTTGGACTAACGTGAAAGTAGCTGTTACCAAATTTCGACAATAAAAACGCCACTTTATGAGCAATTTTTATCGACTACTTGACAGTAACTTATATACGAAGTATATCATAACTTATGTTGAACAACTAATATAATTGTCAGCACATAAATTTATCTATAAACTTTAGATGTAACCAAACTTTTACAGTTTAGCACAAACAAAAATTAAGAGCACAATCAACAGAAATATTACTTGAATCAAAGTATTGTTCATTCTTGTTTATCAAAGTTCAAAAAAGTGGCGTAAGAAAAATAATTTTGCATTAATATATTTTATCAATAAAAATATGACATAAAAAATATATAAATTATAAATGATTTTAAAAAAAATAGTTTTACGATTGACTACTAAAAGTGTTTGTTATAAGTATCTACAGTTGCCTATATAGAACAAGTTGTTTTTCATTTTATTACAAAAAGAATGATTTATTATTTATAATAAATATAAGGAAACAATTTACTTTAATGTTATAAACAGCTTTTTAATAAATACTTTCGCAAACGAGTTTTATGTACTTTAGTTTTCTAGTTAATCATAATAAAGAGCATTTTATATTATTAAAAGTAGATTTTATTTTCTCTCTTTAAAACAAGTTTAAAAAAAACTACTTTTGTATTTGAATAACTTGATCGGAGATCAAATGCATTTGTCGCCGTTGATCGACCCGTTTGTGAGTTCATGGCATAGGTCAAAATATCATTGGAATAACAATGACACTGGATCTAATTCGTAAAGATAAAAATTTATGTTTTCAATCATTTGAAAACATATTTTTATACTAAATTAAACTAGATTATGTTATGCACGATACTATTGAAATAATATATTAGATATAGTTAAATTATGTAAACTTGGATCTAACTAGCCATTTTCTATATACCACTTATTTTTTCGAGTATTATTGCAACTATAACGAAATACGGGAATATTAGCCAAATCTAAATACTAAACAAAAAGCATATTCCTAAATCAAGCTGAATTATCTATAAAATATGGACCATGTAGATTAGAGTGGTTTATAGTTTCAATTTCATGTAGCATAACTTTCTGTTAATATAACCTAACTTTTTTGTTACGACTATATTTGGGATTTCGAGCTAGTGCTACGCACGCGCAATATATGGGCGAAGTGCTACTGCTGAGTGCTGCGCGCAGTGCTAGAAAGTAATAATGGCGACGTACGTGTGCTTGTTTTGTATTGACGTTTAGATTGTTTTTGGTGTAAGTGTTTAAAAAAACAATGGCTATGTCACATTTATACTTAAAAATTGCTCCGAAAACCATAAAACGTATTCAAGACAATATGGCAGTGTCGCAAACAAATGCTTGGATGAACGGTAAGCGATTTCTCTCTGCGGGAACCACTGCTGGGCGTTTTTATAAATACGAAAAA
Organism: Nebria ingens riversi; assembly: GCA_018344505.1. Taxonomy (NCBI): domain Eukaryota; kingdom Metazoa; phylum Arthropoda; class Insecta; order Coleoptera; family Carabidae; genus Nebria; species Nebria ingens. The sequence continues at coordinate 79,716 of JADQWA010001216.1, forward strand.
TGGCAGACGTACTTTTGCCAAAAGATATAGTCTAATGTTTGGTTCGGGTTTACTACAATTCACATATTATTATATCTTTTATAATATTACAATTGATGTATATAAATCTTAAAAAAAAAAAAAAAAGCACGGGCATTCCCAAAATAAATAAAATTCATAATATCAATATAGAAGTATGTGAAATAAATAATAAAATACAAAAGAACTATTTGGTTTTATTCTAACATAAAATACTATCAACTAATATATAACCTAGTTTTTTACGCCAGAAATTTATATGAATACAAAAGTTCAGTAGGCATAATATTTTGACTTTGTTGTATACGTAGAAGTGAATCGTAAAAGCACTTTAATAACATCACTGTGACGTCACAGTCAGAGAAATATACATTTAAAAATGGCCTACTCTTGCACAGCTGACGGCTGTCAAGTTGTCTTATTTTTAAATATTACATACGTTCTCTTTCCAATTTTATAATATAATATTTTTATGCAACATAAAACCGAACTACATATACACTGTGTTCGTAAAAATTCTGCGTTAGCTTTATGATGTACCTTGGCGCTCTCACTTATGAAGTATTGCACCATCTTTTTCAAACAAAGTCTAACGCAGAATTCTTACGAAAAATAGTCTATAGTAGCGTAAACTCACTTCAAAGTATAACGTGCTATCCCTATAAGTACGTGTAATGTAAAAAATTCAAATATATGCACACCCTATCGAGCGTTCATGAACGTTAGATATTGGGCCTTTTAACATTATACGTACATATAGCACATTTTAAAAGAAATATTTTAAATTGTTACTGTTCATTACTATATCAAACAACGATAAACTAACTTAAATCTTAAATTATTATTCTATTTTGGTTACAGCAGAAACGCTTAACAATGGAGCGTTATCACTATCACCCCCACATAGTATCTCACAAAAAGAGAATATTCAGGTGATGCAACCCGCCAGTGCCCCAGGTTCACCACCGTCTAGTCCATGTACAAGTCCTCTAGGTCCCCCAAACACACTCGATCCGAACTGGCAAGCAACGAAGCCAACAGTTCGCGAACGAAACGCAGCGATGTTCAACAACGAACTAATGGCTGATATACGGTTTGTCGTCGGCAGTCCCGGATTCACACAAGTCATACCATCTCATAAATACGTGCTAGCGACAGGCAGTTCGGTTTTCTATGCGATGTTTTACGGTGGACTAGCCGAACATAAAGAAGAAATTGAGGTTCCCGATGTTGAACCATCTGCTTTCTTAACTTTACTAAAGTAAGTTATTACTCTTCAATTTAATGCTTTACTCGTTACTACATTTCTCAAATATATTCAAATAACATTTCCCATTTCGACCAAAGTTACTTCGTATGACTGAAAATCCCAGATGTTGCGAAAACATTGACATAGACATAATTTTAATATAAGTAATTGTTTGTTTAGATATTTATACTGTGATGAAATCCACTTAGAAGCGGATACAGTGTTAGCAACATTATACGTTGCGAAAAAATATATAGTCCCACATTTAGCGCGCGCATGCGTAAATTATTTGGAGACGAGTCTAACGGCGAAGAACGCGTGTTTGTTACTGAGCCAATCACGCCTGTTCGAAGAACCGGACCTGATGCAACGATGCTGGGAAGTGATAGACGCCCAGGTAAGTTTATCCCATTCGTTATCATGCATTGATGTCGGCTCGCATTCGCAACAGTACAGTGTTGGTGTTTCGGAACCCCAAAAACGTCACATGAGTTTCAGTACTTGTCTACCTTCAGTTCCTTGATTACACAAACATCTTTAAACTATTTGAAATGAAAAGAAAATGCCGTCTGTGTCTATAATACTCTCACACTATCACATTCCACACACGAAATTATTAAATGTATTTTTTTAGTATTGTAAATTTACCGGTAATGCATGTTATAATTTATTTATTTCTTAATCGGTATTCATTTGGCAGAGACATTCACATTTATAAAGAATGCAATTATTATTTTCAAAGCGTTTAAGCATCAAATACTGCCATGTTGTCGCATAAGTGTGTGTACTGATTTTTGGCCTATATTTTAGATGTATACTAATTATTAACCTAGTCGTATTATCAGCTTCGATAGCTGTAACAATGTGATTTGTAATTATAAATTAACATTATTATCATCACACAAAAATTGCTCAAAACATTTTAAAAAAAAAAACATATCTTGTTTTTTATATAAATAAATAACCTGTACAAAATTTAAACAAAGTCAATGTTTAATTTATATTTTACGCAACAGAGTTGGTAATCCACATATTTACAGCATTGATGTTAGTAAAAGTAAAAAAAGATTAAGATTGTAATTTCTATGTAATAATAAACAATGTGTTGTTAATATATGGATTATAAAAAATAACATTGCTGCAGTTGTAATTTTTTTCAAAATTGCCTATTTCCTATAACTCCTGTACTTGATACAGGGCGGAGAAAATCAGGATTTATTAAAAATTGATCCGATTTATTTCCAAACCTAACATTTATTATTTGACTTTTTCGGGAAAAAGATTAAATGATACAACAAATAATTTAAATACAATAAATATGAAATGAACGATTATTATATATTATAATTGTGATCCCAACTATTGAATAGCAATTTTGGTTTTAATTTATGTAGAAACAATTAGCAAATAACATGAATTAGAGAATGTTGTTTTTTTTTCTATAAAAAGATACTTCACGCTTTACTTTCTAACGAAGCAATGCGAGTTATAATTTACAGAAAAACAGAAGACATCGTTGATTATAAACGTCATTGTTATGACTCTTAAATAAATCTGAAGATGAAATGAAATTTTCTATCTAAGTACTCATAATTTTTGATAAAGTATAAATCTGACATACAACTGTGCTGCTAGTGTATGATTGTTAATTTCAAGAAATATTTATTTTAATACAGGCTGAAATGGCATTAAAATCTGAGGGTTTTGTGGACATTGACATGTCTACCTTGGAGTCCGTCCTCGGTCGAGAAACACTAAACTGCAAAGAAATGAACCTACTTGAGGCAGCATTGAATTGGGCGGCGGCGGAATGTACGCGACGCGAGATCGAACCCACGCCGCAAAGTAAACGAGCTGTGCTCGGAAACGCGCTCTACCTCATTCGCATACCGACCATGTCTCTGGAAGAGTTCGCGAACGGAGCGGCCCAATTAGGTATACTAACACTTCAAGAAACAATCGATATATTTTTTCATTTCACTGCCAACAATAAACCACAACTAGGATATCCGACCAAACCGAGAACTGGACTTAAATCACAGGTAAAACATTGTCATGAAAACATGTGTTTATTTGAAGAAACATACGAAACGGCTTTCTTGGAGAAAGTGATCCATTAAATAATCTTCTTGTTATGTTCTATAAAACTAAATCTTTTGTTTTTCGCATAGGTATGTCACCGTTTCCAGTCATGCGCATATCGAAGCAACCAATGGCGTTACCGCGGCCGCTGTGACTCAATCCAATTTTCCGTGGACCGACGAATATTCGTGGTGGGGTTTGGTTTGTACGGTTCTTCAAATGGTGCTGCCGACTACAATGTCAAAATCGAACTTAAACGCCTTGGTCGAATTTTAGCCGAAAACAATACGAAATTCTTCTCGGACGGATCGAGCAACACATTTCATGTTTATTTCGATAATCCAATCCAAATAGAACCTGAATCTTTCTACACGGCGTCCGCTGTATTAGACGGGGGTGAATTGAGTTATTTTGGTCAAGAAGGTATGAGTGAAGTTACGGTTGGTACGGTAACGTTTCAGTTTCAGTGCAGTTCGGAAAGTACTAACGGTACCGGTGTACAAGGTGGACAGATACCGGAGTTAATTTTTTACGGACCAACATCAGAAGAACATTAGTTTTTATTTGTTTAGGCCCATTAAGCGTTAAATGGTTTTTGTTATAATATAACACATATTAACTAAGTTGTTAATATTATTTTCTCAAATACATAAAGTGACAAATACGTATCTTTAAATCAAAAGTTTACGCGCTGGATAACAGTTTCAGATTTTAAGTTGGTGGTGTCCCACCATTTCCAACTTTAGAAATCATATTGCTTGAAAATGTTAAAATATGTCATATATTTTAAATTTCACAGGCAGTACGATTTAAGCAAGTTATTGGAGTATTTGAAATACAAACGAAACTCGGATTTGTTAAATGTTTCTATTCATTTTTGCTATAATATGAAATATAAACGAAGTTTAGTGGGCTACTTTTTATTTTCGAACAATCAAATGAAAATTGGAAAGAATCACATACTTCGAAAATGAATTAAATGTTTGTTTTGAAGAAAAACATACTAATCGAGCTTTTATGTAAAGTGCGCTCCTTAACACGTTCGGTGCTTAAATGAGTTAGTCGCAAATGCGCTTTATGCAGTGAACGTGTTAACTTATATAAGATAGTGAAGTGCTGTGAATAATAAATAGCATTCCTGATATTAAATTTTTTAAATAATAAACTACGCATAATGTACTTCATAATTTTGCAGTGCTGCATATTTTAACATTAGTGTTATAGAAACACCGATTTATTTCAAATGTGAATTTGAAAGGAAGTTGATTATTAAGTAAATTATGTCAGAATTGCTCTTTTGTAAATATAACTACGACAACATTTCAAAGAAAAAAACTTACAAACAAATTTTAAAATATTAAAAAATAAACGCATTTATAACGTTCAGCATTTTTAAAAAGCTCAGATATATGCCTTACTGAGAGAGTGGCAAGGTGTTTTACAAAAAAAAAATAAAAATTAAACACCGTTACACAAAATTAAGCACTGTTTATATAATAATAAAAATATTTACTAGTTGAATTTCATGAGGTTAAAATGCCTCTTAACGTGATATCGATGTATTAGTTAGAACAAAAAATTAATTATAAATTAACAAAATAAAACTATTACTCATAAAATATCAATACGTACAATTCTCAATTTGTTATTATTATTTTTTTAAAAAAACTCTCTAGGTTACACCAAAAATATTATATAATGATATAAATAAAATTAATAAATCCGATTAGATGCAGAGCAATATTCTTGTATAATATTTATAATTTAACACATTACTATTATAAACCAGATACTGTATATAGACATTATGATAACTAATGGTTTTGTGATATTTAAAATATCTTAATAAAAACATTCAAATATTCATTTTTCGTTGCCTAATTTTTCAATTCATGAACACGTTCATAAATCCTAATTGATAATCTGTATTACGCCTACTTAATATAAAATATAATTTAATATTAGCAAAATAATATTATTAACATATTTCCCTTGCGAAATTAACGTCTAATCTTTGTTCACGAGATAAAATATTAATATATTAATACTAACAAAACACGCATGCGCACAAGACATAATGTAGATATCGGACTATTTTGAACATTCCATCATGAATATTTTTCTGTTTATGTATATTTACTACACAGATCAATTTAAAAATATGATCTCGTTTTATTAAAATTACATATTTGCATGCAAGGCAATTGATAAATTAAAAGTCACTCACCAACAGAAGGTATATTGATGCACAATGCCTGGGTAAGCCGTAAATATGTCCGTCCAAGTTCGTAGCAGCATATTTGTAATACATCACTAATATCAATCAACAAATCTGAAATAATAATAAAAATCTAGCATTTGCCTATGTTTATTTTATGCGAAAACTTACGAGCAGTTCCTTCCGTTCGACAAGTAATATAAACACAAGCAGCATATACATGCGCGTTTTTCCGTCCGCGGGTTAACTGTCTAGTTAAGGCCATTTTAAAAAAATTACAAGCTGTATCGACGCAGTGTTGGTTCAGCTGTAATTGATGGCAAAGTTGCGAAATTCCTTGACGAGCTTTTTTTAGCGTAATTTCTCGTGATTCGACCCCCATTCCAACATGAAATGCTGAGGAAAACATTTAGTCAATTCGCTGGTAATAGAGTTAATAATATGAGGTTCTTACGGGCTCCAAAACTGGTTGCTCCTCCTTTAGAGTCTGCCGAGACAAACTGTCCCACAGCACTACTTGCACCCCGAGCATTTTCTTCGAATTGAACTTCAGCAATAATGATATTATCCTCCAGAACCGAACCGCAATTTGTACAAACTGCGTCGCCTCTAGCAGGATCCACCTCAATATCGGAACCGCCACAGTTTTTACACTTTCGTCCAGAAGACATGTTGAGCTCTGTTTATTATTTTGATAACGTTAACACAAAGTGATTATCACACTTTGATAAGAATATATTGTTTAGGCAATGACTCAATTTGATAACTGTAACATGACAGCTGAGTATAAACACTCGAGTTTTGATAATAGTTTATAAAAGTGAAATGTTAGAAAATTTGGTTAATGTTTGACAGAAATCATATGACTTTTAACAGTGTAACCAACTATACCAAAACAAATAATTAACACCAAAGAGTATATATTCAAGGTCATTCATAATACCAGTGTTACCAGTACAGCAATTATAAGCGCAAAGTTGGACTGGCTTATCTAGTACTCAAGTACATTTCCGGCAAACGAAATACTCAAACAAGTGTGGACCGACTAGAAAAATAACCAAAGACGACAAGTAAGTAACGAAAATTTAGAAGCTATATTGTACTTTAAATTGCAGCTCTAACTATTACTGTGTATTTTAAACTATGTTTGACAATTTTTATGATTGACTGATTTTGTAATATGTTTATATTTAATTAACATACTATAAAGTTGAAAATGGCAATATCATAAAACATAGTTTTTAAATTTAAATCGGTGTAGAAATCAATATTAAATTGAAATGGAATGGAATAATATTTAAAAATATTTTTTATTATTATTTATTTCTCGGAAAGCTTTTAGAAACATTTTATTATTTATTTATATATGTAGTATTTTTCATAATTAAAAAAGAACACCACATTATTGTTTACATTTACAAGTAGTATATTTTTTCATACCGTAAAAAATACCATTAATATCAACACGTTATCAAATAGTGCGTTTTGTGTCCAGCGGTGCAAACATTGCATGCTTATATATTAATACTGATTATTAAAAAATTGTTAGTTAATTACATTAGATTTTATATTACGGTGTGGAAAAAAGACAGAGAGAATTAAAAACGTCTTACGTGCATTTTTAAAAATTTACGATTTGAATAAATCACATTTACGAGATGAGTATTTGAATAATACGAGTTTCCATAAAGGTTTTTTTTTCTTATTCAACAATAATAGTGGCATAAATTGCCCATATCCGCAACTTTACTATATATTCATCTCTTGTACGTGTACAGGAACACACATTAGTTTTGTTTATTTATTCGTTATAGAATTATAATTTTTCGCCAATATATTTTGGTTATACTTTGAGTTTCAAATTTTTAATCAGCGTTTAAAACTAATGTGCACTACTGTACAATATGCTTCTGCATAAGGCTTGTGTTCAAAAGAGTGCTTTTTATATCAATAATTAATCTTTGATTATCATACATATAATTTTTGTTATATCAATTTAAAAGGATGGATATACCCAGTCATTTATAATATCTTACATCATTCCTACGTCTTGTGCATTTGACATTTTGATTCCTTACGCTAAATTATTAACATTAAAAACCACTAAACAGAACCTAACCAAAACAGACTAAAAGATAATACATTATATCAAATGAAAATTAAGGTTATCTGTAACTCATATTTAAGTTAATAAATTACTTAAAACTAGTTAACTTACATTATAATTCTTTTCTTATATGCTTAAAGTTAATTATAATTTAAGTATATTATTTTGTGTTTGAATAAACTTTTATTTTCATAACAAATTATAGAAATATGTAAAAGTGGTCCAAGGAGTACTTTGCCAGTAGTATCCGGTTGAAGGTACTGTTAGTTCTTAAACTGAGATAGACTTAAAAATAATAAATTCTTTCCCAAACATCGTCACTCCTGATCAATGTATTTTATTTACTGCTAACATTGGACTTTTTCTTATACTAAATAGTAATAAGTTTCATATGAATTGTTTAGTCTCTTTAAGCGTTTAAGTTTGAATACGTCCCAGTTCTATTTACGAACGAATCCAGGATTAAATTTGATTACCTAACATAACCCATGACGTTTTTAGTTTTAATATAGCTTACTTTTTAGTTTGTGCATTTTATGATTAAGTATAAATTGATATTAGAATTTAAATATTACTAATAAATTACTGCTACATAAACTAAATTTTGATATTAAATTATTGTATTCCTTTTGAATTAACTTTTTTTTTGCAATTTTTGATATTTTTTCAATATGAAAATGCGCATATCAAAATAGTTAAACACCTAAGAAAATTGCATTTTTTACAACTTCTAAATTCATTTCCATTTTTGATTTGTTCTTTAATTGCGGCAACTTATCCTCAAACTTGTCTATCATCTTTTTAATATTTCAATACATTCAATTATAAAAATGCGAAATAGTAAAAAAGTCAGCATGCATAATATATAATTCAAATTTTTGACACCACTTTCATTGCCATTTCGGCACAAAACCTCAAATATTTTTGTCGCCATTTAATCTATATTTCCATAAATATTTAATATTATAAAAATGCGTACTAGTAAAAAAGTTCAGCGCACTTAAATTTAAAATTTTGACACCAATCTCAATTTCAAGTTGTTTTGATTATTTAAATTTCTTTTCTTCTATTCTTCAAATGTCGACAATATAAACCCAAATATGTCGACGTTAGTTTTGATATTTCAGTAATTATTATAAAAATGCGCATTAGTAAAAAAGTTCAGCACACATAATATTTTGACACCAATCTTTCAATATTGACGAACCAAATTTTCGCGTTTAGACATGATTATTTCAAGATCATGTCTATCAAATTTATCACTACGAATCCACCAATATGTGCCATCGGCATAGTTGTTCTTGGTGTATATCTTTCATGTCCATCCAATGCGCTAGTTCTTCAGCACCACTTGAGTTTAAACCTAGACTGAACCATCCAACCATTTCCTTACGCTTCGTTACGCCTTTTCGATTATAAACCGAAACCATCAGAGTTACATCAGCTAATTGGAATAACGCCACCTAAGAATACGTTTAATTATTTTAAATTAATTATTTTAAAAGATAAGCTGCTCTAAATAAATATGGTATACTTATTATTTAAAATAAGTGTACAAATCTTACTTGAAACATAAACGTCTCTTTGAAAAGTGGATTAGGTTGCCCTCTCCGTACTGAAGTTTTACTATGTGCCAATTCTTGACCAGTGCTGCTTACAAGCGATAGTTTTACATAAGTATCTGGTGCCCGATTCATTGCTAAATTCCTGTAAAACAAAATCAATATGGCGATATTAATTGAGGTAAAAACAACCACATTTAAAACTCTAAATACTGTTATGTCGAACGCTTATTATTGTAGTAAATAATACAAAATCGTAATGATTTACCGAAAATGTGATCCCTTGACAACTTCTACGCTAAGGCGACCAGTTGTGGCATTATACGCTAAACCTAAAAGTAATTCCGGGACACCGCCATGTTGCATGGAATGGGTTGAGCTCGTACTATCAGAACGCGCTAAACTCATAAGTTCTCCAGTGCATCCACTCAACTAAGCAATTAAATTTGAATTTATTCTTTCTTCCATTACATACATTTTGATATAATTTGATACTAGTACAGGTAGCAAGTTTTAATTTTCTTTTTTAATGAGTTTTTAACGACACTCACCGCTGTGTTTGTCCGCGGTTCCAAGCTTAGCCATAGATTATTTTCTAACTCAAGATTAATATGCGCAAAACTAACGACAGCTTCGCCAATTAGACGTTCTCGCCGCATTCGCTCACATCCATATACGCGCAAACGTAATCCCATTGAATTTACATCCTCTGATTAAAAAAACACACACACACACAACAAATGTGTGAATTTTAAAAATATACATATTTTTTATATTATACCTGGATTTACTCGATGTAACAAGAAGCTTTCCATGTACTGCGGATTGTCTCCTGATCGTATTTTAGTTTTGTGTTTTTGTTTTTTACTTGGTAACATTAACAACCGCACCTAAACAAACAAAATATTTTTTATACCGTGGATTAATTATTTCTATTATTAATTAAATTTTATGCTATAAAAGAAAACCTTTAGAGCAAAAAATAAAAAACAATTACGACCAGATGAAAATATTAAAAAATATATACAGTTTTTTATTTAATTATATTATTATATGTAACGTAAAACAAAATATTTCAATCAAAAACAGCATGCCTGAAGGCTCTCTGTCATATTGCATATACATATATAATATGATATTGGACTAATAAAATTATAAAAATATTGTCAATCAAATAAAAAATTCATTTTATTTACTGAAGTAGTCTGGTATTTACGTAGTTTAGTGATTATATTCTAAGGGTTTTCTGCCACCCTACATGTTGGGAATAGGCATTAAGTAATGTATGTATGTATGTATCCATTGTTTACTATTGTCAAACGTATATATTTATATAGGATGGGCCATCTGTTGGCTTCTTTTTGAAGTGCATGTTATTTCGACAGTTTGCAACACTGACACAAATATATAGTGTCAAACCTCCACTGTAAGGTTTGACACTACATATCTATCAATGTCGAGTGCGTCAGTGTTGCAAACTGTCGAAATAACACGCACTTCAAAAAGAAGCCAACAGATGGCTCACCTATATTTGCAAGGGTAATGCTTTTGGACGACGTTTTCCGGTTAACCAATGTTAACTGATAATAAGTGTACTCTATTTGGGGCGGTTAGTGTACTGATCTTAAATGTGGTTATTTGTACATCTAACCAGTAGCTGATATAAAGTATAATATCAAGAGTGTATATACCTAAGAAGACATAAAAAGTAAATCCAGCTTAAAACAACTAGGAAACAAAGCAAACAATAAAAATGTTATAGTCTCTGAAATACAATATTGTAAATTAAAAGAGTATATATATTTTTTATCTTTCTATTAAGTCAGTAAAGAAATAAAAACAAAATTAATCTGAGTGTAAATATCTTAAGCCTGCGAATATATTTTAACAAATAAATTCATTTAAAGTAATTACGGTTTCCAACAGAAACACATTTTGGCTGAAAATTACAAGCTTGTATGAATGTTGAACAGATAAGATAAATGAAGTCTAGCATGAATTCTCTTTCAAAGTCATCCTTTAGCAGCATAATAAAGGAAGTAAGTTGGTACGAATACGATTGAAGTATAAATGGAAGATAAAAATAGAAAGAAATAGGATATGAAGACACAAAAGATAAATTGTGTAGTATAGGCGAATCAATAGGGAATATTAGGGTGAGCCAAATATGTATAATGTGACGAAACAAATTGTTCGCAGTAATTAAGATAGAAATATTTAATATTTTTATAGGGTTTGCTAACCTGCGTGTGTGTGGGTTGCCCTCGGTCTCTGCTGGGTATGTCGCGTGCTTGCAGAACATGGACAGTCATCTTTCTCATAGGCGCGTCATAAAGTAACGCGATCTCCAAATGGCCGCATTTATTCACTAATTGGGTATCAGTCTCGCTTCCAACGCACGATTGTAAATCGGAACTTTCAAATGGTTCAGCGTTCATTACTACTATACACTAAATCCACATCAGAAACACAAAAATTATTAATACAAACACAATCATATAGCATTTTGTGCTATCGAAAATCTTTTAAGGTTCTAATAAATTTTAAAAAAATGATACATCATCATAAGAAAAGTAACTTACATCTCTGTTACTATTGATGTCAGTTTCGTCAGTGGTTTTCTCCATTTTAACAACATTTTGATACTGATTCCCGTAATCACCATAATTATCGATTTTCGTTTCTCGGATGTCATGTGTTGTAATTCTGGAAAATAAACCATGAACATACATGATCGATCGAGCATTGTGATAAGTAGAGAGCAAAGTGAGGTTTTCCACACACCTATGGCTGACGGTGTGTGGTTGTCCCTGAGCATTGATGTACACCGCTCCGACATGATGCCGTTCACCAACGGAGCTCGTTGTTGAGCTACAACAAGAACTGTTACTGCTGACAGCAACTTTTCCCTTCTCCACTAATGAGATTAAATCCTGATGCGACGGCCTGCGCTGGTAAAAACCACTCAGTTGTTGCTGATGATGATGCTGATGTTGCAGCTGATGTTGTTGTTGATGTTGTGGCGCGTTCATCGTTGACATACTACTCTCTGTTTCTGAGCTGGAGTCACCACAACCAGCACCATCCAGTGAAAATGTTTTACCTTATATTGGAGTTATTAGATAAAAAAAATTTAATATTAAAGTCAAATACACAATACTTTTTGACAAGTAAAGTGTTTTAAAAATTCATAAAGCTTCTCAATTCACGTGAAAAAATTGGTAAATGTTTTGAAATATATACTCTTTAGGCAGAATGAGATTATCAATATTTTATGAGACATATATGTCATATTCAATAACAACCAATATACTAATACAAAAAAAGTTGATCCTAATATATTTAACGATCATTTCGACCTTAATTAAATAAAGTGATTCTATCAAAATGCATTAATTTCCGGAAAAACTATCTCATTTCTTTGGAAATAAACGAGTAATTGTTCGCAAAATTTATCATTAATCAATCATTCAAATTTAATGGACTCACATTACCAACGGTGGCAGCACATTCGCATGCAAGAGTTAAGGCTGGAGTTTACCTAAATTCGCTAGTTTATATCTTAGATATTTTTTACAAAATATATAGCAAATATTTCAATTGACTATAGAACAATTGATTATATTTCAATATATATTTTACAAATACCGTGTTTAAAACCTCAAACGACCACTACCAAAGAGTAAACTATTCAAATCGTTCAAATTACGACACCAAATTTCATGGCATTTAATGTAATATGTCTGTATGATATTAAGATGATAAAATCATATGTAAACTTGTACCTATAACTACATGCTATCAAGATATCTTTAATCTTATACATAAACAATTTGGGTTAGAATTATGTTGCTCCGAATATATATATATATATATATATATATATATATATATATATATATATATATATATATATATATATATATATATATGTAGGTTAGTTGGCCCGACATATAGAATTCTTGGAACTCAACCAATCTTGGTTTAAATCGAAACTAGTGGAATTTCCCGAATCCAGAGTATATAAATTCGTGTAACTAATGCTGAATAATAATGGAACGTATATCTTCGTAATTTACGAGCAATTCAAATACAGTGAATGACGCAATTCAAAGAAAATGTGTGGAAATTAAATATTAACTGCGCTTTTCAAAGCAAAACTAGGTGGAAATTAAAATACACGCTTTTCTAAGAAATATTACGTCGCTAGACTATATTTTCAGTTATTTCTGTATTTTTTTAATACAGTTATATTACGTATTTACATATTTGTTTTGTATACCTACATTTTTCCTTTAACTAAGTAAATAAAATTTATAAAATGCTTTACTTTTCTTAATTGTTTTGTAACACGCATAAACACTTGTTTTCAATGAAATTTGGTGTAAACATGTATAATTACCACTAATAACTCTCTAAAAGTATTATGTTTGACATATGACATTAATATATTATTCAAGTTGACATACCTCATATCAAATTTAAGCGACATTTATATAAAGTTATGCAACAGTCAGATTTGGAGATAAATTTTATTTTGTTATAGTTTAATTAAGTACTATTTTATAATGTATATACATTTCTTTTATTAGTATCATAGTTCTAATAAAGGATTTGTTGCTAAAAACACGTCTATTATAAAAGGTCCTTATGTCAAATGACTCAGTTGATATTTAAAAATATCTTGTACCAAAAAAGAAATAATAAAGTCAATTCGAGTAAGACTTACGGCGAATTTAGTATCTAATCGACTTACAACAAAATAAAATTCTTCTCCATTGCAACCAATAAAAATAGCACATACTGTTGTATTAAATAAAACAAAATAAAATGCGAATTAGAAACCGAAATCAAAACAAACACGTTTAAAAACATATAATCTATTAAGGCAAATACCTATTTGATTTTTTGTTGTTATCGTACCCGCGGTCTTGGTACTGGTGCTTGAGCTGGCGAGCGCAAGTCCGCCGCTGGTGGGGAGATCCGGAATGGTAGTGGAGACCACAGTGGCCGGCGTTGGTCCACCGGAAACCGGGGGTGTGGGTGGTCTTATCGGCGGGCTAGGGCATGGCTCATCGCAGCATGCTAGCCCGCTTACCGCGCCCCACCACCAACGTTTGTTCAGATAGAGCAGGAACACGAGCAGCAACGCGGCGAAACCGGCGATTGCACCCAGGAACGCGCTACCGTCATTTCGCACTAAAACAAACAAAACAAAACAAAAAACAATCAAGTTAGAATTAATTAGTTTACATCAACCATGTATTTATAGTAACTGATTTTAATTTGTTTAAAAGTAGTTAGCCCATTTTAGGAAAATTAAATACTGTTTAAAGTGGTGGCTTTATATTCATTACGGGGAGCTTTAAATGAAATACGGCTGAAATACATCAGCGGCTCATTCGCCCTGCTTATAGTTATATTGCTAACGTAAGTAATAGGAGTAATATATACATATATTAGACTTCCAAACCTATAAGTATAAATATAAAAAAATATATTTTAAGTTCATGTAAAAAATTTGCCATTTTTTGCATTTCAATTATTTTAATTGCAGTCATGCATATGAATTACTAAAATAAAAATAGTATATGCATTATTTATGATGGGCAGCATGCAATAATAGCTTGTTTTCTAAAATGACGATCTTACATAACCAATTATCGAAAATATGCATTTCTTTAAATTGCCATTACACATTTTAATATATAGAATGGCCCATCTGTTGGTTTCTTTTTGAAGTGCGTGTTATTTCGATAGTTTGCAACACTGACGCGCGCTTGACATTGATAGATATGTACTGTTAAACCTCCTTACAGCTGAGGTTTGAGACTACATGTCTATCAATGTCAAGCACGTCAGTGTTGCAAACTGTCGGAATAACAGGCACTTCAAAAAGAAGCCAACAGATGGTCCATCCTATATAAACTTTTAAATGAACATTACTTTGATTCACGTATACAAATTTGATTTTTTTAATTTTCTACTGAGTGCTTTTTTTTGAAAAAAAAATTTAGACGAAAAAAAGATTGTGTCTGTAGTTTTTTTTTTTAAATATCAATTAGCATATTTCTTAGGATTGTTTCTTTTAAACAAATCGCAATTTGTTTATAAAGTTGTATAGTAAGGGTATATCTAGAAATTATTTGATATTTTTGAGAAAATTATGACGAAGTTTATTTTTTAACATTTTTTATATACGCAACGCAAATTTTTACATTGATATAACCACGCTACGGAACAAAATATGGAATATTTATCTTTGCCTGTAATAATGCTGTAGAAGATTTTAATATATATTTTATAGCATTAATATTACCCTCGCTTTATACAAAACCTTGACTATGACTGAATATTAAATTAAATTTCTTAACCGTTTTAAATTTTAACTTGAAATATCCACTTTCAAGCATTTACTTGTGCTCCAAATATGAGGTTCCGTGTTCCTATATGAAACAATATTAAATTAGGATTAGTAAACAGAAAATTAACGTGTTAAAAATATATATTTCGTTTATTTTTTTGTAAAATGGTTTAAAAAAAGTATTAGTTCTTAACCCGTATTCACAGTTAAATATAGAAAAAAATATATACGAAATTTATAAATCACGTTAAACACGAAAATAACGTTGATCTGATAACTAAATCGCTACGTTTTTCTATATGCGTGACAGGACTTAAAATCACGCAGCATTTAAATTAAAACCAATTCAATTTAATAATATAGTTAAAATAAATGATGCACCATAAATAATATCTGAGTACTCATCGGTTTTTTGATAAACATTTCTGTAAAAATGACAGGTTGTTTTTGTATTTTATTCCAGAGAATTGTTACCATGGAAACCCAGGTATATATTCTGTGCTGGTCATGACAACGAAATTCTATTTTGTTACCATGGTAACAGTTAGTAGTTTGACTCTGACAGTGATGTCTAAACTTGAGCGTAAAAGTACACAAAAGTAGAAAATATCGATAGACCCCCTCTCATCGTGAAACATATTATTATATATTGTAACGAATACGTAGGCCATGGACAAACAAATAAAATCCCTAACACACTTTTAAACAATTAAAAAACACCCACACCATGATTAACTATCTAAACACAATAAATATAAATAATAAAATATAAACGATGTTAAACTAAACCACTGCACTAGTAATTCGAGATATTGAAGTACTTAAGTAATTAATATTTTTAAAAAAAAGTAGGTTTTTGAATTTATTATTAAATTGCAAATATACGTAAATTTAGTAATAATAGTGAATGCTGATTACTGTAAATAAGTTCTAAAATAATAGGTGTGTTTCTTCGAACCGTGATTCGTAATAAACTGATCAAAGTAATAATGATTTACTTTTACAAGAATCACGTTTCGTCATCGGTTATTCTATTATGTGATAAGAAAATGGCAATCTCTTTTTTTCTGGATCATACAATTTCTATGTTCTTTTGATGATTCAGGAAAATGGCGCGTTTAATTTTGTGAAAAACATTACTATGTAATATGGCCAATAGGTTTCAGTAGAAAATACGTAACAAGCGATGACAGTATGATAATTTAGCATTTGTAGTGTCAACTGTCAACCATTATGAAACTATGATTCAAAATGATAACAATTGAGAGAATCATGATTTACAAAATCACAATATCTGGTATAAAATGAATGGAAGCTGGTATTATGTATTAACAATGCATTCTGTATTTTCTTTCCAGAAATCTCTTTAGTCAGTCTTTCATTCGACATTCTCTCAAAAAGAACATTCATTTTAAATATCTTTACCTGTACCCAATATTTAATTCTTTTCTGTTTGTATTATTGTATTCCTTTCCATCCGTGAAAAATTACAAAATCGATAAATAACATTCCAGAGTTCGGAAATACGTTAAATTTTATTTAAATACTCGAACATATTTTGAATATAAAACGATTGATACAATTGAATACAAAGCCAGAGCAAGATTTGTAATACTAGCAATGCTAACATAAATAATTTATTTTTCAAATGTAGATATTTGAAATATTTAAATATATCAAATGACTTATCAAGTTCTGAATTATTTATATACCTATTCAAGCAACTATAGTTACGTTACAGAATGATTTATAAATCGTTCTGTCGTCCACATGTAAAGTTTTTCCTACCAAAAGTAATTTCAAACCGGAAGGCGATTTTCTAACGCAGGATCCAGTTTGCAAGAACGAATTTAACTTTATAACCTTATTGCTATTAGGAATTGAGAAATATATTCCTGTAAATAATGAATTTGTAGATTACAGGCTTAATTTTGGATATACTTAATTGCTTTTAAATTATATTTATCAAATAAATAATTAGAAATGTCCAAAAGAAATATTTTCAAATAAATAAATAATTATTCTACATTTACGTCGATCGCATTTGATTATGCGTTCATAGTTACTTGCTAAAATAATAATGACTTTGGCATTAAGACCAAAAATGCTTTTAAAATTCTATGAACTTTAAACTAAAATATATGTTAATTCCCACGCTAATTTCCAATTAGAAATATCACTTTCACTTATCTAAGTTTGATTTAGAAATTAAGTGAAATGACAGTGGTGTAAGATCAATATTTATAAGTCATTTAGTTATTTCTATGATTGTTGATTGCGCTTCTTAATTTCAAAATTAAACATGAATTCAAGCAAATACATTTCAAGAATGATCTTGTTAAAATGAATGTGTATATAGGATGAGTTATAAGAGTCCCTCAAGAATTTAAATGCCAATTTACTAACCCCCTAAAGAGTGTTAAGTTTGGCCAGAACAGCGGGTGTTTTTAATTAGGTATATTAAGCATAATAATGTCTTCAACATTAAATTTTATTTATTGTTATATATATATATATATATATATATATATATATATATATATATATATATATATACATACGAGGGTGGTCTGAAAAGTTTCCGACCTAACAAAGATACAAGACATTTTTTCAGAATTTTTTTTTTCAACATAGTCTTTTGTAACTCTACACACTTCTCCCAGCGATGCTCCCATCTCTGTAACCCGTCCAAATAGTACTCGGCGTTTTTCTCTGCAAAATAATTGTTCACGAAGGTGATTGCCTCTTCATTTGACGAAAATCTCTGTTCTCCGAGCGCAATTTTTAGATGAGGCAACAAAAAGAAGTCACTTGGGGCTAGATCTGGTGAGTAAGGCGGATGGTCAAGCAGTTCAAACCGTAATTCGTGGATTTTCGCCATGGCAACCGCTGAGGTGTGAGACACGTTATTGGTCTAACGTGAGCAAACGCGGCACCCAACGCGCGGACAGCTTTCTCATGTCTAAATGTTGATTTAATATGTGACAAACACGTTCTTTTGACATGTTCATAACCTCTGCTATCTCTCTCACTTTAATTCGGCGGTCGTCTAGCACCATTTCGTGAACTTTGGCGATGTTTTCGTCGGTAGTTGCAGTTTTTGAACGTCCCGAACGTTCATCGTCTCCCAAGCTCTTACGGCCACGTTTAAATTCAGCTGCCCAAAATTTCACTGTGGTAAATGATGGTGCAGAGTCCCCATACACAGATTCCAACTCATCTTTGATTTGCGTAGGCGTAAAAACAAATATTTGATGACAGCTCGATACTCGATTTGGTAAAACTAAGTCTTTCGATGGCAATCTGACGTTTAGTAAAAAAAACATATAATCGCTGATGGATATTTCCAGATAATTCATCAAATGTGTTTTCTTGATCTACTCCCCCTCCCCCACAAACCTAAACTTTGCCCTGGCTTAAGGGGCAAATCCCTTCGTAGGGTATGCTTTTCTATGTATTTCGTTGCAGCTGTCAGATTGCCATCGAAAGACTCAGTTTAGCCCTCGAGGTAGTTCATTTTCATAAAAACACTCACATCAACTCACTCACACGACTGTTACATAACAACTGCGCGTCCAAAATGGCTGAAACTTTGGTGAGTAACTGTCAACAGATGAACAACGAAATTCCCTAGCTTTTATTTACGAGTGCTGCTATCTTCATGTTGAGGTCGGAAACTTTTCAGACCACCCTCGTATATATATATATGTATGTATGTATGTACAAGAGACTGATAAAGGCGAATTTAACATCAAAGGCGTATACATCAGTTTGAGTAGTGCGTCGTATTCATTAGTATTCTGTTGCACATGCGCCATCTGACTAGAATAGCAACCACTCACAAGTGCCCTTATTTCACTTTCTGTGACCTGGGTTTCGACTGCGACGACTAGCTATATAGCATTGTAACCACAACATTTCATCAATGGAATATTTACATATTATAGCCTGAATACAAAGAAACTTCATTGATATTCAGATAATTAAATTTTCTATTTACATCTGTTGTTATATAATTGGCGATATTAATTGTTTGTAATTAATGAATTTACAAGCGTAAATTTCAAAATTATCATATTTACTTAATAGTTTCATTATAATCGTAACAACTTACCAAAAATCTACAATGCATAATAAATAATATCATTGCCGTTGCGATTGATTGAATGAATCCGTACTTTACATTTTTTGTTGTATTACGTCACAAACGAGTATTTACTTGTTTGTGATTACGTCTAGAAATATACAAGCTGCGATGCTTGTCAGTTGCTTTGGTTTCTATAAAATAGGCGTAATGTAATATTATACGTTCGGAGTTTTATTTTATTATTTCTGCAAAATGTAAATCACACATTTATCCAAAATCTAGTTATTAATGCATAGCACTGATATTATTATTTAAGAATTTTGGCTGGTTTATTCGCTATTATATTATTTTTTATGATCTAATTAATTACTCAAACGAAAGTATAATGGTGCTAATTTTTAAAAATATAACCCCGAATATAACAAATGTAATCCAAGTGCGAGAAGAACGAGTATTACGTCCAGTAATAACTTTTTGTTTTAATTTAATCAGCTATGTAGTAATTTTAATTAAGCAGTATTACGTTAGGACATATAAAATATGATATTCAACAAATGTTTATAATGGTCTCAAATAACTTTGCAAACAGTACATTCAGGGAAACCTTTTAATGCGAATTGAATTGAGTGATATGTTCATGGCATATCGGGTTGCGAATAAAATTTGACAACTGTTTTTAAACATGTTTTTGTATTACATCGCTGATAAACCGAAAAATAGATGAAATATTAATTTTAAATTGCGTCTTTTATTTCTTGGCTGTCAATTATTTGATCATGGTATATTGATTATCGGAAATATACTTTGGTGATATTTAAATTATTCTTATGTTTATAATGAGCCAATTTACGGCTGTCTATTGTCAAGGATACTCAATCAAACGAAATATATTTGTATTTCTATCAAAGAGGGTAAAATTTAAATGTCTCCCAATTGTAGTCGCAAGGTCATGTTGAAAAAGGCGTGTTTTTTTTCCAAGTCACCTTCTCTAAGTATATTTTTAGTAATAAAACATATTTTGAAAACTTTGCTAATTATTAAGAATTTAGGCAGTAATAATTTAAAGTGAAAATTAACCTAAATATATATATAGTTAATATAACTATATATAGATAATCAATAAAACACATTTCAAAACTTAGTTATTTACCTAAATGATTAAAAATGCTTTTAGTTATTTATTAAATAATAACAATGATACACATTATTTGACATTAGATAAATAGGAATGTTTATTATTGTTATGGGAAATTAAAATGATATATGTTTTAATACACTCAGAAAAAGAATTACTTTGATAAAATTAATTGGGTACGACCAACAATAACTGTTTTATTGGTATCAGTGGAATTAAAATGTTCATAATGATGAATTACCCAATTAAATATATTTCCCACAATAAAATCAAGTAGTAGCAAATCAATTTGTATTTGGCATAATAAAATATAAAAAATATGTTATTTTGAGCAAATAAATCTAAAGTATTGTTTTCTCTGAGAGCCATTTTAAATTGATTTCTACGCTACATAATATAGTATCAAAACTGTACTCAGGGCAAGTATTTTGGAGTAAATGCCTCTTCTAAAATATATTTATTTATTAGTTTTTCTTTAAATAAATAGAACAACTCTTTTGTATTTTGTTAATACCTCATTGAGATTAACTTGAATAAATAATTCATTAATTATTTTTAATTTACTATTCATTATTAATTGTTAATAAATTAAACCAGAGAGTTTTATCTCACCCAGCCCCCTCCCCCACATATTTCCTGGCGCGGTGCTTTGTGGATAATAATGATAGCTAATAATAGCTATATATGAATGTATTGATTTACTTTCGCTTATTTGAAAAGTCAAGTAATATATTTTCTATTTTAATTAATCGATTGAATAAGTTCGTAAACTGTCAAAATTACGTAACTATACTAGTACACTTACAAGCTTTGCGATTTGCCTATGCTTCGACGTTATAGTATTAATATAAAGGATAAACTACAAAAATCTAAAACTATACGTTCGGATTATACATATTACCGAAAGTAGAATAAATTTAAATGAATTTGGTTCGTTTTTGATAATTTAGAGTACTCCATTAAAATGTATACATTTTCTAATGCTAAATTACCAATTAAAAAATGTATAATGCATTTAAGTTTATTGACACGATTTCAAAATACTATTTTGAAAGTTGAAATACTTAGAACCCATTTACAATTCTGTTTCACAAAAAAAAAGTATCGCAAGAAACGAACAAAAAAGAAATAGCTTCTCACTGGCCAACAAAATAAAATAAAATCACTTACATTTTCGCTGCGCAACTTTTACAACATTTATCTTTAGATATGGATACACTGATACTGAAAATAGTCTTCCTGAAAACCGTAAGCTCCTAGAGAACCCTATTGGCTATTGCCAATGATTGGAGAGACTGAGGAAACAAATGCTTTCCAATAACCGATAACGCGCTATAGACCCGGCTAGGTCATTATTTATTACGCCGACTGGTCACGTGATATGTGACGTCTGCGTAAATATTCGTTTATTTATTCAAGCAAATAGTGAGAAACGGAAAAAAACACCCCATACACAAGTATATTATCGTCAATATTTAATTTAAATCAATCACAATTTATACGTTGAGGGTCAATTCAATACGTCATTAGTGCCATTTGGTCTCGGTATGGCACGTGATCAAATATATTGAGTATAATATATAAATATATGTTTGTTCGGATATTATATTTTTGTAAATGTGATAATTATAATTAGGTAGATATAATTTAAATGGAAAAGCAGTTACTTATAGACCCTTAAGCTTAAGAATTTCATAGATTATATTTCACGTGGTCGGACACAAATTTATCGAAATAAATAGATCTAATGTTACCAATTTGCAATATGAGATATACATATCATATTTCTTTCTATAAGATTTGATCATAAATTCTGTTTATTATATATATATATATATATCGTATATATATATATATATATATATATATATATATATATATATATATATATATATATATATATATATATATATATATATATATATATAAAATATATATATATATATATATATATATATATATATATATAAATATATATATATATATAAATATATATATATATATATATATATATATATATATATATATATATATATATATATATATACATATACGTATATATATATATATATATATATATATATATATATATATATATATATATATATATATATATATATATATATATATATATATATATATATATGCTTTGTATTTACGTATGTACTATATAATATTGTCGCACAGAGATCTTGTTTGTTTGTTCAGTAAATATCAAATTTCTGAAGATATTTGAATAGTTTTAGTTTTATAAGCAAGCAAACAATATTTGCAAGAAATTGTTATTTTCAAAAGAAAGTTAGAATCTTAGTGACAGTTTACCGTTTACAACATACAAAATATATTAAATGGAATATAAACATTACAATTAGATTGTAATGTAATGCTATTTATCTCAATTGTTCTCTTTTAAACCATATTACTTATTAATTATGTCCCTGCTTAATACGTACTTCTCGTAAAACTAGCCAATTTAAGAAAATTATTCTACCTTTTTTTAAAATCAGGCAAAAGTTGCCTCCTAGAAAAGAGACCTGATAAACCGCCGGACAAAAAGTGCTTGCGCCAAAAGTTCATATCTATTCATAAACTTTAAAATAACTTACATAAAAAAAAATAGTTCAACTCTTTTATAAACATAATGTAGGTGCGTATGATAACTTGCAACGATTATATTATTATGAAGTAAATAAGTGTTTGTTTACGAAGTTAGGAAAAGGTCACGTGTTTGTTTTTAACACACGTTAATAATAAATTTACCACACATAATATAACGCCTTTTCAAAATGAAATACTGTAACTTTCATACTATATCGCTAGAGACTCGCTAGAAATTATAATTTACTAAAAAATTGTGATGGTAACAATGAATAATTTGTTAGCAAAGTGAAATCTATAGTTTAACAACGACACAACTTGCTTTATAGTAAAATATGTTACTGTAATAGAATCATAACAGGACGCATGATATATCGAAATTGAAATACAAACTTAGTAGAGCTCTGAACATGTGAGTGTAACTTGTAAAAACATTCTTAATATCAGCTTTCTATACAGTATAAAAATGATTGATTTTATATGTTAGGTATGCAAAATATTAGCGAAAGTATGCAGCAACACGTTTAAATTATTGTGAATTTAAATATTTTAATAAAACATGCTCTGAAAAGTATTACGATAGAATGGAATTTTAAGTATATACATATACATTTTTTTTCGCGAAGATGAATAACGAGGTCGTGATGTTTATGTTCATTCATGTTACGAAGGGACGTTGTCGTATTTTTATTTGACCTATATATTTTGAAATATCTTATGTAACTAATTAATACTCTGATTGTTATATTTTTTAAATGAAATAGAAAATTATTATGCAAATACCCGTCAAAAACATAAAGAAAATTTGTATTACGAACATGTTTTACGTTTACGTAGTTTACGCATATGCAACCTGTGATGCTTGTCAACTGTCTTGGTTGCTATAATTACGTTATTTTTACGTTCTTATTTCTCCCGCATACAATAAGTAAATCTGTTACAACGGAAATTATATATATATTTTTTATATAAAACTACAAATATTTTATATTTTTAAATATATAGTGATTAAAAATCTAAGGAATGTTTTCAATCTCGTAAGGATAATTATGGAATTTTAATGATTAATTTTGTAAAAATAACTGGTTAGAAAATTTTAAAAAAAAACATAATGTAGCTATTATATTTTTAAATAATTGACTATACATTATTAATAAAGAAAATATATTATTTAAACTAAAATGGCACCTCCACCAAAAAAATCGAAACTTGCATTCGAACATACATCGGTCATATTTATATGTATATTGTAACCTAAATGAACCTTAAATAACCTAAAATTAATTTTATTACTGATATTGATGTTTGCAAAAATTGAAAATAGCTAAAAATCTTCTTTTTTTCTTATAAAAAAAAATGCCAATGAAACGAGAGCAAACCGAAAACTTAAAATAGCAAAATGACAGGTGTGACTGAATATTTCGGATGTTGGGCCGCAACCACTTGCTAGATCGTACAAACACACGCGGTCTCCCCTACAGACGGTCGCCCACGCAAAGTGGGGCATTCCTGATTCAGCCCGTCGCGACGCCACTTCCACCCCGCGAGCGTCACTATATCGATCCCTCCACTGGCACCGTGTGATACTAAAGTGAACGTTACCCGATGCCGATGCCATGCCGCCTTGCTGGCACACGCCACAATACTTCATTTCACTTTAAATCGACGATATGTGTCCAATAATTTAGATCTTAAGGGAATTCCAGTTTCTTTACGCGTTTTATAAAGGACATTTATATAAAAGGGTGATATTCGTTAAACTCATGTACCTATACATTTTTTTTGTAAATTATTACTCGCAACAGTTAGAGAGTAATGGTGATTTTATTTTTGTTGTTTTAATGGATATATATATATATATATATATATATATATATATATATATATATATATATATATATATATATATATATATATTGACGACTAAAGTAGTTTAAATGTGAAAACCTTCATTCATTACACACTAATAGAGATTTGAAAATTTGATTTAAAAAAAAAAAACATTAGATACAAGATATCATTGCTAGTGTTACAAATCTGAAATGGAATCAAGTATAGGTATAATAGAGGAACTGTGTTTAGTGAGGTTCTTATCGAGGTTTAGGAAACTGCAGGTAAAATTCTTTTTGTATGTAGGAATAAAAAAAATACGGGAAGTAAAAACTAACACTAAAAGTACAATTGAAAAGGAAACATCAATGAAATGTTTGTTTTTCATCCTGTAACCTATTTCATGGAGGAATTTGTCCTAAATACAGGTCAACGATATCCAAACACAGTTGAGTGAAATCGATTGTACGCATTGTTTCAGAAATTTTGTAATAATTTTTTTTCCGTTGTTCATTTGAAATTATAACTGCAGTATTTTACTTTTCCGGTGTTGCCTTATGATTGCATGTCTGCATTGCGTTTGTGCAAATATAGAATATGTACACATGAATCAAGTGACCCTAAGTATAATGTGGCGTAAATATATGGAGAACCACGGGAGAACATGTAATGTTTCAATGCGATTTCATAACCCTAGCTAGAATTTATCAAATAGAGAACATTGCATCTTTTTCCCGTTTAATTCTCTTATTTGTGTAGCTCATAATAGTTGTTATCATGATTTAAAATAGCGGAAATAAAATAATAATGCAGGACAATCATTGTTACCATAGAAACACTAAGTGTCATTTTCATTTCTATTATTAATGTGCTTTTAAAATGAAATCCTTTTCAGGAAGTTTACATAAATACTATTTTAAATTACATTTAAATCGTCAAAAACATTTTTTTTTATAGAAAACAAATACCAGATAAATTATAATTATATTTAATAAAATATAGTATAAGTATTCAACGCTAATTGACAGCAAAACTTTATTCTAATTAAGCAGCATTTAAATTAAATAATAATTTGAAACTTTATTCGTTTTTGAAGCAAATATATATTTTTAAAATTGTTGTAAGCAAATATTTATTTTATTACATTTTATAAATATGTGTTTAGAAATTTTCTAGTTTTCTAAATCCTAATAATGTAATCGTAACATTTTTATTGATGAGCTAGTGTATTAACTTAACCATAAAATATCTAATTACAAACATATTTATTAATTGTAATTACTTACCAGAGTTCGTATATTCTGATCCAGAAATCATTGTTGCAAAATAGTCCAAAACATAAAATTAATTCTTTTTAATATACAAGGCTTTCATTTAGAACACATTCGTGAATAATAACTTTGATTGTTTAAAAAAATATATGTTAAATAGCAATATACATGTTTTTAATAAGTTTGACACTCAAATATTTATTAGTTTCTTTTTTTTTAATCTGGTTCTCGTTCCAAAAATGAAACATCTATCAAACACATTTATTACAAAATCAGAAACACTGCACTGTACAATACTTTGGAATCATTCACGTTTATTTAGTAATTAATAATAATAATAAATGTTTATGTTTGTTTGTTTTTTTACAAAAGATGTTACAATACTGATTGTTGCGGATCCACTAACAGGCATACATTCGCATTCACGTTACTGTTGGTAATATTATGTTGCTCGTGCGCAGTGTGACGTCACACCACAACGCATGTACAAGAATGTTCTTGTCCGTTTTCAACAGTTTTTCTGAATTTTTGTAAACACTAAAGCAGACGCGTGAAATATTTATGAAGAATTGTTATTACTGGTAGAAGTATTACTGTAAGTATTAACTGTAGCTATCGGTATAATTTTATTTCAATGTTTATAAGTGATATACATAATTTTAATATACTTATTTTATGTGGCAATCTGAATTGCAAATGATATTTTTACTGTTTATATTTATCGACAAAACATTCTTGTCGAAGGGTTCTGAATTACAATTTTATAACCAAATTAACTAAATATATTTATTTATTACCTTAAAACTAAATCTTGCTTCTAATTTGAATCAAATTGCAAAACTTAACCTCACAGTTTCCATGCATATTAATTCATTATTTGAAATATAACAAATATTTTTGGGAGTGTACGGCAAATTACGGTTAATTCAATTTTTTAGTTTTTTCAGTTATTATTGAAAATTATTTTGTTTAAATGTTATTTGTTTAAAGTTATGATAAAATATTAAAATTATAGTACATTAAAATGCTCAGCATTCGATTGTGTTTTATCATGTCTTATAGTGTGTCCCTTATAGTGAAGTTTTACTTGATTATGTATGTATATATGTATGTACGTAAAGGCTACTCGGAATAGCTTGAACCGCGATATGGGCAGATAAAAGCGTGAGCGGCAATTTGATAGAGGAAGACAAGAATATAAATAGTATGTGTATTGGTGGTGCCAAAAATTTTTTGCGCACATCAAAGTCACGATTCAAGCTATTCCGAGTAGCCTGTATATATACATACATACATAAGTAAACGGATATAAGATAAAATAGATATGCCTCATGAATAGACTGGGCAATTAGTAAATCGACGTTACTGTTATGTTTATTTATGCTCTATTAATTTACATTTCAAATTTCATTTATGAAACGTATGTTTGATCAAAATGTATTTATGATAAATTTTGAGACGCATAACCAACATTTTCTACTCATAAATAAATATATATTGTTAATTATGTATGCGGAAAAAAATCCATCTATATCCGAAAAATGTTTGTGAAATGTATTCAAATTTTACCCAAATCCTCGCTAACTAAAATAGTTCTAATCTATATTTATTTGCGCAAATACTAACGCAATAACCACTTATCTCCTTATTGGCCTATTAGCAAATAACACCGAATGTAATAATCCATATAATGTACGCTGTCTACGTTTTAGTATTTAAGCTTTTGTGAAACATCTATTTTACTCGTAAGTTAAATTTTTTGTACCGCACTGGCTAATGGTGCGTTGCTATAGCAACGGAGGCGCAAACATTTCCAGATCAGCTGCTATATGTTCATCTGTTTGGCCTTGTTGCTTGGGCGGTTCCTCCTTCATATCCCACTACCAACAACTTGTATATACACAAACAGAAATGTCGTAATGCATTTTATTTTAGCGGTTTGCGCATCTGGTAAAATAGTGTTTTATTTGTAGTGTGTATTTATCTCACAAATGTCAAAATGGTTTTCAAACAAGTCTATGAAGTTACTGATAAACCATATGACGAAGTAAGGAAAGGATGGACAGGTAGGTGAAAATAATAATCATATCTAAACATAGTTCTGCTTTGGTAACAATCAAAATAAATGATTTTAGAGAGTATTAGTAGTGTGGTCACAAAGGAGTATTTGTGGTTTAAATTTGCATAGTTTGGAGGTGTGTCATCGAAAATTGTTGAATATTGTTCATGAGATTTCAGATTTTATAACATTCATGTTTTTTCTCTTTAAAGTGGGGCATGCTCATTTTTAAACATTGAGATTATTGGAAAATAAAATTCGTATCCACCTAGTGGTCAAAAATTATAACAGTTCAGTACCCCTATATTTAAATTTTTTATTTATGTATCAATAATGTTGCTTTATTCTATGACAAAGACAGACTAAAATTCTCCATATGAATCTATCTCTAATGTTACCCACCTATATAGACAAATTATTCCAAAATGGCAGATTTTTCTGTAAAATACATGATTATAAAATATATATTAACAATGTTACATTATCCAATAGGAAAATATTATAATTTTTCAAATGTCATCCTGCTAACACAAGCACATCTCCAAATCCAATAAATATATATATGACGAATAAAAATTTGAATTTATTCATATATTTCTAGTGTCCCATATATTTTTATACTTGGTAGCAGCGACAACAGGCATTGCCTCTTCGTATGTTTTTGGCATTTTACGCGAAGAATTTGGTGATAATTGCATCCTGTATCCGCATTTAAACTTCACGGATACAGGGGCTAATTCAGTATCGGAGCATCGACTTACTATTGTTAATCAAACTATAATACTTGCAAATGCTACGACAACTGATGCCCCAATGCCAACATCAAAAATAAACGAAAGATTGACCAAATGGGGTGACGACACATTATGTGATTTCTGTCAGTATATGCCAGTTATGTCAATGATATTCGGCACTGTATTTGTCACATTTTTCATCATGTGTCCAAGAGGAGGCACGAGGAACTCTCAATCAGGGTACAAAACTGATTATTTAAAAGTTTTAAAACAAACACAATATTTGTATTTCTTTTAGGATTAGGCAACCATGGCATATTGTTCTACCTGCTATGATTTTAACAGGTATATTTGCTATTATTATTACTATATCATCCCGTATATTGGTGACTGGTTTGGAAGCATTCTGTGCTGAATTCAAAGATGAACTTAATACTACTAAGTAAGTTGTATTGTATTATTAGTTTTTCTATTAACTACAACAAAGAAGATACATCTATTTAATTAAACAGTATTTTTTAGATGTGGAGCTGGAATTGACCAATACGCACTGAAACAAACTGATTTCCGAAATCGCCCATCGATTCGTTTGAATTATTTACCGAAAATAATAATCATATGTGTTTGTTCATGGTTTCTTGCTTTTGCTACACTGTTATGTAGATGTTGTTGTGTTGCTGATTTTAAGATAATCGAACGAACTTTTCAATCGATCGACAGAGAGGTAGGAATGGAAAATTGATTTCCCACTTCCAATAACATTTACTTATTAATACAGGGCCACCGTATACATTTACAGGAAACTGAAGTTTTATTAGATCCAGGTGAAGGGACTAGCTCAGCGTTGCCCGTGTCTCAAGTTTAAGCAAACACTCACTCTTTCTATCGCTATAAACTGTGGCTTACTGCTCAATACAGTAGTTGCTTTTAATCTTTTAAAACGTACTGACCAAGGTAGGAATTAAATTAAAATTATTTTATTTTTTGATTAAGACAAAAATAAGTACAACTTTTAATTTACTAATATTCTAACATTCCTTCTTATTTGCAAAGACTGCTATACATTTGTATATTGAAATACTACAATAATTTTACTGAAATCGAAATAGTTTTTTCATTTATTTAATATTATGAATATTAATTTAAATATAAAACTTTTCGGACAGCGTAGGATTTATCATTTGAACTAAAGCAACATAAAGCTCAAATTTAAATAAATTATTGGTCAAATTTGAAATATTCTAAATTATCCAATTGGATTTGTTATTTTATGAAATGTTATTCGAATATATTTGTTAAGTTATGTTTCTTCATTTGAATCAAATGAATTTAAGACTACTATGAATTATATTTCATTTTAATATAATTTAGTTTTATCTGAATCGAGGAATATTGTGAGGTTAGAGCTTAAATTTTGACTAGTGTCTTTGCAATGAGGTCATAGTAAAATATTATTTTCCCTCTATTCGTTTTGTAGAATAATTTGTAAAGTACAAAAAGCTCAATGAAAATGCCTCAAAGTTCCAAAAAAAATCTTCCATTTTTTCAAAAAAGTGGCTCGTGAATTAGACATTTCAAAAATCGCTACAACACTTCTTCTAAACTGCCTTATATTATAAAATATATTTTTTACTTAAATAGCTTTTTTATTGTTAAATAATAATTTGACTTAAGTTTGTAAATGTAGTATTTATTTGTAACATTTTAATGAACAAAACTAAAGTATTAAATTGACAACACATGTAATTCATAAAAAATAATCAAACATATTCCTTAAACTGAGTGTTGCGTACGCACGTGTTTGTTCCGATCGCCTTTTTGGCGGAACTCGCGTCCGCAAACCGGACAAGGATACGGCCGTTCGTCCGTGTGAATTCGACGGTGATTGTTCAGGGCATCTGCACGAAAAAAACGTTTATTGCACACCTAAAACCAAGATGATGTTAACGATAATTTGGAACCGAGCCGCTTCAATTGTTTACTTCGCAGCCGTATCGTCGATCATTCGTGTGAATCAATCGGTGTTGATAATACACTGAACCAGTTAAAAAACATTTCTGGCACACGGAACACTTAAATGGCCGTTCTCGTGTGTGAACTTTTCGGATGTGATCTTTCAAATCTGGACGAATTGTATACCGCGCTTCGCACCCTTCATGTGGGCATGCGAACGGTTTGATACCTAAAATTAAAGTGAATTGAGATACTTGTTAAATTTACTAAGAAATATTAAAAAGTAGAAGAAAATAGGGAAATATATAGTAGAGTATTTAAATCAAATTATTTAAAGTGTATTGATTTAAAGACAATTTATATTCAGACCACCTGCTAATTAAAGTTTAAATACTGGTATGGATTTTAAAGTTTATGAAGTGTGATGGGAAAAAATGCAAGAATAGAATGAATAAGTTAGGAAGAATAAAGGGAAACCTTGATGGAAACGCATGTGCTGCCACAGGTGGGAAGTTTGTGAATAACTGCGACCACATTGGTCACAAACGTAAGGCTTGAGGCTTTGATGGGCTCGGCAATGGATCATTAAGGCTTTTGCGCTGTGAACTACCTACATAAACAAAATAACTTTCATCAAAATATTACTTTAATTTAAAAAAAAACAATCACACTTTATCCAGCGCACGGTACGCCACATGAATAAAAATAACGAACAAATAAGAGTATACCTGTCCACATTGTTCACAACAAAACGTAGCAGCATGTTCAGTTTCTTTATGCGAAATCAAACACAAAATACTCCTAAAAACCATCGGGCACCTCTCGCACTGATACTGATAGCCATCTTCATACACAGACTTTTGGTATTTCAGTTCAGTCTTTTGATTTTTACGCTTACGTCCACGTTTTTTCTTACCAACCACTGGAGTAGTGTCACCATGTTCAATTTTCACTGCTTGCTCAGCATTAAACAGATTTTGGTCCATTTTAGAAATCATGTTCTCAATCAACTTGACAATCGCTTTTTCATTTTCGCTTCTGATCTCGTTATTGTTTTCTTCCGTTTTCAAATGGACTTTCGGTGTAAAATGTCGCTTCTTATTTTTGTGATTGTATAAAATCTCATGTGATTTAAAACTACGGTCACAGTGTTCGCAATATATCATTTTTGGTAGATAGAAAACATTGGATTCGTTATTGCATTTATTTTGCCAGTGGATCGTGGCAAGTTGGTAATTGTCGAAATGTGAGTGACAAAAAATACATTCGTAATTTTTGTCAGTGCTATGTGTTTTTTGATGGTTTAAAACAACGGATTTGTCTGCGTATGTGCGATTGCAATATTCGCATTGGTATAACATTTCCGTTACAATCTTGAATAGACCATTCGATTCGCCATCTTTATAGAAACCGGATGTATCTGATTGACTTTGATTTGAATCGGAATTGTTTTCCTCGTAAATGGTTTTCAATTTGAAAAGGGACGTATCATCTTCGTCCTCTTTTATTGAATGGTTTGCTAATATACATTTCGATACATGTTTATTGCCATTTTCTTGACTTGCAAACACTTGCTTGCATTCATCGCACTGCCAAACAATCACATCGCTCCGATAAAACTTAGTCATATCCCCACCTTTCTTACAATGATTCTCTTTATGAATTTTCAGTCTATTTTCGCTCACAAACGATTTGTTGCAGAAATCACAAACATTATGGCTATCATTCTTATGACAATTCTTATGCCGTTCTAAATTATTATTACTCACAAATGACTTTTTGCATATGTCACATTCGAATCGTAATCTAGTCGCTTTGTCTAGATCTTTTCCTGCTACTTCCGGCTTTAATACTACTTTCTCGGCATTAAACTCGCACTGATGCCGCTGATACTGATACTTCGTCGGGAAAGACGTATCGCAATTTTGACAAGAGATGCCAGAATTATCGGGTAAATTAATTCGTTTTACCTGTTGCTTTTTCGTTTCTTCAAACACATAGTTATCTTTGCCAAGCGAATCATTGATTGTCGCATTTATATGTGTGATATAATTCATCGGAGTCAATTCATCCAATCCGCCAACTTTAATGACGGTGATTGTAGGATTATTTTCTTCTACGTGACGGTAATTGAGATTAATTTTATCGTCCACAAAATAACCCCAGTTGCAAATGTGCTTATCGAAATTGATTTCGGCCTGCGTTAGCACTGTGTTCGTAATCACTTGATTTGAACAATCGATTTCGAGACGTATAGATGAATTAACAATTCCGTCCGGATTGAGTCGATGTATTTTCAAAAATGTATTTTCTTGTTCGTACATTCTTTCGATTTTTATCCAGAACTACTATGATTAATATAATTTTATAGTATCTATCACAGTAGCTTTTGAGATGTTTCAGTAGACAAGTCAAGTTCACTGGTATACGTTTTCTGTTTGCTTCTCAAAACTCGTACAACTTGATTTAATTCAACAAACGATTTTCAAATTTGTCGCCATAGCACGAAAACAAATGATAACGAGTAATGGCTGGTTCACAATTTATAATGCTGCGACAAGTGTAAACATGGCTTAAAACATATTTATATATATATATATATATATATATATATATATATATATATATATATATATATATATATATAAATATTTTAAAATACCATTAACATATAATACACCTTTAATGCGTAATGTTTTACTTTTTATTAAACTAAAAATAATATACGAAAGATAGATATAAAAATGTATTGAGCTATTCATAAAATGGCGGTAATATTAAAAAAAAAACAAAGAAACTAAAAGAGAAACAGAGAAAACGTGTTGTTGACAGACAAAATATTTAAATGATAATAATTAAACATTGCATTGTCATACCATATCTGTATTATAGCCCTATTTGATTATAAGAAATAAAACTGTTTCTATAACATGAATTACATTACAATTTTTGGTGGAACTGGTTATACTGGTTTGTGTGCTGTTCAAGCAGCGTTAAATAAAGGTATTCTATTAGCAAAATAAAGAAAAAACTATAAATTAACACATATTTCAAAGGTTTAAAAGTGCGAGTGCTGGTAAGAGATGCATCAAAACTACCAGATGACTTAAAAGATAAAGTCGAAGTCGTTGTTGGTAACGTATTGAATTACGATGAAGTTTTAACTGCAGTGAAAGGTGTTGATGGTGTCGCAGTGGTTTTGGGTACTCGAAATGATTGTAGCCCAACTACAGATATGAGCGAAGGGTTGAAAAATATAATGAAAGCAATGAAAGAGTGTAAAATTGAGATTATATCAGTTTGTTTGTCTGCCTTCTTGTTTTGGGATGAAGATAAAGTACCTCCAAGGTTTACAGATCTGAACGCTGATCACAAACGTATGTTTGAAGCCTTAAAAACGTCTGGGCTCAAATATATCGCGTGTTTTCCACCTCATATTGCTGGTGAATATTAAAAAAAAATGTAGCGTAAAACTATATTTTCTAACTATATTTTGGTGTATAGATCAACCCGGAACTGAATATAAGATACAATATGATGGGTCACCTGGAAGAGTAGTCTCAAAACATGATTTAGGACGATTTTTAGTTGAGAGCCTATCTCAATCTGAGCACTTCGAAAAAGTTGTTGGAATAACTTCTATTACTCCAGTCTAATCATAGATGGCAAAAACTAAGCTCAAAACAAAATGGTTACCTCTTAACCAAAGTATAATTTCGTCGATTAAAATGTTCATTACAGTCGTACAAACTATTTAAATCATTTTTCTCGACATCTAATGTGGCTAATACATATTAATTGATTTATTAATAAATAGAACATATATATATTAAATAAAATTTTATTCGATGGTTTGTATATTTTTACACATGTAAGTCTTAGGTGTAATTTTTATTAGTACATTAGGTTTTGGTAAAGGGGGTGGTGCAGGCCCCCCACAATTAAAACTTTTAATTTGTATATTTGAACTTACAACGCCGCCATATAATGTGATAGGTTCACACTGGATATAACCTAATTTTGCATAGAACTGTTCTTGTCCCTTTGTCGATAAATAAATACAATTAAGATGTAAATTATTTCGGCAGTATTTTTCCGCTTCCTTCATCAAATAACTCCCGAACCCATGACCACGAAGTTTCTTATCAATAACCACACTTTCTACGAAACATGAGTCTGTTATACTTGGTATTCGTGATAATTTTAAATGCCCTATTGCAACTTGATTTTGTACAAGAACTAAGCTAACTGGTAAAAAGTCACATGAGCATTCCAGACTACGAAGTCTGGCCGTTTCGCTACGTGTCCATTCTGAATTTATTAAACTACAACATTTTAATAAATATTCAGGATGTTTATGAAGTGGCACGACTAGCAAATCCATATATTTAACTAATTCTGCAATAATTATTATATAAAATCAGTCAAGCTTGACTGATTTTTTGTATGCATAACCAAAAAGTGAGGTTATAACTTGGAAAAAAAAAATTAATATTCTTAAAACTAAATTATCACACAACAATGAATGATCTATATTAAATAATAATTACAATTCTTTATTTACCATAATTTGTAATTATTTATAAATTTAAATGTTTATTAAATGTATGTTGGTAATGCTGAATGATGTTGTTTGGTTGGAGTCATTTGAGATGTTTGTTTTGAGTTCATGTTTAGATATTTGTAAATAATTTGACTTATAAACTAATAAAATATCAATCTCAATAAGTGAACTTCAAGCGACATATATTTCACAAAAATATTTCAATATAACCTACCGATTGTGACGTTTGTTTTGGTTCTAAAATGTCAGCTAAAAGTAAAACACAAATAAAATCCGATAGGGCGTTGCATTCTAAGGTAAATTAAAAACTATACTTTTTAAATTTATTTATAAGTAATCTCAAACTATACTCTTTGAGTTTTGCACTAAACTTCATTGATTTATTTATTGTATGTTTTCTGTAACTTCTGGTTGAATTTGTAGAAAAAATATTAGAAATGTATTCATTGCATTAATTTGCTGTAAAATGAAATACAATTTCAGTTAATTATTAAATATTTACTAGGAGTAGTTATTTTTTTCGAAGGTTGAAAACTCTCAGATTAGAAAGTCAATGTTACCAATGTATGAAAATAATAACTGGTTTCTTGTTAAAAATAAGTGTGTATAAAGCTAGTTTTACACTATACGCTTTTTACTGCACACTAAAAGCGTTTACCAAATGCTTGGAAAATATTTTAAAAACATGCTCATGATATTAAAATGTAAAAAAGACTTTTATTTTTGAAAAGAATATTCAAACCGGAAGTGTATGTTTTATTTAACTCTAGTCATGTTTTGCGGTGTCTGCATTGTCTCCGAAACAGTTGCACTTACAGTAAAAATAGTTACAATTATAATGAAAGATATTAATATTTCCCATAACTTTTGTTCGAAAATTTTCTTCAGAAAATGTACTAGTTACAAGAAAATTACAATTGAAATTCTTACTTTTCTTATGTATATTGCCATAGTTACGTAGATATAGGAAATTATATTTAATATTTCGCCAGTCAACTGTTTAACAGAAAAACAATATATACTCTAATAATTTGGAATTTGACATTTAACATTTATTATCACAAATAGATTTAGGCTCGGTTGTTCCATCTTCAGTGTTCGAGTAAAATTTATTCTTCTGATAAGCCATATTTGGTTAAATGATAAAATGTTTCAAAGTGTTAGTAAAATATTCAAAATATAAATATTTTATTAGGTTTGAAGTTCATATGAAAACTAAAACATCGGCCATGTGTTGGTCCTAAACTTTCTTTTACATAGTCAGTATATTTTGATTTGATAGTATATAAATTAAAATATAAAATGTTTACATTTCAAGAAAATATTTTCATTCATTGATGTCCAATAAAAAGTTGTCAATTGTCAGATTACTAAAAAAACATTTACCGTATTTTGATTTAAAATGTTCGATTATATAGTAGTACAAAGAAAATAATATATAATATTTTAATTTATTGAGTAACCTTTGTAACGCTTTTTCACTCAACTTATTTGTGACAATTAATGTTAAATGTCAAAATATTTGAATATATAAAACAGTTGGCATCATAGTAAATGTGATTTATTCTATATAATTTCCCATACCAACGTAACTATAGCAATATAAATAAGATAAGATCTTGTAACTGGTACACTTATTGAAGAAATGTTTCAAACAAAAGTTATGCAGAATACTAATATCTTTCAATTTTATTCTAACTATTTTTACTGTAAGTGCAGCCGTTTCGGAAATATTGCAGAAATTGCAAAAAAAAGTCTTAAGTAAACATGCACTTCCGGTTTGAATATGCTTTTCAAAAATAAGAGGTTTTCATAATTTTATCTTCAACAGTGTAGGCTGTACAGCGCGCGCACACACAGATTCGAGATTCAGGGAAGGTCAAAAGGTGTATTTCCGTTAAAATTTCGAGTTTTTTTTTGTGATTACAATACTTACTTATTACTTCGTAAAAGAAAGTAAAAACATCCGGCCATAATAATATCTAATATAGTGTAATGAATAATTAATTTTTTTTTTATTGTTTCTAAGCAAAATATATTTACTACGTATGAGAAAGTCCAGTGCAAGACACTGCAGTAGTTTATATTACCTGTATTAGAACTCCAGTGCATAAAGTATGAATTCCTCCTGCAGTTAAATTTAGTTTTTGATGCATACTTTGTAATAAAAATATATTTCTCTAAAACAGCAGAATGAATTAGGATAATAAATTATTATTATTTGCGTTTACCTCAATAGCAGCTTTTTTGTTGAAGTAACAAATGTTTAATAAACCCATTAATGCAGTAGTTTTATTTGCCTAGTGAATCATAATAATAAATGGAAATCATATTATTTAATAGACGATATTCTATCTCCCACCATAGCGTTTAGATAATTGTATCAAAATTTAGAAACCGGATAATGTTTTCAAGCCAAAATTATGTGATGTGAAAATATATAAAAATGCTATTTTTAGACATTAAGTATATAAAATATTAATTACAAATAAACTTTTCGGATAAAAATTCAACATTTTCATAAATATATATTTAAATAATAAACGTAAACTCCATAATTTTCTGTAAACTTTCATTTAGAAATGAATATCATCTATATTTATGTTTATTTATAAATACCTCAATCATAGTAAACTCAGATGGTACTAAAATAGGCATTAAAAATATACCATAAATCACAAATCCAGCTACATTCGTTTGGGTACTATAAACATGATTTGGACTCAATAATGAAAACATCTGTCCCAAAAATCCAATCGTCATCACTTGTATAAAGCAAAATAATGTTGCGGAAAAGACTTTATTGATATTTTTCCCACAACTAATTAATTGATCTTGTAATTCAGTGATAGTACGTAAAATAAATAAAATCGACCGTTTCTTATACAAATATTTGCAATGTTTTAGTTTATCTAAATCATCCGTTTCATTTTCCAAACTTTCTAAATAATGATTCAAACTTCGAAATCGTAAATACAGCAACATAACAAACCCAATAAAATGATAATTCGCGATACTTAAAATCAATAACGACAAATGGAACGATACTTTTTCGTGGTAAATACGTAAATAGGTTTTTTTCATTACGATGAGTTCATAAAATACCATAGCCACCGCAGCGCCAAGCGAGGCGAGGACGTAAGCGATTGTAGTGAATATAGGAACGGTGTAAGAGACTTGAATGCGAAGCTGTTTCATTAGTTGATCGGCATTGTGTAAATTTTCGATTCCAGTAATGAATATTTTATTGTATAACATAAAAACGACCATTGTTAAAACGGCTGTTAGACATGCGCAAACATATAAAGATAGGATTAATATTTCGTGCATGGTTAAATTGGGTTTTTTTAAGTCGTCTTGTAAGATAATAATCATGCTGTTCCAAATTGTTATTGATAGTACTAAAATGTAGGCAATAATAAAATTCTGTTTAAGCGCTATAATTAAAGTTACGAACTACTCACTCATAATAAAAAATGAATTAATATTATTGATGTTATCACTTTTGAACAAATATTTTTTATCATTTTTAACCCTTTTATAAGGGGCCATACCACACAGTTTAAAAAATAAGTAAACTGTATTGAACACAGAATAAATGTCATTTAAATGCTCCAACATTTTGTCAAATTTAATTTTCAATTTTACTTTATATATACCTGCATACATAAAATATTCATTTATTATTCATAAATTCACTTTTTGATTCTTTGATTGTATCAGAATATTTTCTTAAATCAAGATAACTTTAAAACAGGGCTGGTAAAATTACATACAAAATCAAAACATTTATAATATAAATATACAACTTTAAATATACTAAAGAATAAAGACAGCTGAATAATTAATCAATTAAAAATAATACTATTGTTGTAATTGTAGATATTTCCTGTAAAAAAATATTATTTATTATTTTTTAAGTTCACAATCCAGTGGTGGCATGAAGAAATTTGATACTATAGTCTATTTTTCGTAAGAATTCTGCGTTAGTCTTGTCACTCACACTTATGAATTATTGCATTTTTCTCAAAGTTTATTATGTTATGTTCGTGAGAGTGGCAAGGTAAATACATAAAAACAAACTATAGTTGTAACGTCTGTCTTATATAAAAAATTATTGAGCAAAGCTATTTTGAAAAATAAAATATTTTGCTATTAGGATCAACGTCACCACTAGAGGGTAATAAAACTAATATAATACCTCAACTAAAACCCCCAAGTTTAATGGATATATTTGACACATATTAAAATCAATTTTATGGTGTAGTCCTTGTAGGAGTAGTGAATTTCTCTGGAAATATGAATTATTAGATTCAAAATATCAATAATAGTTGAAAATATTTATTAAATACAATTAAAATTATATATATATATATATATATATATATATATATATATATATATATATATATATATATATATATATATATATGTGTGTATATATATATATATATATATATATATATATATATATATATATATATATATATATATATATATATATATATATGTATATATACCGTTAACGCCATATTTTCATCATAATAACATATGGTTAAATCACCCAACAATAAAAATGTATGTTGCGCCTAAAATATAATACATGTGATTTATTAGATTTATATATAACTTCAGGAATGTTTAGTATGCCACTTACTTCTTTCTCAGTTAAGTAAGTACAAATTAGTACAAAAATCAGAGCTAAAGTCAAAGTGACTCCAAAAAGAATAAAATGTACATCTTTCACAATCGACTCATACGGATACTTAAAAGCATACGCGCCATAAATAATTTCACCATACACAACATGAACACAAAAAAACAATGGTATAGTGAAAATATCATTCAACATGGCGGCACATTCACACAAATCATAATGCAAATCGGTCATTTTATTCAAAAAGTCACATTGCTTCGCACTCGATTTTTGTTTGAAATCCTTCTTCACAAAAAATCTAATTTCATTATCATATGCTTTCAGTAAGTTATTTATTTTCTGGAATCGTTCTCGAAGTATCAAAATTAAAATGTTGAAAATAATCAAAATTAAGGTTAGGATTATTAGCGCTTGCGCATATGAGAAGTATTCTGTTAGTATGCTCATCGGTGGTTCACTTAAGAATTTTATAATGTAAAATATGATTACTGTTGTTATACATGCGATTAAAATGCTTGCTGATAATATGAACCAGTTTTTGTATGAATTCATTTTTAATTCTATGTCTATATAGTGTATTTTGTATAATGCATCGATTAATCGGCCATTTTTTAACGATGATATTAATACTGTTGTTATGGCTGATATGCATGTGAATATATACAATACTTTTGTTATAAATTCTCGTTGTTTGTAGACGTCATTGTATGTTTCACGCAAGAAATATATTGTTAATGCACACCTTACTAAAAGAAAATTTCAGCTTCATTGTACAAAATAAAATAACCAATAAGATTTTTTGATACATGATACTCACGTAAAATCAAACCAACATGAATAAACGTAAATTTTTGTTTAGCATGAATTATTTTACCAGTCGTTGTAACAGTTTTTGTAAATGTGGCCATACCAGTTAGTTTAAAAAACAAATAAAATAAATTCAAAATTGAAAATATATCCATTTTTTCATCAGGCGTAACCAAACTCTTTGACCTTTTACACATTTTTAAAAAGATTCGAATGACAATTGTCAACCCCTGTGTATATAGGTATTGCAATCACATAAAAGAATATTGTTTTATTGGAGATTGGAGGACAGATCAAATGATAATTCCATTACATTATTAGTATGTTCTAAATTAATCATATACATTTCTATATTCATGTAAATTGTATTTAGCTAAGTGCTTCTATGTTTAATTATTGTAATGCTATTAGTTTTTTTTTTTCAGTATTAAATTATCATTCTAAATAATTCTATAAATCAGGAAAAAAACTAATATCTGAGTTTGATTTTGATGTGAATCCGGTTCTAAATATGTTTTTCAATTATAGCTACCAATACCAGTATCGAAAAAGAAATTGCAATCCAATTTAAATATAATAAAAAACATTTTTGTAAGTAGTACTCCTGTTCGGAAAAAAGAAACGAAAACTAGCAAAAATAAATTTGATTCGCCAAATCTAGCAACCAGTACTCACGATTTATCACGATGTAGTGTAAGTCCGATTAATAAATCTACACTTAATGGTAAGTTATTCTATTTAAAACCGTATCAACAATTATTATGATAAATTCACATCTCAAATAAACAATATTTTGAATATATGATAAATTGTGCTGTTATAATCTCTTTAATTATCTTAGTTAATGATTTATATTTTAGAAGATGCAGAAACAATTTCGAAACCTTCAGTATCGAGTGGTTTCAAAAAAATCATTACCGGTTCATCAAGGTTGTCTGAGGGTAAGACTCATTTTCTTCTAAATAATATAAATCTTTTAATTTCAATTATTTGGCACATTAGATGAGGATGATATATTCCCGAACAGTAAAAATAAAAAAAGGAAGCTTACCATTAACACTAGAAAGACATCGAAAATAATAAAAGAAGATATAAATTCAAATGTTGATAAAGTGGTATTTGATAAAAAAATAAAAGCAAATGTTAGTTTGAAGGATGTAGTGAAGAAGAATTTACGGAATAGTACAAAATTAATTAAAGGTATAGATATAAATACAACCATAAACTCTAATGTCTAAAA
Source organism: Nebria ingens riversi (assembly GCA_018344505.1). Classification (NCBI taxonomy): domain Eukaryota; kingdom Metazoa; phylum Arthropoda; class Insecta; order Coleoptera; family Carabidae; genus Nebria; species Nebria ingens. The sequence goes on from JADQWA010001216.1 coordinate 122,251, forward strand.
TATATACTACTAATATAGTAAATATAAATAATAATAAATAAATAAAAATACAATATGTTAATGTATTTTCTAAATTTTATAGATCTCCAACAGACTGAGGACCATTTACCTACGTCTATAAGTTCTAGTAAAGATATGAATTTAATAAAGAATACAACAAATAATGCATCAAATAAAAAGAATATTAAAAGAATTACTAAAACCGTATTACAAAATCCGGTTAATAAAAATGGAAAATTACAAAATAATAATTGCAGAAGACGCTCTGCAATAAATTCTAATACAATTATCCAAGTTGAATCAGAGCAAATACGTACAAATAAAAAACGAAAAGCAAATAATGTTAAATTAAAAAAGAATAATTCTTCAAGTGCAAAAAATATTGAAATACAAGGAAAGAATCAGGAAAACATCAAACAAATGAATAATGTTAATGTTGTAAATAAAAGAGAAAATCTACGTAGTGGTACAAAAAAAAAATCTTGTAAAGAAGATGTACCACCAAGGAAAGCATTAGAAAGTGCAAGCTCTAAAAAGATTTCGTTTAATAAAAACGATTTACGAAATCCTACAGATTGTTTAAAGGTGGTCAGACGATCAACACGAACAAAATATTATGCTAAGCACTATTGGATTGCAAATTCAGTTTTGAGACCAAAACAATGAATTAGATTAAGTTTTTTAAGATTTTTGTTTATAGTAAAAAGTATAAATAATACAAATATATGTATATAAGATTATTAATACAAATAAATATATTAATAAACTACGAAAAAAAAAAAGAATTCGAAATAAAGTTCTCTAAGTACACTTTTTAGTTTTTGCTTTATTCAAATACGTTTTACTCAAAAATAAATAATAACTTTTGGTTAAGATATTAATAAAATACGTCATACACTTAAAACAATTTTCAAGTTTTTAAATGTAATGTTTGTTATTCCATCAACTAGAATTTCAAAATAATCGATTTTCTTCATAATGCCATGTATGGATGAAGAGATCACATTTCAGAGGAGCCTGTATTTGTCCTAAGGCATGAGATTAAACTCTTATGTATTTATCTACATAGCCGTACGTTACCCAATAACTCTTCAGAGTTGTATCAAAAGATAACTATAATTTTTTGGAAATTTGTCAATAAATGCCACAACATTTTAGTTCACCTTGTTTTATATAAAACTATTACAAGCGTTTATAAATTTTAGATTAATATTAAAAAAAGGTCGTTCAACGATTTAAATGAAACAAATTATCAATAAATTATTTAAACAATATATTTTATGTTCTGAACTTTCTTTATGTTAAATAAATCAATTCGTCTAGATTGTGTTTAACATATATATATATATATATATATATATATATATATATATATATATATATATATATATATATATATATATATATATATATATATATATATATATATATATATATATATATATATATATATATATATATATATATATATATATATATATATATATATATATATATATATATATATATATATATATATATATATATATATATTTATATAGCAGAATTTGTGTAATAATAACTAGCTTAAGAAAACTGAAACACAAAATACATTAGTGTAATTGTCACAGGTAAGTTAATAATTTAAACCGTTTCAGTGATGCATTTTCAGGCTGTAACGCCACTGGTTATGGGCGTCGGAATAGTATTGGTTCCTGCGCGGTTTTCTACGGTGATACGTAGTGGGGATAAAAGCATGCCCGAGCTTCTATCAGGACTCTATCCTGCTAGTAGGTGTCGCAAGTGCAAGGTTGTGTGTTATTATGTCAATTGTTGACCGTGTGTGCTAAATTCTTTCATCGAAAATGCGGACAAACACAAATAAAACGTTTATATTGACTGAACATATACGTTAGTTTCGTTTGCCAATCATCTGAACGGTGTTTGCAGTAAAAACATTCGTGTTCCAATACAATTACACACATTTTTATGTTTTGTTATTGAAGTGTGCAAACGTTCGAAAATTTTCTTGTTTCTTCATGTTTGGATGGCTATATTGATTCGGTATATGGCATAGATCAAATATATGACATCTATAGTAAAGGTATGATGTTTTTTTTTAATATATTATTTTACTTTGTTATGAATGATATTGTTTAGTCTCGTTATAGTATAGAATTAATTTGTACATAATTGAAAGTATTTAATATATGTTCACTTGCTTCTAAAATAAACTATATATTTTTTAAGACGATCTACAGTTAATACTTAAATATTAATTAATTTTATATGTTCTGCAAACGATGGCCCAATGGGATATTCATGGTATCCCGCCGGGCCTTTCCGACCCTGAATATGTATGAAAATTGCCTGATTTACAAGTAAATGTAATAGCTATTCATTCGTTTCATGTTTCTTTTATGTACGAAATCGAATTTTTTATACCAATCTATTCTATGCCCTTGCTCCAGAACAGAGAAATTTATATTTATTTATGTATATATATATATATATATATATATATATATATATATATATATATATATAAAAGTCTTTTTGAGATGAGATTAAAATTTTGATTTGATTTTCTTTGAATTTTAAATGAACAGCGATACAAATAGTTCTCAGGTGTCTGTTTGTCACTTACACTTACAGACATAATTGCACGTTACGTAGAACAGAGAACAGTATATGCAGTGAAGAGAATTATTAATTAAAATTATTTAGATGCCTGGATACGTAGTCGAAGGGCTCGGAAGAACCTCTATCAAGCTTTATCAAATGATAATTTCCTTTGTAATTGATTGATCGACTCCCGAAATTGCCAAAATACAGTAGCTCAGTAACCAAATTAGTTGATAAGCAACGTAGGTTGCATATTTTTAGCTGTTATATTATTAAAATAAGAGAAAAGCATCAAACTATATAGTCTAGAAAACATCACACATCGACAGAAAATAGAATCACTTCACAGGTTTAACTAATCCATGTCAAGCACTGAATCTTCTGCATGCAACTTCATACGTTAGAGACAGACTGACGTGTGCGTGCATACACATATGGTTCTAGAAAATTAATACTACACATTTTTAAAGGAGATATGTTTAAAATAGATAAGAATAAGGGTAGTTTTTGAGTGTTTCCTATTAGTACCCTAAAATCTTTTTGGTTCCATCATGTTTTAAAAGAAATACATTTTAACATTTTATTTGAGTTAACTTTTTTATTGAAAATTATCTAAATGTTTGTATCATTACAAATAAATGCAGTTGCAATTATAGATAAACTGTTGACAAAATTTTCAAGTGAGCATATGTAAAAAATCGATAACCTAATTGTGTGTTTGGACTCTTGTGCAAACATAATGTTTAGTGCTTAAACGTGTACAGACCCGAATGATTGTAAGTACCATCAACTGTAATCTAAATTGCGTTAAGTAAATGAGGAAAATATTCAGATTTTTTCGCGCGCAGCAGAACTGGGCCAAACAACAGTGGTACGTAGGGCATCTGTAAGATATATGTACTAAATTCGGGTCTGAGAGTGATACATTTGGGTAGACGAAGAGCATTATTTATTTCGAGCTTTGTTTCCGGGCCCACGAGGACCTTTTTTTGCAAGAATGCACGAGCGAATAAAACAAATAAACAACACTTGCTTTTGTGTAATGTGAAACGGTATGAAAAATACGGGGCATTGTGTTGAACTAAAAATAAAATTAAAATATTTATACATTCAATCTATTTTTAATACTGTGGATTTCGATTCTTTAAAAAGGTTATGTTTATTAATATTTATTATAAAACATATTAAGCTTATGGATTAAAAAAGGTTTTTTATATTTTTGCTTCCTGACTTATAAAATATCTACAGGTATATAATTCATAATTATCACAAGTGTGTCGACATTTTATCTTAAGTGTTAACTTTTTCGACCCTGAAACTGTTTTCCAATATAAATATTTTAATATATATTGACCTCTTTTCAATATTTATCTGACGCCGTCTCTGCTCAAGATATTTATTACCGTGAAAAAATCTTGTACAAATATAATAAATTTCACTAATTATATTTCCGATATGAAAAATCCCGCTTTATAACCTTAGAAATTATCTAATAATTCAATTTAAAGTTTCATTGCATATATGTACAAAGCACATTTTTGAAATATTTAACAAAATTTATCGTCATATTATCCAAATTTTATATTTAGCTTAGTATCTAAAGAAGCTATATTACATGAAATATCTTTTTTCTATTAAATTTCCCGTTTATTCCAGGTTATTTTCCCAAGCGCATAAGATTTACACGCGACAACTGCTTGTGTACTTTAAGATGCGAGAATGTTTACTCAAGAATAAATGAAGAATAATACGACAAGCGTTATAGAAAACTGGAGGAGCGGAAACGATTTTTACCGTCGAAAATGTAGTCAACCAAACTCGTCAACAACAACATCGTATCGACATGGCATGGGGCATAGCACATCATGATTTGTACCCCGAGAAGTTCCGGATTTAATTGACCAATCAAAACAACAAAATGGTGGTATGTCTTTGGCCTCGTGCTTTTTGCTTTCCGGTTTATTGCATGGTGCTTTTATATTGTATTAATGGACAGTTAAACCTGGGGGTCAAGTAATTGGATTTAAAAAAAGGGACAGGAAGGATTATCTTGTCCCTAATTGCAGGTAAAATGTACTTTATTACTTTTGTAGTACCATTCTCATTCTGGAGCGTAAATGTTTTGGGAATATATATTAGCGAATAGGTGTGTTTTATTCGCAGCGATTGGAGTTGTGTAAACTACAGTTAGAACCCGTAAAATATGAAGTGATGATTTGCTGTTGATGTTGATTCAGTTTGGTACTGAATTACAATTATTAATTCTTCTTTTTTGAGAATGCGTAAATGATTATAATATTTATCATATAAATGTGTCTTATACTATTTCTAATGAAGCAGGATGGTTCATCGGAAGATGGATAATTTCTAATCATTTTAAGCTCACACATAGTCTATATAGTGCTCTTTTATTTTTATTGTATAATTTATAGCTTCAATATCGATATCGTTATGCTAAGTTTGCCGCACGAGAAATGTAACCGATATAATACAGACACGTACTCGGTTTTTAGGTAAAATATATATCTGTTCTGGCAAATTATATAATTAATACTGCAAAATTAAAAATACAATGGTTTTCCATTACAAAAGAAGTTTGTAAGGATAGAGTTGAATGGCGAAAGATTGTCAAGATGTGAATGTACATACGTAAAGGAATCTCTGCCACCCCATTTTATAGGAATAGCCATATTTATGTATTTTCTGTATTTATATGTATATATATATATATATATATATATATATATATATATATATATATATATATTTATATATATATATATATATATATATATATATATATATATATTATATATATATATATATATATATATATATATATATATATATATATATATATATATATATATATATATATATATATATATATATATATATATATATATAGAGAGAGAGAGAGAGAGAGGAGGGGAAGGGGGCTAGATTCTATATTATATAAAATTTAAGTTTATAGACATATAGAATATTGTATATACTTTTTAAGGTTATAGAGCTTATAGAGCTGTAAGCTATAAGCACTATAAGCCGGATTAAAGACTGTGCGGACTCTTGGATAGCGCATTTTGTGCCCCCTCCCACAAATTCTATTTATATATATATATATATATATATATATATATATATATATATATATTATATATATAGATATGTGCATATACATATATATATATATATATATATATATATATATATATATATATATATTTATATATATAGATATGTGCATATACATATATATATATATATATATATATATATATATATATATATATATATAGGGGTGAGGAGGAGGGACAAGATTCTATATTATATAAAATTTAAGTTTATAGACATATAGAATATTGTATATACTTTTTAAGGTTATAGAGCTGTACGCTATAAGCACTATAAGCCGGATTAAAGACTGTGCGGACTCTTGGGTAGCGCATTTTGTGCCCCCTCCCCGAAATTCTATTTTTCTTTCAAGTTTTTTGGGCTAACTACATATATAAATTTTTTTACGACCCCCTATTGGTGGGAGCCTTTGGGCGGCTTTGCTGTCCTGAAACCGGTATAGTCTATAATCATAAAAAGACTTTAGTGTGTGTCTATTCTATAGCCTATAATATAGAACATACTGTAAATTATCAAATAAAATACAAGAGAGCTGAAATAACTATATAAAAATAAATACTTCACACATTTTACGTAAATGTAAGCTAGTAAAGTTCGGTAGTTTGATTTACTTTATCCCTTACTATACCAGCTTTCATAGACATTCTAAGGTTATTACTAAAGTTATTACAAATAATTTACGTTATGTATTAAACTAATATAATCACTTACTCAAGGTATTTGATACCTCAAATAACGCATCGATATGTCTAGATTTAGAACTATTATCTCATGGCAGTTTTTATAGAATTAGTAAAACAAATTTTATGTTTCAAGTTTCTTTAAACCAGGTGACAAATGATTATATTTTTGTTACAAAACCTTATCTTCATTTTAATTAGTGTAAATGTACTTTGAGTTAAAGCCACTTAAAAGAAACGTTATACTTATACAAATAAAAAGAATATTCACTGTTTTGTAAGATAAAAATGCTATATAACATTCTAAAAGAAACCACTTTTGACTATGCATGAAAATCGTAATAATGGTTGGCTGTGATTATCAAAAGAATTCATTTGAATTGTTCACATTCCATTGTTCGTTGTTATATTTTCTTTTGTCGTATTCGAGTCTATTCTCCAACGTCCCACTTTTCTCTTTTAAAAAGAAGTACTCACTTATCTTTAAAACATATATACTAATTTTGATTCTTTTTTTGAATTCTTATGAGTAGGTAAACATTTGTTAAAACGTTTTTTAAACTGTCATAATTTGTTTATAAATTTAAACTACACCCGGAATATTTAATCCACGTACTCATATGCTTCATAATTTTTTTTTTCGTACGCTTATTAGGACGATGAAGGTAGATTAAAGATAATCCCAGATTAACATGGTGTACGAAATCTGCCCCATGTTCTTTTCTGCAGAGTAAACATTTTTATTTCTATTTTAATTGGGCTTGGAAAAGCAGCATTCGTTTGTTCATAAGAAATTTTATAAAAATGTTTGTTTCTGTATAGTTTTCTGTCTGTACGAAGTACAAAAAATTGTGCTTCAATTATAGAAATACGCTGTTGGAATTTAATTTAGAATTCAAGAAAAACATGCATAATTTAAATATTAAAATTTAAAGAAGTCTCCAGTGTATTGCATTTATGAATATTGAAACAGGAAAAATTGGCAAATATTCTCTTTTTAATACAACATCGATTTTATGATAAAATGACACTTAAATGTAAAATATATGAAACATATTACATTCATGTAAGACGTATTCTAAATTTGATCCTCAATTGTTTTATAGGTTCTTAATTGTGTTATCTAATTCATAAAATGTGTATGATTAAACAATACAGAGTAATCCGTATATATACTGTACAATATTCTTAAAACTTTTGCCAAAAATGTTCTGGCACTACTGAAGCCCACAATCTAAAAATACCTTTTAAAACGAATGATATTTGAAAGATTTATTGTGTATTACGTTTGGTCAAATAAACCAACTGGTTTTCGAAGTAGACATATGTCTAACGTCTAATCAAACCATCAAAAGGATTATAATAATGTCAAATACTGGAACACAAACACATATTTTAAGTCAAGAACACATATTTTGACCTCCTAACAATACATTCGTTCCATACAAGAAAATATCGTGATATTTCACGGTTGCTGTTCTATATTATAGTTTAGTTAAATGCTGTAATCGGTAGTCTCACTCCAGCATATGTTACTACACTGAGGAGCCAAGGAAAGTAGTGCATACATATGTGTATGAGAGTGAGACAACTACAGAAATTAAAACGTAGGGTTCATATTTGAAATTGAATGTGAAAGTTGTACTGTTTTAAACAAAATTAAATGTTTAAATTAAATTTAAAACGAATTATATATTGATTATACTGAAGTGGAAGGATCGAGCGAGAGTGGTATTGATAATTGCTTGTCCAGATATTTAATTCAAACACCAAAAATGTATTTTTAAATATAACCTTTGTTTGTTTATATAAACAATATAGTAACATGAATATAACAAAAATAAGCCATCTCTAAACTCTAAAGGATTGTTGTGAGTTATTTAATTAGTAATAATATAAACATGTGTTTCTTTTAATTCGTTTAATATTTAATGCAAACGATGGAACAGTAATATTTATCAAAAATATATAAACATATTCGTTATTACAAGGCAAACATACAATAAATAATCAGTAACACACGCTCTATAGTCACCAACCAGTGTATATGACGTCACTGACACGATCATTTTGTTATATCGACTACTCGAATTAATTATGAATTTAAATTTATGCAATGCGTTCAAAAAAGACGCTACGTGTCGAACAGAGGGTCGAACTATATATTCGCTGTCGCAAGAATACAGGAACCAATATTATGCGTAGGGCTGCGTTCCAGCGTTCCAAAACCATGTTCCAGAGCATGAAGTTTACTCCAACAACAAGTATTCTCGAACATGGTACTCTTCTATTTAGTAGTACATTCATACCTACACGTAAACTGTAGTACGTACCGAAGGAGTTTTGGTACGCAGCCTTGGTCAGCACTAATTGCAACTAGTTTTGATAATTATAATTGAATTGCTGAAGCACGTGACATTCAATAATTTTTGAACACAGTACACCATATTGTTAAATAATACACGTACACATATACTGCAAAAAGAAACCAACGGCTGGCCTACCGTATAGAAAGCAAGTTGCTTCATGGTTTGGTTGAAGATGTACAAACGATCTTATATGTTTATGCGTTTTAAAATATTTGGCCCATATATCTCAATGTTAGTGATGCAATTTAAGAGAAATATTTCATTCATTAGATATGTGACAAGCAGTTATATGCCTTTTTGGTACACTGCCAACAACTAAAAAGTGTATTTCTTACTGTTATCTGCATTAAATTCTTGTTCTTTGATATTCAACTACATTGTTGAGCCTTAAGAAAGTTGTTTGTTTCTTTTTGTATGTGCTGCTGCATTAATCTTTTATGTTCTTTTGTTATAGATTTTGTAGTTTTTTTTTTTTGTTATTTTTGTCTTCTTTCTTTAACATGCCCGGGTTTTACAAATTCATTCTTGTTTGATGTATGGGATATGGTAAATGAAAAATGAAGGTGCAAATTATTTTTGACGTTTTTGTTGACATATTTCACGGTTTCCTATGTATGTTAAAATAGATCAAACGATAGCAAATTACGTAAAATGTTTTGAGATGTTTTAACTTACAACACGTCAAATTAAAAACAGGTTGACGCCACAAAAAATGGTTAATTTTAAATTTTAATTGATTTCTTTAGTTTTCCTAAATTTAGTAGTTTTTATAAATATTTTATTTTCAAGCCAGAAAACTGTATTAGAGTGTGTTGATCAATTAAATTGCAATGTTAGTTCGCTTGAAATTCGAAAATGCGTTTTAACATTCCATTAAAACGATTTTTTTTATTTTAAGTGAACTAATGCTTCTTTTGTAATGATCCTGGCAGGAAAATTATCCTCAAATAGGTACTGTTTTCTGGTTATATATAACACATTATGAATTTCGAATAAATAAAATATTTCCATAAAATAGTAAATTTAGGTAAATTACAACCTACAAAATTACGAATGCATAAAGTGATAATAGTTGCTGATTCTTAATATAAATTAGATATTAAAACACTGATAATGTAAAATAGACACTTTTATAAAAAATATATGGAATATTAAAACAATTAAATCAAAATTAAATTTCGAAAAATACATTCAACGACAGTAGGTTATTCAGTGAAAAACCTGTTTTCATAGCGAATAGTAAAGAGTGGTTCAACTAAACAATACACAAAGCGGGTTTTTCATGTGATACGTTAAGCTCAGATATGATTTGTGACTTCCGCAGAGCTTACTGGCCACACCTGGGCTTTACCTATCACACAAAAATAAATTGCTGTTAAAATGGCTACATAATTTCAAATATAAAACTAAAACTTTGAATGAATAACCCATAAATCTAGCGATTGAGTAGCAACATTTTTTCAAGGTCACCAAGCTCCTAAAGACTCAATCTATGTGTATTTATATATAATGTTTATTAAGTCGATTACGAACAAAATACTAAAAAATAAAATTAACGCATTTAGCATCGTATTAGCACCAGTTCCAATAAAATATTTAATGTGTAATTTGGTGGATGAGCCATGTAATTAAATTAAATTTATATTTAGAAAATTATACTATTGTAGAAATGTAAGTAACTTATTTTATTGCATTATTAAAATATATAAAATTTGTTCGGTATTGAGTTTTGAATATAATACTAAAATGAACAAATATAGGCGAATTCACATAAGAGGAATATTTTTGTGGCATGAATTCATCACTACACTCCATATGATTATATGTAAAAAGTGTATGATTCCTGCCACAAATATGTTCTTCTTATGTGAATTCGACTATAGTTCAAATGTTGACATGGTACTTTTTAGTACTTTGTACTAGTTTCATTGTAGGATATATTATGTTCTTTGATATTTTGATGAATGAACGTGCTATTTTGTTGTATGAATTATAGTTAAACACTGAATGGGCCCAAGTCGAGGTAATTGATCTGATAAATGATGGTTCCGGGCTGGCGTTCGGCATCATCGGTGGCCGTAGCACCGGTGTCGTAGTCAAAACAATTTTACCTGGGGGAGTTGCAGACAGGGTAAGTTATAAACGTACATATTTTATCCAACCAGCCCACGCGCATAATTAAAAATTTACAGCATATAATTAATATTTACATAAAGCTTCAAGCCTTTCCTTGTTTAGCTTTTCAAGTATAATATTTAAAATATTGGAATCATAAAATATGAACTACAAAACGTTAATAATATTTATACTAAAACATTCGAAAAATTAAACACATGTTATTTTATCTGGTAGGTATATTTAAAACCCAGAGTTTATTTAATTCTTATATTCTTATTTGTAAAATATATATATATATATATATATATATATATATATATATATATATATATATATATATATATATATATATATATATATATAAATAACACGCACTTCAAAAAGAAACCAACAGCTGGCCCACCCTATATTATCCTATCTATATGCGAGGCGTAGAAATATTATTCAATTTGAATCTAGAAATTCTACATCGGTTTAATATCTCCTCTATAATCCGTCTACTTCCACCTTCCATGCGGAGTAATGATTTAATTAGGTAGCTGAGTAGTGAAGCTCCACTGAATATTTTTTTATAACGGTTACATAGGAAATGAAAAACAATGTTTAAAATCTTTCAGTTGCAGAGGTTCATAACTTCTTTTTAGTTTAAATTGAAAGTTGCTACTGTATAATATGAAATAAAACGAATACGGATTATACTTTTTTTTTTACTAAAAAACCAAATCAATCTAAAAGCAAATTAATTTTAAATGAAAACCGAAAACGCTGAAATAATCATATTATTTCTTCTTCACTGTTTTCGCCATTCTAGTGTATTAGATCGCCAGCCAATCCGTGCGCTTAGCATTCAGGTTCCGTACGTTTTAAGGCCGGTTTAACCTCGATAAAACAATCAAAATGAAATTAACTGTTGGTACAACGATAAATTCGTACCCTGTCGACTGCTAACAAATAGAGCACTAATAAAATGTAATGTTTTACCCAATGTTTAAGCCCTAAAGGGAACCTAACCACCGAATAACACTTATGGATATTTCTTTAGTTTTCTAAGCGTTGAAATATATAGATAGCTGTAGCCAATAAGTTTGAAAAGTAATTTCAAGTATATAGTAGTTTCTTGTTCACCAAAACTCTATAACAAAATGAGTTCTGTAACCTACATTTTTATTTACATCCCTATACGTTGTATACAAGTTTTTTATACATATACAACAGATTTTTTTTAGTTCATTGTACGTGCTTAGTGGGCGGTTGCGCTATACACCATAGGTCGTCCATATTTCACTAAATTATGATTGTTTTAAATATGTTAACAATATTTTTAACTTTCGCACAAAACTTATGTTTCAATTGTTTTTAATAAAATAATTAGCGATTAATGTTTGTTTTGATCGGAAACAAGCTACAAATATGTCGTTCCCTTACAACAAAATACATTTATGCATATAGCGTCTAAACTTAATACATATTCAGAAGGGAAATGTGATAACACCCCTACCACGACAATATTGCAGCTTTACGTACCACTTTTCTAAATTGCTTTACGTAAGTTGAAATTCTGGTCACACAGCCTGATTTGTATTACGTTGGTCTTGCTATACCAACCTCCTATTAATAAATTATTGATTAAACACACAATAAGTCTTAGAAGTCAGCAATTTTGATTGTATAGTTTTTTTTTTGTAACACTGCATTGTTCTATTGTTTTGATATGATTAGGTTAGGGTGGTAATGAAATGAATCCACAAGTCTTTAATGAGATTTATTGTTTGAAACGTTTTGACGTTGATTAGCTGCGGAAATTAACATTAATTATACACAATTAAATGCTTTTCAATTATATATACAGGCTCTTGCATAAACCCAGCTCAACATGGCTGGCGGAACAATATGAATGATGAGGAAATAGCAAACAGAAACCAAAAGTATTTGTTTAAACGCACGTAACGTGAACACGGAAATTGTAGATACATTTATGTTTTACGGGCTAATGTCAGAGGTTATCTTTTCGTGTATTTTATAACTCGAATTTTTGTTGTGGTAATCGTCTACTAAAATGAATGGTTTGTCATTTTTGTGGGCGAAAATTCGTCCACTTGGTGCAGTCATCCAGTCACGTCATAGTAACTAATTTCTTAAAAATGACTTCTATTTTTGATTACCGGTTTAAAATAATATATTATTTATTCAACTCATATATTAACGCAATTTATTATTTACTTATCATGCAATATCGATCATTTTAAATATTTTTGGCATCATTCATTTAATATTTCCTTGACCCACGTAATTATATTCATTATTTTAATAGGTTAGTTACTTAAATAAATTAAAATTACATCTTTTTGTAAATATGTAGCACGTAAACCGGAAGTTATTTCAAAAACAAAATTTCAAACAAAAATAATATTGTCTCACATTATATTAATTAGTACATTTTTGAATTAACACAAACTGTTTTAAAATATTTAAAAACTAAAAACGACTAATAATATATACAAATATCAATATCAAAATAAACATGATCTATATATAGATTTAGAGACTTTCAAAACGGATATTTTCGTTAAAATCTCAAATTGGACATTTTTCGTAATTATGATATATTACTACGTATAAGAAAGTAAAAAAAGTTGTAAAACACCAAGCTTTTAGACGTATGTGCTATTTAGTATCAGCATTGACGTCATTGGATGACAAGTTTAAGCGATGCCATTTACCTTATATTCTTGTATCAACGTAGTAATCAATTCTATTTTATATAAATTATGTGGTTTTGCGAACAAATTGAGATAAATATATCCTAACTAGTTGGCATTATTATTCTTTTTATACAAATGCTTAATCGTGCATAACAAGTAATATATTATTTTCCAAACTGATTTCTACTGTATATATTATGTCGATCGACTTTTATGGGATGATTAGCTCCATTATGTCTTTGTAATTCTAAACCTATGGCCGTCTTTCAAGATCCAAATAAAATCCATTATTTATCTCCACTCATTTGTTATACCTGCCAATTACCATTTTTCTTTGTTCAGAACAGAAATGTATTTCTAGATTTGCTTGAAGAAGTGCTGGCGCATGACTGGTCTTGAAATAGATTTAAATATTCAATTAGGTAAATAGATGTCGCGTATCCGGATATGTATATTGACTAAATGCAAATATTTAACAAAAACACTTTATTCAAAATACATTCTCAGTTATTTTGAGACAGGAACAGGAATGCAACGAAAAAGATTTATTCGTATACTAAAGGCAGCCATTTAAATATTTGTAGTCAATTTTAAACATTAAATTTAGTTCAAAACTTCATTGTATTGCCGTTGATAATGAATACCTATAATGTACTAGATATATTACATTACGGTAACTTTGAATACTCTATTTATGTTGTAGTTAAACTGTTTACTATATTTATGAAAATGAACCAGAACGATACGTTGATAGCATGTACGAATATTACGACGGGCAAGTGGGAAGAGGATATAGTTCCGAGTTTCTATCACTAATTATGTCTACATATACAATTTGATATTTGATTATTAAAAGTTATGTAGAAGATAATACCCGTACCCTGTAGGTACGCCAACGTTTAGTAATTAGAATAATTTTCTAGAAACTCTATTAGAAGGGTATCATTGCAATAAATTATTTGTTTAATAGCCGACTGTTACCCAAATGTAACCTGACCTTTCTTCTACTAACCTCCAATTCTAATTCAAGATTTTAGTGCCCTAATGTATAGCATTTCTCAAATCACAGTTTATTATCGGTATAAAACCATTTATGTGTATTGGTACCTCGTCAAACAATAGCGTGGTAAATTATACATACTTCCATTATATGAGGTGGCAGAAAACCTGTTACTTCCATTCACACCTTGACAATCTTTCTTCATTCAACTCTGTTCAAACTTCTTTTGCTTCAGTCGCATTCTTTATAACTAATTATATATATATATATATATATATATATATATATATATATATATATATATATATATATTTGATAAAAAAAAAAGGATAATACGAAAACAAAAGTAATAAGACAATCCAATTTTTAAAAAAGTTATTTTATTCCATACATTTCAGTTCCGTCAACCCTCAACTGAAATTAAAGAAAAGAAAATAATAAAAAACTTTAGTTCTCCAATCTCGGTATATTACTTTTTGTTTTGTTGCTTTCCTGGATATGGTATCTGCTCTCTAACAAAACAAGAAATGCGAAACTTTTGTAAAGTTCAAGGCGTTTTGTTATTACATATATGTGATGAATGATTTTGGTTGGTAATCCTTACAGGACGGCAGATTGCAGAGCGGTGACCACATCTTGCAGATCGGCGACGTGAACATAAGAGGCCTGGGTTCGGAGCAGGTGGCATCCGTGCTACGGCAGTGTGGTGTCCATGTGCGTATGGTCGTCGCCCGGCCCGTTGAACCCACATCAAACGATTATCAAGTAAGTCTAAAACGACTCCTCGACAACATCTGAAAGGAAAAGGACCAGTAAGCGAACGCACACTATAATGAACGACCATACTGTAAACTACTGATACGTTTCTATATATTATCAAAGAGATAACGCTTTTAAATATGTATATAGATAAAATAATTACTATGTTTCATTTTTCTCTACTGAATTCGTTTTTATTCATTATGAATTACTGAAGCACATAATATAATTTTCATTGTCTTTGATTGAAATTATAAACTATCAAAATAACGTAACTATAGGAACCAAAACAGCAATTAGCAGTGCGGATTGCTAATGATTACGAAACCGTAAAACTGTATATGATGTATATACGTTCGGAATACATCACAACAGGGAAAATTACTCCCAGAAAATATGTAGTTATGAAACAATTTTAATTACGTTATATTTATCGGGTATTTGATAGTTTTATATATTTAACAACTTTATTTATTGAAATTATTGTACGTATGGGCGCCGGGAAAGTGGGTTGTGGATGGTTGGGGAGGGGGATTTCAATTTTGATATTTTTTAGGGATGTAATTTATTTGTTTTTAATCATAATTTATATCTGAAAGTAGTGCGTTGCCTTTGGCGACTATCCATATATTTGCCTACGCCATGATTTATAACTAAGAATTATGATTAAATAAATTAAATTAAATGTTAGAGCTTTTAACCCTATATACAGTCGCTGTTTTATACAACCAATATACTGTTTTTCCTTAAAAATGTTATAACTCCCATAAAACGAGTAATTTAAACGATACGTGCTGAGTTCCATTTCTTTTTCGCCATTTCTTAAAGATAAAGTCTGGAAATTTATACCATTTGACTACGCGAAGTGAATAATTGAAGATGAAGCTCATCGTTAGATACCCCGTTGAAAAGAAATGTAATTCTAGCTATACACAGTATGTTTCGGTTTATTTGATATCTTCCACTTATTTTACACGTCAGCATATAATTTTCTTGACGTTTATTCCTTTATTTCTTCCGTTAAGACACTAGGAAGCCACGCGCCGATCGTGCCAACGAAATTACTTGGGGACCTGGACGAATTGGACAGACACCTCATAGAAAATGGATATGCTGAAACGTTCTGTCACACGCCTCCAGATCCATACTCTACGGAATTCATCTATACACGTCAGCAATCGGACATTGAATTGCACGTAAGTTTGATTACTTTTACAGCAATAGCAAGTTATGGAGAATTGACATTTCGGTGATGCCATTATTTAATTTATTTAAAATAATTTCAATTACACGTAATTATATGAAAGTCCAAGCTAGCAACATGGGTTTTATTTTAACTCTACGTTAAACTATTTGTAATTTTTGCGTACATATACTAGTTTTTTTTATTCCGAAGTATTATTGTTATATAACAATCAATGTCATGTGCACTAACGAGGAAAATGAGAACTTTTAAAGAAACTTTCTGGCGCATTGTACGGCTAAACGATGATATAAAACTTCTTTGTGAAAATGTCAGTTTGAAATGTTTAGTTGGACATAGGGAAGGGCTGGGTAAACTTTATACTTTGATGTGCATTTGCCACGTTCGTTTTCTCAAACAAATTTTGTAACTCGCCAGATTTAAGAAGTATGATAATTCAGTACAAATTGCATAATTCAACAGTCGAGTCACCCAGAAAAGAAACACACCAAATATAAAACAGGGAAATTCATGCAACACGCAAACGGGAAAAGTCACGGAAGAAAACATAACCGAAATTACAAACGTCAAGTTTGTGAATTTTCATCATGAATAATTACGCAAATTTCCGTAACGTTACAGCGTAAATAACAAACTAATTGGTGTGGTTCTAGACTTTTTATGATTAAGTTAAATACAATTCAAGATGCCATCGACAATTTTACCCCTTTCCTTGAGCACAAAAATAAAGTTCACGCATAGATGTTTTTATGAAATTCGGCAGAATAGATGTTAGGGACATGCATTTGGTTAAAATTGCCATCATGTATTTTTTTATTACTAATATTATCTTTTGTGTTACTTTCAACAAAGTAATAAAAAAAAGCGCAAAATTTAAGCCAGAAAAACATGGATATAATCTTGAAGTATCGCTTAAAGCTTAAAAACCTATAAAATATCAGGGTGCGTAAGCGATGTTGACGGATATCTTTCCTTGTCCGTTTTATCGCAGCCGATGTCAGGTATTGTGGACGTGGTGCGTGATCCATTACCAATCGGTACCGTGCCAACAATTCCATCGCCATCAACGCCCGTCGTCGAAGTGGAACTCCTGCCGTTGGATATGGCACTTAAAGGCTCCCCTACACCGGAAACCGAGACGTACAGCGTTGAGTTGAAAAAAGACGAACTTGGCCTGGGTATCACGGTCGCTGGCTACGTATGCGAAAAAGGTATATCTTAAAAACGTCAAGCAGTCGGAATGAAAATTTACTTGGAAATAAATATTCTACATGTACCCTATTTTACCTTTCCTATTCGTGTCACAGAGGAAATATCTGGGATATTCGTAAAAAGTATCAGCGCTGGCAGTGCAGCGGATCTAAGTCGGAAAATTCGGATCAATGATCGGATTATAGAGGTAAGTGATTTAACCCGCAAAAATTGGACACCAGTTGATAAAGTTACAAATCAGGATTTGACTACATGTTTTTTTTTTATATTTAAATTTTATTATAATAACGTTAATCATTCATTTTGAATGTTGAGCAAACAGAACATTTATTTTTTTAAATTGTAACAGACGTGATAAAGTTAACAATAATTTTAGAAACCTTGCTTTTTATTTATACGTATTTATCATAAATATTTGAATTTTTAATACACAAAACATGCTAATTGATTAATTCAAATGTAAATATTTTGAATCGGATAATACATGATATTTCAAATTTCTCAGCATGTAAACGTGACATAAATAAACCCGTTGATTATTTGATATTATTCGGCGTGTGCATTACTAAAACTCACACGCAAAGATGACGTCATGAAGTCGGAAAAATATGATAATTCGTACCAAAAAGCGCAAACACACATTGGCGACATACTTTCTCGTAAAATACCTTAATACTGTTCTAGCTTCCAGTGCCGTGCTTAAACTCAATAAAACAGGACACTTTATACCAAGAATGCAATATTGTATCTGGAACCTCATTTTAAAGCACTTTACGGTATGATAAGATTTTATTAGATTCCTAGAGAAGAAAAATCATAAAACTTTATTCTCCAGAAAACTCTAATCCTAAGATTTACATAACATTTAATGTTTGTATTTACATTTTTCTACACTGAAACAAATTTAAAGATTTGTCCATATCATATAAGTTAATACTTAATTACATGTGTTTGAAACAAAAAAAGGAATTTTTTGCAGTATATCTGTTTAATTTCATGCTTATATAGTTAAATTATATTTTTGCAAACAAGTTTGCTACAAAAACCCGCATAAAAGTAATATTTTTGATATGTTCTCCCATAAAGATAGTAAATTTTTGTTTAGTTTTCACAATAACAACTTCTGTGTGAAAAAATATGACCTATAAAAAAAAAATTAAAAGCGAAAAGCCGTTTGGAAAATTCGCAAGCATTAATGAGTTTATTCATTGATCCGTAGATGATTTGCGAAATAATTTTAAATTAAAGCACCTATTGAAAGTATACAGAAAATTTTGAATTTTTCTTTTTCGTTTTTTTTATTTTATTACCTACCTATATGAAAAATGATTTATATTCATACTAATCTCAGGTGTAGAAGTTAAATAGATATATCAATTTTAATTTTAATAGTATCATTAAAAGTCTACATTATATTGAGTAAGAATATAAAATATGAATTTTTAGGTGGACGGTATATCAGTAGTGGGACATACGAACCATCAAGCTGTACAACGTTTACGTCACACCAGCTCAATAGTGTCACTAAAATTTGAGAGATACTTGCGAGGACCGAAATATGAGCAGTTACAGCAAGCGATTCGTGCAAACGAATTGAAATTCTCTTCTCCGCCATTATCGCCTTCTTTGGCCTCGCTACCGAGAATTCCTATCAGTTTATTGGTAAAAGAAAACTAGAACAAACACTAGTATTTTGCTATAATAAAACGCAAACTCATAGATGCGTTTAAATTGAAAATTTGATTCTCTAAACAAATCACTACTACAAGATAAACAATCAAATGACGTTGTTTTTTTAACGTATGTATGTGCTGTTTGTTTAGGACTCGTCGTTTATGGTAGAACCAGAAGGAGAATCTCGCACAAGCATTGATATTGATTCGTCGGTTCTTCTAGATCCCCCAACACCCGTAAATGAAGTAGAAATTGTTATAGATGAGAGGTGTTCGGTGCTCCATCACCAAGAGTCTTACAATGCCATTAAAGATAAATGGAGAGAGATAATAGGCTCCGAAGTTGAGATTGTGGTTCGTATTATATCCTATATCATACGGTGATTTATTTTTATAGATGAGTTTTTTTATATACTGATTCCAACGCAGGTGACTTAGATTTTTTATATATTTTGACAAAATGTCAAATGCTATAATTATTAAATTGTCTTAAACGCTATATAACACACGTATTGGAAATTCCACAATTTCACGTTCGATTATCTAAAATAATTGTTATTTTATTATAGGTTGCAGAATTAATCAAAGATATAAACGGCGGCCTAGGTATAAGTTTGGAAGGCACTGTAGACGTAGAAGATGGCCAAGAAGTCCGACCGCATCACTATATCCGAAGTGTCCTTCCAGATGGACCCGTTGGTCGAAACAGTTTACTCCAATCTGGAGATGAACTTCTTGAAGTATTTCCAATTCAAAGCAAATCTGCACATAAAATATACTAACGCTGACACGTTTCAGGTTAATAATACGCGACTTCTTGGTCTGAATCATGTTGAAGTCGTCTCGATTTTACGTAAATTACCTCAAAATGTTTGTCTAATATGTGCACGGTATGGACCTCCTCAAAGACGTATTATAGATACTGCTCAAGATCGAAATGCTTTTGCTGCTAGAGTAAGTTTAATAATATGCTAGTGTTAGTTGTGCTATTTTTAGAAAAGATATATGTAGAAGAACGTAAAATAAATGAGTATGAGATGTACAGAAATTTGTTTGTTGGCTCTAAGCGGCTGTGACTTTTTAGAGTAATTGATATTGTTCAATTAGGCAGAGTGGTTGCAGTTTAGATATATCTGAGATACTTCTAGAAATGTTTAATATATATATTTTCTTTTTATATAGAATATTTTAGCAGGGAGTTTACAAAATTTAATTCCCATGTCGGAAGGAATGGTCAAAGCTAAATCAGAAAGTTCATTAGCTAGTACTTCAACAATAGGAACTTGCCACGAGTCCGAACTTAGCAACAGTCGAAGTAAATCTCGATCACTCGAAATGCATGTTGGACTAGCAATGTGGTGTGATGATCCTGAAATTATTGAACTGAACAAAGGCGATAAAGGACTTGGTTTTTCTATTTTGGATTATCAGGTTAGTAAATCTATTTACAATGTACAAAAACTTAAATTAATTTCTAAATAAAATTTGATATAACTTGAATGAGTTTGCTTCAAAACTTCACTTGTATTTGTATGTTTGTTGTCAGGATCCTTTAAATCCCAAAGAAACTGTGATAGTAGTCAGATCTTTGGTACCAGGAGGAGTAGCACACAATAACGGCCGCCTGATACCTGGAGACAGATTACTGTACGTCAACGAAACATCTTTAGTGGGTGCCTCACTCGATCGAGCTGTTCAAGTCCTGAAAGGAGCACCCAAGGGCGTTGTTCGTATCGGCGTTGCTAAACCACTATCATCCCATGACACCATCTCACAAAGTAGCCAGGTAAACATTCATATTTAAATCATTATTGTTTAGTGTTTAAAATAGAATTTTTATGCATAATGACCTTGGGAGTGTAATTTCTTAACTAAATCGAAATAGTGGTTGATTTACATATTTATAGAAACAATAGAATTACTTTCGGTTAAGTTTTTTTTTAAATTGTAATCAATTCTACTTCTTTAAGTATACGAATGAATAATGATGATTAGGCTTTATTTTCTTCAATATGTATTGATCTGTATATAGTATATTATACAAGAGTAGTGATCTATGCGCAAATATTTAGTTAGTTGATTTATGTTATGATACCCGACCAAAAAAAAGTAACAATTGACATTACTTTTTCCGCTAAAAAGTGTTTTTGTGTTTGATGTTATTGAAAATAGTGTAATTAATTAGTGTTCTGTGTACGAAAAAAAAACGAGACTTGTACACTGAAAGGAATAAATTATTTCTAGCGCATACAGAAGATTTTAATTGAGTGGTCTCAGAGTTTAAATGAACTTTTTCGATAAGTTTCATCGAAAATGGTAAGCATCCATGTTATATAATATATAATTGTACTTTAGGGAATAGATCATTTATCATTTTGACTACTTAATACCTAATTTCGTATTATAAATAATTCTTACCGAATGAAATTAGAATAAATTTATAATATAATTAATTCTTTCTGAATGAAATTCAATTTGGTGAGAAAATATATGAAAATATTCTGTAATAATGTAAAGAAATATAATGATAATAGTTTTATTTGAGAATTTTAATCATTTCCTTTTTTTAAAGACCCAATACATTGGTTCATTGTTTTTCAAAATAAATTTATTTTAAATGAGTTAAGCTTTAGAAAATAATCCTATCCATCTGTGAGATTACACATGCGGATTAAAGCTCAAATTTATAATATGTTTTATATTAAACTTTACGCAGTCAAAATGTAGAAATAATTAGAAAATAATTTATTCTCTGGTGTACAATGCAACCGTAACAAAAATCTGCCTTCTATTTTTTGTTACAGATCAATACATCAGGGTTTCAATCACTGAAATATATATTTCTGTGATTTCAGCTATCCGTCGAATTCCGAATATTTGTTGCGTAAATTATTATTATTTCCTTTCCTATGCAAGATCATATTTTCCTAAATAGATTAAATTAATAATAGTAATATACTTTTGATTTCT
This sequence comes from Nebria ingens riversi, assembly GCA_018344505.1. Classification (NCBI taxonomy): domain Eukaryota; kingdom Metazoa; phylum Arthropoda; class Insecta; order Coleoptera; family Carabidae; genus Nebria; species Nebria ingens. The sequence continues at coordinate 144,677 of JADQWA010001216.1, forward strand.
ATAAGCAATTATAGTACAAAAATATATATTAATTACGATAAAATTAAAACAAATATATTTGATTTGTAAATTACATAGAAAAAATAAATTGTCTCGAATTATCCTAATTATCTCTAGCTATTCGTACTTTTTCTGCCGTAGGCGTGTATACAATTATAAAAATATCATTTTTTTTTTAAAAGTGCTTATCTAAGAGCTTAGTTTATTAGTTATTCAGGATAATGTATACAGTAATTGGCCCTTAGAAACAGATTTTCAATTTACAAGAAATATGTTATATAAATAAGTATATTTGTCATAAATAAAATGGGTAAGAATGTCTGGATATCTCCAAAGATTTTCAAAATTTAAAGTTTGCTATTTTTTAATTAAATCATAAAAATATGAAAGAAATGTTGATTTGGTGTGACAGTGTATATCACAATATCGTGATTCAATGTTAAAAATATATTTTATGTAAGAAATAAACGGTGTCAAAATAAATTGGACTTTTTATGATCCCGAGCAAATATAAACTTTATTATTGTGTTGTGTAGCGCGTGTCTGACAATTTTATCGCTATTCGAATTTTATTTTCGTACACACCACATTTTCGTTTGTTTATTATAGCATGTAGTAGTTTGACGGCGACTGTGTAATGTTTCAGATGTCATCGCTCTCATTTCAGGAATGCGTAAGCGACACCGATGATCACACTTGCCTCGAAGACTATCACGAGTGCATTGAAGAATACCAAGAGTGCTTGGAGGTGATGCATATCTGTTTGGACGACGGCAGAAAGTCCTATGCCTGCACACCATGTGATTCCCACGAAAATATTAACTTACTTGACTCTTCCGATTTTGATTACAATTTAAACGAAAGTCTTTCGGAACACAGTGAATTTAAAAAACCCAATAGTGTATCTCAAAATATTCCAAACTTAGTTGACTACGATAAAAAGTTCTGCAATCGGAAAAGTGATTCCCCGAAAAAAGTAAACATCTGTGAAACCACAACGACTTTTGGTGTTAAAGTGCTCGACGATTCGGATCGCGATGGCTACGAAACGTGTCAAGACGACTCGGATTCTAGTTTAAAATTAAAACTTAACAATAGTTCGAATAAAAGTTTAAACGAAGAACACAATTTCCTGGAAAACAACATCGACAGTTGTGTTTCAGAACCATGTATTAGAAAAAAAATATTTTCGAAACGAAATCACGTGTGTTTAGAAACTAAAGTCGATGATATCGATTTAAAATCCTATGATGATGAAAACAATTCGTTTGGTGCCGATCAATTTTTCCTTGTCGATTACATCGATGATGACGTTTCTGAAGAATTACAACCGGAAGTACCTGAGAAATGGATTAGTGAACCGAATGTAACTGAAGAACGTACTATCTCGCGGCGATTTCGGAAGTTTTTGCGTGAATATTATAATGACTATGCAGATTGTATGGATGAATACCGGAAGTATTCGGAAATGCAAAATACACCGGATGTAGATAAAAGTAGTGAGACAATTGTGGATACTAACGATAATAATCAAAGTGATCTAAATTTGGTGACAATTGATAATTTTTTTTTACCTATAAAAAGCAGTTCTTCCCCCCGATTATCTCAGTTATTGGATCCGCCGGATGAATGGGATCTATTTCTGGATAAAAATCGGAGAAAATCAGCTACAGTTCCAGGATACGGTGATGAAAGGTAAGTTTAAAATTCAAACATTTTTTTCTCGTTCGTAATTTATTCAATGGTATTTTAATACTCTTTAATTACGTTGCCATTTACCATAATAAATATTATATAGTGTGACCATTAGTGGGATCTACTTGAGTGTTGTACTGTTCACTAAAAATAGCTGTGACATTGACCTTAGCGTGCGCAGAAGATCGTTAGTGCTCAGCGACACCAATAATGTACGGTCTCGCAAAACAAAAAAATTATTTATGTGTGTAACTATTTTTTTTATAAGAATATTACTTATTTATGCTTTTTCTAATCAGCAATCAATGAAAAAAAAAGGCAGGCACCAAATTGTACTATAATATTAAATAATTCATTATATTACTTAATTATGCGCTTATCAACTTTTTGCGCAAATTATACTCTTTGTTTTTTTTTCTTTTATTGCGCCTTGCCTTCTTTTAATCTTAACAACTTTTTTGTAGTTGAACTTTGTCATGGTGAATTAACATTTTATTTATTTATTAACGATTTTTATATCCAAATCTAAAATTATACTATTAGTTTTAAATATTGTATTTGTTTTGATAAAATCTTTTATAAATAAGTAATAGGAAAAGCGCGCGTTGCTTTAGGCTCTCGTTCAATAATAATGAGATATGCGCTTTTTGATTGGCTACTAAACACGTGAAACAGTGGCGTAATACCAATCACAACCAAAAGCAAGTCATGGTTCTTTTTTAATTGTTCAATAGCGTTGCATTATTTATAACATAACACTTTGCTATTGTTTTCATTTCAGTAGATATACGCTTGGTATTTCTGAATAAATTTGCATAACTAGTTAGCAGGTTCTTTATGAACAGGACGCTATACTTATTGATTTTATTTATTTTTGTTGGCATTGCATGGAATTAAAGTACAGGTTATAAATAAATATAAATCGTTCAAATAATCTTATTTAATTTATAAGTCGACTGGATATGGTGAGTCATGAACTATTTTCGAATTAAATGCAAGTGTTGTTTGTATATGTCTACGTCAAAATGTAGGATAGGTCATAAACATATTTTTATGCTGCAATAGTACGGATTTAAATTCTTGAAATACTATGTTTTAAATTTAATTTTAAGAAACTAAAATTTCGTGCGTTTCTCTACAAAGTATTATATAGGTAAATATATAAATTGTACTACATTGGTAGAATAACGTACATACATCCAAGGTGCAAATCCTAAAGGGAAACCTTACTGAAGGACACTGCCAATAGGAACACTAATCTGCTTACACTATATGCATGCATTATACGAACATATTTGTGTGTTATTAACGTAGTGTATGTTCATATTGCCTTGTAGTATTTTGTTGTGGATGATTGCTGTTGGAATGTAAATAGATCACATTGTGTTTCCTGTCTTTTACATCTTATATCCTGAGGTCAGTTAATCAAGGCGTTCATATGACAATGTGATATGTGTCATTATCATGGGCGCCAGCTCACCAAATTTGCATGTGGGGCACGAAAAACACATTGATAGTAAATTTAAATATGGTTCTACTTTAATTAAAATCATTTTGAGCTCCCTGTAATGGAATTCATTGCGTTTATACAATTTAAAGTATTAATTGTTCAGAACAAAATATAAAACATCGGCCATGTATTGGCCCTAAACTTTCTTTTACGTAGTCAGTATATTTAGATTTGATAGTATATAAATAAAAATATAAAAAGTTTAAATATCAAGAAAATATTTTCATTCATTTTCCAATAAAAGTGTAAAGTTAGTTTATTGTCAGATTTCAAAGAAAACATATGTATTTCAGATTTTAAATGTTCGATTCTATAGTAATATAAAAAAGAAAATATAATTATTCATTGCACATTATTAAAAATTATTATGGCTGGACATTTTTTAGTTTTCAAATGAACTTTAACCTTACAAAATATTTTCATATAATATTTAAATTATTTACTAACCTTTGTAACGGGTTTTCACTAAACTTATTTGTGACACTGACAATAAATGTTAAATGTTGAAATATTGGAATATTTAAAACAATTGACATGCATAGTAGATGCGATTTATTATGTATAATTTTCCATACCTAATATAAATAAGATAATAGCAATTTTCTCGTAACTGGTACACTTTTTGAAGAAATGTTTCAAACAAAAGTTGTGCAGAATACTAATATCTTTCAATGTTATTCTAACTATTTTTACTGCAAGTATAGCCGTTTCAGAGATATTGCAGAAATTGCAAAAAAGTCTTAAGTAAACATGCACTTCCGGTTTGAATATGCTTTTTCAAAAATAGGAGGTTTTCGCCCCAGGCATATACAAATCTTAAGTTTAAAGTTTCATAATTTTATCTTCAACGGTGTAGGCTGTAGAGCGCATACACACAGACACACACACACACACACACACACAGACGTCATTCCAAAAATAGTCAGACTCGATTCAGGGAAGGTCAAAAGGTGTATTTCCGTTAAAATTTCGAGAATTATTTTTTTTTCGTGATTACAATACTTACTTATTACTTCGTAAAAGAAAGTAAAAAGTACCTAAATAATTAATAGAATTAAAATTAAAGCTTTACGCTAGTATTTAGTCAATTACGTGTTTTTTCATCGCGGTTTTAATTGTTTTATTGTGAATGCGAATATTTTAACAAATCTGTGGTTTTTCATTTTAAATTTCATTGGTATGTAGTGCTAAGTGTATCACATCGTTTATCCAAACATTCCTTTAAATATTCACATTCTTACTGCATTTCATTAATCAACTCTATCTTTATATACATACATCACGTGTTCAATTTGTTATATTGAGCAAACCTATTATAGATGCTCTTTTATTCCACTTGCTCACAACTTGTCTTTCATCAACTTAAATTCAAGCGTTTATTCATTCATTTATTCCGGAGGTGACCCCGCATTCTCACACCATTTACACCACTCATATACATAATTTTAGCTTACCTATCATTCACACTGTGTCAACATGACCATCATCGCAGAAACTTTCCTTTCATGCTGCGTCTTCCAAACCCTACATTCACTTCCATACAACAACGCAGTCACTAAAGCACACACACAAAAGACAAACACGCACACATATGCACTCAAGTATATAGTGATAGATGTAGGAAGCGAGTATCGGCAAATTTTACGACCAAACTACGAGACATGTTAGCGCCTTTGACGACAAAGCCATCATTTTAAGTGAAACATGGTACATATATAAAAAATATTTAGGTATGCAAAAAAAGACTCCATCTGCCACTCACCATCCAGCGGTTATTACACATAATAGGACCTTTTATATACTACAAATATAGGTTAAATCGTCTCATGAACTCTGCTGTATCCAAGTGTAATTAAGGCTTAAATTGCCCGAGTATAAATTGTGCGTAATGTCCTTTCTGTTGCCGACGAACGCTGACTTGAATACGGAATTATGTCACGTTCATTTTCTGCACATCTTTTATATAATGGACGTCCAGTTAAATCGACTGACATATAAAAATAGATGGTGCGATTGGTGATGGGTAATTTTCACTTATTATACTTTTAAATCTCAATAGGGCAGAGGTAATTATAGCTTTGATTTAAAACGTAATTACGTACAAGCGATTGGGACATAAAAGGCATTTTTTAATTATATGCAATCATCTCCTTGATAACTATAATTTTGTAAAATGATTCGTAATTTTGAAAGATTCAGAACTGGACCAGAGGGTTTTAAGAAAATAAACTATACACCATTTGCATGGAATAAAAATGTATTTAATTCAAATATTACATTTAAACATTAAAATATTAAGAATGTCAGGTAATAAATTATCTTTCACAACAAACACAAAATGGTGAAAAAGCGCGAACAAATAAAAAATGGTGTCTCGTCTGCATCACTTAGTTTAATTGTATATATATGTATGTACGTTATTTTGTTTGTATGTTTATTTTATAGACTATTGTTTCGTGTATTTATAAAATATGTAAATGGGTTGCAGCACTTACAATTTCCTTTGTTTATCTAATTAAATAGCATGGTTGTTACTATACTGGGGAATAACAAGCAACAAATCAAATTTACGTATTTTTGAGATACAAACAATTTGTCTACATATGATCTCAATTTTTATTAAACTAAACAAATATTATTAGTCATATATTTTGATATATGATTAAGAGTTTTTTTTTAAATAGAATGTTTGGTAGATATATCAATAATTCATTTTTGAAGCTATAAATTCTAACAAAACCAATGACAGTGACAATAAAAAAAATCTGAGTGAATGTTTTTCCCTTCTAATCATCATATGATGACGTATTCAGAGCATATATTTGCAGTCACACTCACACTGTTCACATACACGTAAAGAATTGATTTTTGGTAACCCCAACCCCTCCTGATAGTAGCCTAATTGAACTGTCCCATCAACCGTGTGCGATAGACTCTGTTCTGTTGACTGCCGATATTTCAGTTGACAGTTAGATGCCTTGATGTGAGTTCGCGAAACAAGTATTTGTTATTGTTTATTTCTTCGAAACAAGAAAAAGCCATCGGTTAAAAGTGTAAGTTTTGTTTCTTCAGACAACAAACAAAAGCTCTTATACTCGTAAGATACATTTTTCCGATAACAAAGCAATATGTTCTTTATTTTTATTTTCCTCTAGAAAGTTAATTTTTAATAACTTTGTAATCATGTAAATTTTGCAATGAACATTATGTATCTGTGTTAAATATTCTAAATGCAATTCTATACTCTACTATTGAATATATGCAACCCGCGGTGTTTGTGAGCTGATGCGGTTGTGATAGTTACGATATGTTGATCCTTTACACGTTTACAGGATTCAATTGGTCAGTCAATCAATTTCAACGTCATTATATTATTTATTTCTTAGTTTTATATTTAATAATAGTTACGGTATTTTTATATTTAATTAAACGGATAATAGTTACGGTATTTTTGATAGTTTACAGGATGTAATTGGTCAATTGTGCAATCAATTTCAATGTCAATTGTGTTATTAAATTCGTATTTTTAATTAAACGGTCTCTAGAACGGTAAAAGTTATATCTACAGATATAGGTAGTTTTTGTATATTATTTGCAGTACATTTTAATATAAGTTGAAAACTCTGCGAATGGGTTCTTAATTTGAAAATTGAATTCCCAATTTGTAAAATGTGTGAAACCAAAACCAACCATGTAAATATGTACCTTTCTACTTTGAATTTCAAATGAAATTTTTCGGTTGAGAATTTAAAATTTAAATTTGGTACAACTTGCATAATAATTTCCAAATAGCTTTTGTATGAGTTTCTTGTTTTTTGATGGTTAGAACCACGAGCTCACATTAAATTTCTAGGTTTGTCGTAATTAATTTTTTTTCTACACCAGTGAATGAACACTTACCTTCTAGTGTTATATGTTTTTGATGCATATATAAGCAAAATCCTTATTGGCATATATTAAACGGAGACTTTCGTAGCCTAGTGGCTAACGCTTCTATCTCACAGAGAGTGAAGTATGAAGTTGGCCTAGTTCGAATCCTGTCTAAGTCGAATGTAATTTTCTCCTGTGATTTACTTAAAACAATACGACGGCAGATTTCTTCGGATACTCCGGCTAGGAACACACAACACACATACATGTGACTCAAAATTTCAGAATTCCCCATACCATACTGACAAATACAGGGCGTCAGGGCTTGGTTAAATTTAGTTTAGGTACACTAGTCACGGGAATATCCGCCACGCACACTGAACACACGCAACACGCTGAAGACGGAACATTCTCTATAGCGGCGCACACAATAATAATAATATCAAATGACGAAATTAATTTAAACAGTGTTGTATGTATGTATGTATGTATGTGTGTATGTATGTATGTATGTATGTATGCATGTATGTATGTATGTATGTATGTATGTATGTATGTATGTATATGTATGCATGCATGTATGTATGTATGTATGTATGTATGTATGTATGTATGTATGTATGTATGTATGTATGTATGTACTACATACTATCCACTTTGTTTGTTTACTGGTGCATGTTAGTTTACTGGTCTTTTCGTTGTTGTACTGTGTTAATGTGTTGTGTTTTTGTTTAAAGCGATGTTGTGTCGATGACTGTGACAAGAAACATAGATGCTGGATGTCTGGCTTCTGCAGACACCGCCGCCATGTTAGAAAAGCACTGGGGTTCAACGCACACCGTACAAGTGGAACGGGAACCGAACTCGAGTCTGGGAATCAGCATAGTTGGAGGAAAGGTAAATATAACTATATTTACGCAGTTAATAGTTATTTACAGGAAATAAATCATAATATAATATTTTGTTCTTCAGCATTGGAGTTATATGACGCAAATACTAAATGAGCGTCTCATACTCTTGTTAAAATCTTTACTTCGAATTGACTTTTGTTTACTTTCAGTTTAAAAAACAAACATATCATATTTGCGAAGTTATATCATTTCAAAAGTGTTTATTGTTTTTCGAAGTTTATTTACTGCTTCTCTGCACAATTACATTCAATTTCCGGCAAATGTAATAACATTTCCCGATATACAGTATTTCTGCGCGTTCTACGTTTCCTTTATTTACCTAAGACGGTTCTGTTCATTTCCTCGTTATAATTGGAACGCGGCATTATATGCACGCGTTGTTCATATACAGACCAGCGTACTGTAAAATTTCATTTTCTTCATTTCGCTTTTCTTCTTCTACATACTTTATACTCGCTTTATGCCACTTCCCACTTTTCTTTTGGCAGATTAGATTGTTTAATCATTTACTTTATTTATTCGCTCTGTATGTCCCAGAACCATAAAAGTCCTGGGGGTGTTAACTAGAGGGGACAGAATTTTCGAAAAGGAATAAATGATCAAATTGTTAAGTTAATTCAGTCAATATTAAATGTTTCTTTGAATATGCAATATATTTCAAATAAAACCACCGTTATCATCGTGAGAGTTGTGAGGGGCAGGGAGGGGGGGAGGCGGGTTTCTAATCATTATGTTTGTGATGGTTCGGATCCCTTTTCGTAGGCTCAAATGACTGCATGCGGCTAAGAGCCTTATTTTTTATTATTTTGTTTGTACAGGTTGATTTGTACAAATCGGGAGAGGCCTCTGAAACACTGTTGGGCATTTTTGTCAAAAGCGTAGTTCCAAATAGTCCGGCCGGTCGTACAGATCACTTTAAAGTAAGTTTATTGTATCACTTAGAAAACAATTCATGTTATTTACCCAAATAACAATTACTGTATAAACTTCCGGTGGAAATATGCAAATGTATAAAACATTGGCACTGGCGTCTATTCTGGCAACGTATACCCAGGGCTATTCTGTAATTGTGTTGCTTATTTTAACGATTTCGAAAAGTTGACTTATTTTCGTAACAAGAATTCTGACAGCGCCGTCGCTACAGTTGACAATTAAGACCTCGTCGTTTCTAAATTATCGCTTAAGGTAACAGAATAGCCCGGAATATTACGTAAATCAAATGAATGGTGCGATTCTGAGCTAAATTATAAATCTGTAAAATTTGGAAATAGTTTAAAATATTTAAATTGAATTTCAAATTAAATATTTGTGGAATCTATAAAATATATTAAACATAATTCTTGTTTTTAGCAAAAAATTATCTTTAAATATGTATTTATTATACAACTACAGGTTTTTCTAAACTTTACAGATTCTGGTTACGGAAATATAGATTTGCTCAGAATTTATGATTTAACTATTTTTCTTATTTGATAAATCACATTGTAGGTGTTTACTTCACCACTAAATCGATACTACTTTGCATAATATTTTTTTATATATAAGTAATATAATTAAATACAATTATATTAATTATTATTATTTGCTTTAATAATTTTAGAGTACTTATATAACTGTAGCGTGAAATGTCAAAATATTACAAAACCACTTAAAATGATTACCTTAGAAATAAATAATTATTGATCTTATATATTTAGGAATTAGGATTCCTTAGAGTAAATTCCTATAATAGCAAAGGGCATCACATACCACTTCATAAATCAATTTTATACTTGTCTAAGATAACCTACTTTGATCAAAGAGCTAAATATAGAAAGTTCATTAAAAATTTAAGGATTATTCTTTCTAGAGCCATTTAAAACTATTATTAAATTAAATACTAATCAAAAACATTCATTCACAATAAAACACATAAAACATTACTTTGCGAAAAGTAACAAAGGCTCTCATTTTTTAATTGCAATATTCCCGTCAAGCAAATGAGTGATTAAAATTAGAATGCTACGCGATCTTTAAATGCCGTATATACATGGAGATATCACTTTTATAACTCCATGAAACTTATACTATATGTTTTACAATATTAGCACTGGGAGATGTCACTTTTAGGCTCCATAGAATTAATTTGTTTTAAAAATGTTGACAATTGTTGGTTAAGAATTAAAAATCACTTAATTTCTAATTATTTGATAAAATATATAATTCTACTGCATGTAGAAATATATTTGGGACAAAAGTCGAGAATAATTACTTCTATACATTATTCAAGTTGAAAATAAAATTAAAGTATTATATAACACTAATAATTTAATGTACCTAAAACAATTTCTAAATAAAGTTAAGAGCATTCTCAGTTACGTAAGGGGCATTTTATGTGATTTTTATTATGAAATTGCTTATCGAAGGTCATTATGTGTCATTGCATGTTTCTCAGTCAAGAGATTAATATTCCGTAAATAACAGCACAGGTAAAACGCTGTTCACAATATTATTGAAATGGCATTGTTGTTTAAAGACTGGTGATCGTATATTGGAAGTTGGTGGTGTCAACCTGCGCCAGGCAACACATGAGAAAGCCGTAGAAGCCATACGTAACGCCGATAATCCTGTTAACTTTTTGATACAATCCCTCATACCATGGGTAAGTAAGTATATAAGTCGTACAACCTTGAAAACACGTCCGTTTTATACATTACTTATGAGGAAGCCATGTTTGTTTATTTGTTTTTACAATTTGTAATTAAGTTTATTTATTAGGCGATCAATAAACCCAATATGTACTATAAATATTACTTTTTTTCTAAAAAGACGCGATACTTATTTCCACAAAATAAAAATTTAAAAGAAGGATCATTAAAATTATTTTAAAGCCATAAATACGATTTAATTATTACGTTTTGTCATCTAAATAATGAAGTAGGTATAATTTCGGATATTTTATTGAAAAACATTTTCAAATAAAAAAACTTTTCAACTCAAATAATTGAGATATATATATAATTAACGAATATATTAAAAAAAAACATACTTGTTGAACTAAATACGATTTTCTTTAAATAATTTCAGGAAAATGGCAACGAAAATGAAATCAATTGCGACCTAACCGACAATAGGCTCAATAAAGAGCCTGTTTCACCTTATCCATCCATTGCAAGTATATCGGAATCGTACCCTGAAGTAGAACTAAAAGATAAACATCCTATACCTGCAGAGAATGACACTACAGTCGTTCCGAATAACGTCGAAAAAACACCAACAAATGATGATGGACTGGAGTCGGTGAAACTGCAAAAAGAAGATGATAAAACTGATGAACTTGCTGTTGAAAAAGTTCCTGAAATCCTCCCACCCGATATGGATCGCATCCCCGAGGAAGACTCCGATGAAGACAGTGACGACGAAGAAGATGTTCGAGAACTGGAGGGAAAGATGCATACCGCTAAAGGACATGAAGTAAGTAGTTTAGTGCATTAATTGTATATTTTTTTTTTAAATCTGGTAATGCAACGAATTAGGTTAATTTATATACCTAGTGAAATTTATGAATCTTTTAAAGTACATTTTACTAATAGTAATTTTTATTCATTTTCATTTCAGTTTTATTTTATTTAGAATATTGTTCTATTTATTATTATATATGTACAATAATGAAATATCTGACATTTTTGCACAATGTTATCTGACGTAATTTAGTAACTAGGATAAAAATGCAACAATACACAATGGTGTTTAAAACAAAAAACAAAACCAGTACCGATTAAAGACTGTGGGGGGTCTTGGACCGCGTATTTTGTATCCCCCCCTCCCCAGTTCTATTTTTGTTAAAGGTTCTTTGTGATAACCACATCTATAGAATTTTGTGGGGTTCACCATTGGTGGTACTGCTTTGTTCTAAATAACTGTAATTTATTCTATTTTTATTCGCTACTGTTAATTTAAAAAAATGACAGATACTTTCTTGTTGCTGCAAAGTCTTCTATAGTTTTTTTTTTGCATTAATACGAATTCTATATAGTTTTATTACGTTGCAATCTTGCAATACATTATAATTAATTTAATTTATTATAGAAATAATTTATTGTTGAATTTTTTATCTTAGCTTTTAGTAACGCTATCTTTGCTTTTGCTTTTATGTAGAATTTCTACTTCTATATCTTGTCGAGGATTACACTGGTAAGCTTTAGTAACATACACCCTTTATATCATTTTATAGGATTTTTGTAACCAGGTCGCTAAAAATATTTGTTTAGATTTGTTATTTGCTTGCTATAATTTATTATTATTATTTGTAATTAATAAGAATTTTTACACACACACACACAAACAATATTCCATTTGGTACATTGTTGTCTGCTTCTCACAGTAATTCCCTATCGTTGTTCAAATTTTCATGTACCCCCCATTTCCTCTATGTTCATTCTATGGAGTAAACTTTCAAATTTGTTCTGTTTTTTTTATAGATTGATCGAGCCAGTGCAGCAAATGTAAAAAGGAGCAAAGAAGAAGCGGATGCAGACCCTGACGAGGAGGATGAGTACGGATATACAAACAGTAAGTTTGATTTTATTTGGTTCATTTATTACGGGTAGTTTGAAATGTATTTTAAAGTGAGATCAAATATATGCAAATCTACAACTGTCATTACTGCTATGGTTGCCAAATATGAGCAAACACCAAATAGTCATTAATAGTATAATTATGTAAACTTAGACGTAGCATTGATTAACAAGTGCAGATTATTGTAAATACGTTTTGCGACTTGTTTACACGCAGCCGTGCATATACATACTCTTTGCACATGCTATTCATTGTAGAATTTATATATAGTGAGGATCAAGCAACTTATTTCTATTTGTAAAGCGTAAAACTTAAAATAATAACAATCTTATGTTCACCACACTCTTTTTATAATCTATAAACAAAATGATAAATCAAGCGTTGACAATATAGCAACTTCCGTATTTAGCACAATGAAAATCTTTGCTGATAAAAGCATAAATGCCAGACAAATAACAGAGAAGTATATAGGTTGGTTTGCACAGCAACAGGGACCAAACCAAGGAGGTATTATATTAGCAAATCTACACGTCTGTTGTATTGTAGGGGAATTGGAACAGACAGAGCTTAATTTTTTGCTTCATTCCTCATTCGTTCTCTTTCCCACACACATAGAGTCCAAGTTAATGTTATATTTCTGTGTAGCTTTCGATGTTTGTGACCTTGTACATTATTCTCGTGTAGTCTTCATTTATTTATCACTGCTTTTCTCTCACACTTCAATTCTTTATTCTATGATATTAAATGGACCTCAATGTTGCGGATGTACTGCGGTTCAAAATATCGGCGGTCCAAAATACCGCAAAATGTGTTTCCTTATATATACGCCTAGCAAGCAAATCTATCTGTTCTGTCTATGAGTGCGTGAATATATATTTATATATACATATAAAATCCATTATCGCGCTTAAGTATAAATCCCTGGTGCAATTCCGTATGTATCATATAATCAGAACCAAAAGGATATTAAATACATAGTCTTCTCACTGTCTTTCATGTGCAAACATTAGGGATTTTCGTCAAATAGTACCAGAATTTATATTGCTGAGTTTCTCTATGTAATATAATCCAAAGTCCACTGAAAACCTGTTTTTATTACGTTTGACATTCATAAAAACAATTTTCCAAGTACATTTTAATTATTTGGCAACCAGTATGGTAGTTTGGTTATGCTATTCAATATTCGCGTATATGCAGAGCAATTATATAAAAATATAAATTGTTATCATTATTTAAAATATCTACGACCATTATTGAACCTCACTACTGTACTAATATTTGTGACGTAACTGATGATGCAATCACAATTTGAAGCTCAATTATATCATAAATACGAATTAATTACAATTTCATATTTAGGTATACCATAATTTTAATAGTTTCATGGTCTAAATTATTTTCTAATTATGAAAAATTACATTTCGAAACCCGACTAGATCTAATCTTATTATATGAAACTAATAAGAAGTATTAATATTTCATTTAAAACTGTAACGTAATGTTACGTGAAAATTAATTCGCAAATAATACGAATACCCACAATTATTGAATCACAACTGTCTAAAAATAAATGTTTTACTCCTCTAAGAAGTATTTGAAGTTTCCTTATATTATTAATATAACGCATAGAAATGTGTAAAGTCCGGTGCTTGTAAAAGTAATATGTTACGTTACTTTGACAGTTTACAACGGAAATTATAATGTTTACCAATAATTAACAAATGATTTATGTATATAATTCGCGATATATGCCAAAAATAACTAATTCAATACAAATGTGAGTTTTATAGTTTTTTCTGCGAATTTAATTTTAATTTTTCATGATTTACATCGCATATTAAGTTAATAAATAACGCTTAGATGTATGCAACCCGCTCAGCTCCCTAGCGCACTTGATTACATTATTTTAATAGTTTGCGATTCAATTGATTGATTGATTAACAACGGAAAATAAATGATTTAATAACAAATATTAGTTAGAATGGAATAACAAGTTTTTAATGAAGTGATTAGTTAGTTATGTATCAAGAAATACGAATAAAAACAGTTATTTATGAATATTAGTATGACACGCTATATTTTGTATAATTGAAGTTGTATATCGTAATTTTTGACAATATTGATCGGTGGACCGGCGTCGAACTGTAATTCTGGAAACTAGGGGATGGAATAATTATATTAATGATTATTGATTACATTAACAATTGTGTTTCACCGTTCAATGCATTTCCTATAATGAATTAGATTACTGTTTTCGACACTATACATTAACAAGTCATAGTTATGTTTTCATATTTTATAGACGTAAATAAAAGAAATAATTTCTCGGAAACTAATTAAGTGATACTAATGAAATAGCACAAATACTTGTCAGAAACTTATTCATTTCATGTAGCTTTCAGAAAGAAGCATTAAACAAATTCTTCATTTCTCGTAACAACGCCACAAATAATCCTTAATTAAATTTTAATTAATTAATTTTCCTGCAATTAAATTCTTGATGATTTTTTTTTTTGTTTAATACACAATCGATTTTCCCTACTTATTAATTAATAAATAAAAATTGTATATAAAGTACTTAAATATGAGGAATTTATTTATTTATATATAATGACTTAGAATTTAATTAAAATAATGAATTATTACCTTAACAAAAATCAATTTTTTTTAATATAGGTAAGGTAAATTGAAAAAGATTTCGTTATATATTTCGGAATATATAATTTCTCTTTAGAACGTTTGAAGGTTTGAAGATTTGAAATCAGATGACGGTGTACTTCACCTTTAGAAGAAATTATATAATATCCAATAAAATCCAATTCAATTTCCAAGCTTTAAAAAAATTACGTATTAAACATCGATATTATACTATTAAACAATAACGATACGTTTATATTAGTTGTTCGCTATCTATATAAAGTCACTATGAGTCTTAAACTTAAAGGAGAAACGAAATAAATCTGTAATCGCTTCCGTTTGATCGAAATACAGTAATAGTGGCGTTCAACCAATCAAATCGCTCGCTGGTAACTTAAAGCACGTGCGATGCGTAGTAGAGTGCGCCAATAATTGCTATGATGCGCACAGCGCGCCATTTGGCAAATCGTGATCTCGATATAGCAGAATGAACCTGGAATTCGGATAAATACGCGCAGGGTCGACGGTTGATGGTCTTCTTGGAGTGTGTGTTGGCGTCGGTCGTCTCGTGTACAGTACACGTGCTCTGTTACCCGTACCCGGTTAGTGAGTGCCCCACTGTCAGTGTGCCACTGAAGGGTAGTTATTGATTTTAGTCGCGGCGTCCGTCCTCAGTATCCGGCGAACACGAACCAACCACTGCTACAACTCTCAGCTGTAGAAACTCTCTCGTGAGAACTCAAGATCTTGTCTTATTTCTTCTTTTTTGCGTTCTTTGCCAGTTGAAATGTTTCATCTTTTTTAATTGGCTATTTTAACTTAGCTCCGGCTACGGAATCGAAGTATCAATATAACTGAATTTTGATTGAGAATGCAGTAGGGAGACAATATAGCTATAATACGAAAATACTGGATAGGTTACTTAAATTATGAACAATATTTAGTGTAAGCATTTGTAATACATACTTGTTACTTTTCTATGAAAATATGTTAAGAACTACTGGTATTCGAAATTTTGAACTATTCATATATACTTATAAATATTTTATATATTTTCGCTATACTTAGAAAATTAAAGTGTGCGATCGTGTTTATTTTTATAATTATTTATTTAAATATCAAAATGATTATTTATATTACTCTGTGAGTGTTAGTATGATTCGGAAAGAACTTAATATACATACATCAAAAAACTGTTTGTTATTCTTTATATAAATTATAATTGTACTAAAATTTACAATAATAGTACGTAGTCGAAAATGGTGTTTCTTTCTCTCTAAAAACCATCGAACTTTCGAACCATATAAGCTTACCTACATGGACTCCTTGACTATAATATGTTGCTGTTATTTATATGAATGGGCCATCTGTTGGCTTCTTTATAAAGTGCGTGTTATTTCGACAGTTTTGCAACACTGATGCGCTTGACATTGATAGATATGTATCAAATTTCCGCTGTAAAGAAGTTTGACACTACATATCTATTAATTTTAAGCGCATCAGTGTTGTAAGCTGTCGAAATAACACGCACTTCAAAAAGAAGCCAACAGATGGCCCAACCTATATATACCAATTTGAGGAAAAAACCTGATGATATATTTATTAATATTTAAAAAGAAGTCCTTTTTTGGAGCTATAACAGCGGAAGTATAAAATTTATATCACGAATTTAAATTATGAACGACACATTGAATGAATATTCATATTTTCGTTTTATGTGCTATAGTGTATCTCAAGGTCTCAAGACTTTCTTTATAGCCCCAATAACGAGTGCCTTACCATTAAAATAGTATGCTAGGGCCAATAAAAGAAACCTTATGGTTACAAAATTCTTGCAACCCAGTCAAGGGTTGACAAAGAAATAAAATTAGAATTTAAACATTTATTTATTGATATTTTAATATATTATTCAGTTTATAATTATATGTATTCTACGTTCAACATATTTTATTCTGTATAATGGACTCAGTATTAGAGCTGTCACGTTGTAATTAATTACAAAAATTGATTAACTTTTAAAAGTTTTAATTTCACTTATCCCTGAAGTTGGCTCTGTTCTAATTTGAAGCACGTTTAATGTTTTTATGGTTAAGTAGAATTTATTAGTGCTATTATACTTACAGGTTAGACACTGCAATCTCAATGCGAACTAACCTGTAGCGTTGAACTTGCATAATCAAATTTAATAAATCGATTTTAAATTAAGCGCAATTAATTTTAGATGTTTAATACGATTTAGAATTAATTTGTTTGCGCCACTATCGTCGTTACACCTAAATAATATTTTGACAGTAATAATTTCCCTAATAGGATTAAATGTTTATTAAACATCAGATTTAGATTGGCTCAACACCTTGCAATAATAATGTAAGTCAAATATTGAACCGCCATATTTAGAGTACAGTTTAGGGAATATATACTTTAGAACCATTTGTTATATATATTTATACTTAGGTCGTAATAGGCTTAATTTTATAACGCCATACTTTACATAAAATTTCCATTCTTACGAAATTTATTATACTACACAATATTTTGCGCTGCGTAAAGCGCATTATCTGACTCAACCAAGTAAATAATGTTTTGGCATAGAAAGTCAATCTCTAAATATTTATTACATCTAAACATATCATAATAATATTTATATTTTCACAAAATCACATTACTATAAACTAAACACGTGACAAGAATAAAAATTTATTTAAATGAATTTCGCATTAATTTATTATTAAATTAAGTAAACTTTTTGGTTATTTTGACAAATGATTTATTAAATTAACAAATAAATTGTGCAATTGTAATATATTTTGTTATTTTATCATATATATATATATATATATATATATATATATATATATATATATATATATATGTATATATATATATATATATATATATATATATATATATTATATATATATATATATATATATATATATATATATATATATATATATGTATATATATATATATAAATAAATATATATATATATATATATATATATATATATATATATATATATATATATATACGAATTTATAATTGCCAGAATTCTACTAATTTCTGGACAAAGCTATTAAAGGATAATGCACAATTTGGTGGAGGAGCTAGTATATATATGTATATACATTTACAAAATTTAATTTATTTCAAAATTGCTTACATTTAAAGCATGATAACACTAATATTTTTATTCATATCGTTAAAGCCATTTTGTAGCAGACTAAATTGGTTTTTTGTTTTAATATTGCAGCTTATTTGTAGTTATTTATTTTTTATGACACTTTAAAAGAGACATTAATTTTTTATCGCTGTATAAAACGGGCTCAAACTTATCAATTTTCGTTAGTAAAATAGAAAAATACGAGAAATAATAAAATGGCAAATGGTTTATTAGTATTTTATATTAAGTTACTCTAACAAAGCTGATGAGGCTTCATTATATGAAATACCTAATATAATTGGGCTTTGAACTCTGATTAAAAATTTATATATTTAAATTACGCGATTACGTAGTAAAATGTAATTTTGTATAAAAGTTCAATAATATTTAAAGAAAAAGTTAATGTTTCCCCATGAAGGGGCATTGAGAAGTTTTCGTAGTTAATGTACAATAGCTTTATTGGTGTACGGAACCAAGACACAGTATACTCTGAAAATAATTTTCTGGGAAATGAGGTGAATCTAGTTAATTAAAACCTTGGTTTCTTACTGGTGTAGGTATATATTTAGTAAATTCGTGCACGGGAGAGAAGTTAGAAAGGTTTAATTGTGCCGGACATTTGTCACGATAATTTACGAAAATTGCGCGCAGCATTTACGTGAGATTCGCTGTGATGTGCGCAAACACGCGCGCTTGACTTGTTTCATCCAAGCACATCGTAGAGCAGCAGCATCGTCCGTCGACAACGACTTGCAGTTCGCCGGGATCTCCCATCGCAGATGGCTGTTATTATTGTTATCTTCTAACACAAAAATAATAAACAATCGAATTTACATTTTTCCGCAATAATACGTGCACATTTTCGGTTGTCGTATATTTCAAAACATCTGTGCAAAGTGCCTAGTTTTATAGCGAATATGCAATATTATCGTAACCAGATTTTTCGTTGCAAAATGTTGTTGATGTTTTGTTAGTGTGTGCGCGTGTGTGTGTGTATGTGTTGTTCTGTTGTGTTTGTGTTGTTGAATTATTAAAAATGTGCTAGAGGGTTAAACTAGGGTATTTCAAAGTGTACACAGAGGGTGAATAGAATATGTTATGTTTGAATTTGTATGCTGTGTAATCGGAAATGGGAAATGCGTCGGAATCGGACAGCAATACAAATGTCCGACGGATGCAGATAACAATTCTATTCTGATGAATTATTTTATTTGCTAATTTGCACAGTATTAAATTATTACAGGGAAATTCTCAACACATTCAAATTTGTCAAAATATTAGCAAATCATTCAAACCAAATTATAATTTATTTTCAAGAAACATTAAAAATATGTAACTAATAGGTATAGAAATCAGGAAAGCTGAAAAAAATTACGTTTTGAGCATATTCCTTAGTTTAGAAAAGTGATTAGTTAAGATATTTGAGTTAAATATGAAGTCGAATGTAACCGAAAGTTATTCTTATACCTAATAAATATAAAAAACTGCAAGAAAAAATTATAATTAACTTTTAAAAAAAACTGGCATTTTAAATAATTTTAAACCAGTTTTCCTCATAAATCTATCGCAAAAAAGAAATTTTTTTTTATTAAATCAAAATTAAAACAAATATGTATGAAAATTTGAAAAAATAAATATATATATATATATATATATATATTATATATATATATATATATATATATATATATATATATATATATACTCGTATATATAGTAATATACGATAGTATATATATATAGTATATATATATATATATATATATGTATATATATATATATATATATATATATATATATATATTATATATATATATAGATATATATATATATATATATATATATTATATATATATATATATATATATATATATATATATATATATATATATATATATATATATATATGTATATTATTTATACGTCACCTACAAAAACTTGAATTATAGTTGTATTTATAATATATATATATATATATATATATATATATATATATATTATATATATATATATATATATATATATATATAGATATATATATATATATATATATATATATATATATATATATATATATATATATATATATATATATATATATATATATATATGTATTACAGTTATTTATACGTCACCTACAAAAACTTGAGTTATAGTTGTATTTATAAACTATATTTTAAGTATATAATCCTAAGCTATTACTTTTAAAGTTGATGTCTTTTAGAGTCACGGTCGATCTTGGAATTTTTTTTATGTGAGTCAAATATTTACCATAAGTTATGAGGTATTATTGTACCTAGGCAGTGAAAAATAAAATAAATAACTACTCTGATATTTGGGACAAGAACCAAAATATGCAAATCACACCTACACAGTTATAGGCATTTAGTATATTTATAGACATTTGTAATCTAGGTATATTTGTTTTTAAGCATAACATTTGTCAATTTCTTATTAAAAATTATTATATTTAAAACATGTAATTTAAAGTCTCAGAATGTTAATTTTATTTCCGTGTTTGATATTTATTCTTGCACATTTAGAAACAAATTTGTTGCGCGTTGAATATTTAAAAAATTCCGTGTATAATTATTTGTTTATGCAAAACTGGTAAATATTTTACATATGCAAATAAATGTAATCCTTATAAAAAATCGTTGTACATACATAAAAAAACTGATAAAACATGAAAATAAAATTCTTTAAAGTTTACGCGGTTGATTACAACAATAAACAAATATGGGAGAGAAAAAAAGAATATTGTGATTTTTTTTTTGCAGAAATTCAACAAATCTTATTCATTAATAAAAACTATCAAGGACGTTTTATGCGTTATAACCATTTGAATGCTTTCACATTTTAAATAACTTCCACGTTAATATTTCAAATATTTAATATATCTGAATATTAATATTTTAAATTAATTTCACATTAAATTCTTACTTTATATATATATATATATATATATATATATATATATATATATATATATATATATATATATAAATATATATAATTAGAAGTATTTAAAAACCATATGACCACGTAACCCATGCTTATCTGTACTTCTAACCAGATTTTCAATAAATTTCTCAATGACGTCGTAAAATGTTGACATACTAGAAGCATTAATCTTAGACGAAAAATAGGAACAAATGCATACATACATACATAACTTCATACCTTTTCCCATCAAATGAGGTGGCAGAAAACCATTTATAGTAATTTCGTCATTTAACTCTATCTTTACAAACTTCTTTTGCTTCATTCAAATTCTTCATACACGCTCTACTATTCTGCTTGCTCACAACTTTTCTTTCGTGCAATTTATTCTCAATTATATTTCTCCGCAACAAATAAAAAGTAGAAATCGCCCCATAATCCAAGTTTTTGAAATCCTCTATATAACTACGCTTGTTTGCAGTTCAGAGTTTCTATAAACATTATTCGCCCCACGCATCAATAGAAAACAAGGAATCAAGCTACTAACAAATTGAACACCATTGAAATCGTGCAATATTCCGTGACACAAAAAGATACATTTCCTGTACTGACCCAAATAGCCCCATCGCACACAATGACACAATTAACCCCGTTTTTATACTGTATTATTTCTAAATGAGTGTCAATAACAATAAAAAAAGTCAATCAGACAAATTTGTTTTTCCTCTTGTTGGGAAAATTCGCTTAGCTTGGCGAAAATTATCCAACTTTATCTATTTGGCTTATCATTTGCGAGTTGTGACGACGTCGACGGTGATGATGCCGTTCGTCGTCCGCCGTCGAAGTGTTTTACCATTCTATGGATGGATAGTCTCGTTCGGGTTCGGGTTCGGGCTCAACCGATTTGCATATTGTGTGAGTGCTAGTCCGCTGCCGCTACCGATGCCGTCGTCTAGTTTCCGTTGAACTTTGACCTTATCTGAAAAGTCAAATCTCCAACGCATTTAAAATAGGAAGAGCCACAACGACTAAAAAAGGAAGACCAGTGTCCCAGTTACAGTGGCATACTTACTTATATTCAATATTCAGGGCAATTCTTCTAACGAAATTATATATTTGCTTATTTGTTAAATATTCATCTACCTATATATTAAACATCCTAATCGCATATATTGTATACATGTAATTTTAGTTGGGGTTTATAGTAAAATAGCAACTAAAATCAATTGTTTGCATGGTTGGCACTTGGTGAAACATAGTTAACTTAAATAATAATAACACTTGGTAGTTTTCACAAAAATTTTGTGAAAACTACCAAGTGTTATAATTATTAAAAAAAATTGCTACTATTTGTTACTCGTTTTAATTTCTATAGTTGTTTCACTTTCATGCTCACCGCATATTTTTTACGGTATATAAAACAAGACCGCACATTTAGAGAAATAAATAAATGTGCATATTTAATAGGAAACTGTAATTAAAAAGAGAGGCTACGGTGTTTAATAAAATTTACATAAAAACATATTAATATCTATTTTTTTTTTTTTTGATTATAAAAACTACTATATGGTTTTGATAATAAAATCAATGTTTTATTAATTTTATTGTGAACATTTTCAATAAATAAATAAATTTATATATATATATATATATATATATATATATATATATATATATATATATATATATATATATATATACGAGGGTGGTCTGAAAAGTTTCCGACCTCAACATGAAGATAGCAGCACTCGTAAATAAAAGCTAGGGAATTTTGTTCATCTGTTGACAGTTACTCACCAAAGTTTCAGCCATTTTGAACGCGCAGTTGTTATGTAACAGTCGTGAGTTGATGTGAGTGTTTTTATGAAAATGGACAAAATCGAGTATCGAGCTGTCATCAAATTTGTTTTTGAAAGGCAATACGCCTATTTATTGTTTTTGAATATATATATACGCCTATATATATATATATATATATATATATATATATATATATATATATATATATATATATATATATATATATATATATATACAAATAAGTTTCTTAAATTTTGTAGTTTGGTGGGAATTTAAATGTAAATATTCTTATCTCCGTGCATGGAAGCAATTTTTCATTTTGTGAATAATGTAGGTTGGTCCAGTGCGTCAGTGACGAGCCAAAAGATAAAATTGAATAGAAATGTGTTTTCTCTTCAGAGAAGATTTGACAAGTGATGTCCGTCTTCTTAACAACTTTGTGAATGTGTCTGTACGTTTATAGCTTTTCTTTCATATATCTTCATTTCGTTTGGTTTCGTCGTTCTTGCGCGCCCGCATTTTATCCCTTTATTACTGTTTTTAAGATCTCGCGAGACGATATGAAATTGTCTCATAAAATACCGTGATAAGTCACCGTGTTAGGGGAAGGCACGACGACGACGACGCCAACCCAAATTTCCAACGAAAATATTAGTGTTGATTATTTTTATTGCTTTTCTCATTCACCTGCACTGTTTCGTACACTTTTTCATTTGAAACTAAACTGAGTTTTCACGAACACTTAAATCTTATCTATACAGTTTTATAACCGTTTATTCATCACCGTTATCTGTTCGTAGAAATGTGTTGCCTCGAGCTATGTTCGTTTATTTTATGCTATAAACTTCGATAGACTACGAAGAAAATTTGTATACAAAAGCGAACACATATAAAGATAGACGGCATAGCAATTTAAATCATATCCTCCATTTCCATTTGTTTCACACAAGCAGCTCAATTGAGCACACGCATGCGCGAACCACACACCAATAATACACATATTCGGCTATCATCGGTTAAGCTCGCCTCATAGAAATATGCAGAAATTTCTTTTACCCCTCGAACACTCAATAAATTATAGAGAAAATTGTTTATTACTATTAATTGAAAACATTTAAAAATCGTTTATTAGTATTAAATTAAATTTAAAAATAAATGTTGTAATACAACACAAACTCTTATATAAAAATCAATGAAAGATAAAAGCTAAAATATAGGTTTGTGTGTTTTTTTTTATCCACCTGTATTTACGTGGATGTACTTAAAGATTAAATCGCTTGTGAACTGTCAACATCGTGACAGAAATGTTAAAGACTGGAAGAACGAAGCTTATATATCAAGAAAAACAAAACCTTAAATTACATTTTAAATATGTATAAGTGCGAAACACTTGATAAAATCACGGGTATTTTTAGATAACTGTCTGAAAATGATACAATTCTTGGCATATACTAGTATAAATTGTAAATTAACTGTCAGTCAAACGAGCATATTCAAATGCCACTGTCAATAATTAGAACACGTGCAAATCAAAGTTAAAACACTTTTTTTCTCTCCACATACACAAACAATCAACCGCTTGCATCAACATATGTCGTATAGTTGTAAATCACTATACAGACTACGGTAGTTACTAATAAAACATCAACAATTTCAATATGTTTAGCACAAGGAAAAGTAAACACGCAATCATCATGCTAAACCGTGTTCCGGCAGTGACGTAGTGCGTTGACGTCATTGTAGACGTCACCCATTTATAATATATGATGATGAGGATTTTTGTTGTGTGAGCGGCGAGGCAAGTGAATGGGTATATGCGCTACGCACGCGCAGCTTTTGCATTTAAAAAGGTGATGTGCTCGTGTTTGCGACGGTGTTTCGAATATTATTATGATTTTGAAGTCGTGTTGTGGCTGTGGACTGTTTGATTATTACGATGCATAATGGTGTGGTGACGTGAGATATGTTACAAACATTATGGTGTATAAGAAAAGGTTACCATGGAAACGATAGCAGAGGATTTGGAAACGGAATATGAACTTGGTGAGTTGACGGGCTGGTTTGATTTATAGTTGCGCGTGTAAAATGGTTATATACCACTGTTCTATACAATAGCTACAACTTACAACGGAAACAGTGAACACTGACTGGCTTTTATTTAAACAGTTTTCAAAACACTGAATCCAGGCATTTAAAATTATTATAATCCTACCTGTTTTACTTTCGTTATTTAATATATATATATATATATATATATATATATATATATATATATATATATATATATATATATACATATATATATATATATATATATATATATATATATATATATATATATATATATATATATATATATATATATATATATATATATATATATATATATATATATATATATATATATATATATATATATATATATATATGTATATATGTATATATATAATTTTAGTTAAATATAATTTCGAGTTTTTAGTTTCATATTAAAATTAAATAATGATTTAAATTCTGAAAACATCTAATGTTTTTGTAACATATAGACAACATTAATTAAAAATCTCATTAAAAATAAATATTTCTCTGAAATCACTCTTCTATATATTACTGAAAATAAAATCTTGTATTATTTAATAACTCTTGCATGAAACATATCATGCACAAACCATTATTTCCATTTGCAACGCTGTGGGTAATTTGAGACAATTGTATTTATAAATAACCGTATATAGTTGTCGGGGAAAAAAGCAAATATCGTTACAATTATTAAGAAATTGTATTTGTTACAATTTCAAACTTATATTTTGCTTGTTATATCACATTTATCCTATTATATATCACATACAAACGCTATAAAAAATATTCGTGGTAGCTTTTACAATATCCTCTCAATTCTCAATAAATTTTATAAAACCGTTTTATATTTCTTCTTAAAGCTAGCAGGAATACAATATTTTATTTACATACAATTTGGGTCAACTTCTGAGTGGAAATCAAATATCTATGAGGGCCATATAATATATATATATATATATATATATATATATATATATATATATATAATAAATAAATAAATACTTTCAGGAAAATATGTCAATATATGGCACTGTTTTATGTCAATAAAAGCTATAATCACATTTATTATAATTATTGTTATTATTTGATATACCTACTTATATGTATGTACTTGTATACCACAATACGGAAACAACTATGTTTTTATTTATAGATATATAAATAAACATGTTAGTACCATAGTGGATTTCCTTGGAATTGTTTAGTTGTTTATTATTAGTTCCGCTAAACAAAATTGAATTGTTGGTTGCATTTGCACCTGACGTCATTCATTAGACTTGAATCTAATTAGCAATTTATTTTAAGAAAAACATGTTACAGTAATTTTTTATGTGA
This sequence comes from Nebria ingens riversi, assembly GCA_018344505.1. NCBI lineage: Eukaryota > Metazoa > Arthropoda > Insecta > Coleoptera > Carabidae > Nebria > Nebria ingens. The sequence continues at coordinate 171,175 of JADQWA010001216.1, forward strand.
TTGTCAAAATATTATTAAATATTTTTATCAATTGCACGTTTCACTGATTAATTTAATTATCAAATTTTTCCTGGAGGCAAATGTCAATCAGAGTGTACTCCCACCATGTAATTTTTAATTTTCTGTGATTTTTTATCTTGATTTTTTCGCGATTGAATATTTGTTGATCAATGATTTTAAATTAGTCAAAATGAAATGTTTCTCTGTCAATTTTAATTACGATCTATTTTTAGTTAAAATTTACTTATCAGTGCTATACGAATATTTAATAATTTTTATCTGATTGAGCGTATAACAAATGCGGTGTAAAATATATATTTATTGTTTTAATTTTTTCGTCTATTGAACTAAATCGTTTTAAATATTTATATTATAGTAACATTTGTTTAAAACAGATTCACCATTTTATTATATATATGTATATACATATATACGATAATACTTGTTTATTTGCTTTAGTGTGTTCTTTTGAACATTATAATTTAGTGGCTATAATGATTTTATTACTTCGCGGATTCTGTAACCATCAGTCAGGTGTAAATTTACATGAAACACAAAATAATTAACATTTTGTCAAAATATACATAACTATACCGTTTCATGTGTAATAAAGTGTAAATATCGAAAATGTTATAGTGCACTTCAATTCTTTTAAATATGTATAAACAATTATTTAATATTTTCATGAGAAGTTTATAATTAAGTAATTTATTATACCTTGTTTCAAAACTATTTAAATACATCAAAATGAATAGGATAAATGTTGTACATAAAGAAAATGCTCATCTCAATATCAATTTGAAATATGTAAATTCTTAGTTACTTTGAAACTTTTACAAGTATAAAATAGACATATAGAGTAAGAAGAACCGTTGCCAAAAAGATATTAAAAATGCAACTTTTTCGTTTTGTATCCTGAAAGTCTTATCCCTATTTGTTTTCATGCGGAAAAAACATTTTCATTTTCAGAACGAAAGTACCTACAGCTTCTAAACCTGTTTTTATATTGATTTTTAAAATGTCTATCTCCTGAAAAATACTCTTTATTTATAGCTGAAAGATGTAACCTATAATTTAAACTTGAAAAATGAGAATGTTCAAAAAGCTTTAAAACTATAGTAATAAAAGTTTTCCAGAGTAAAGTTATAAAACAATTTTGCAAAACCAACCAGTCAAAACTTCATTAAAATAAGTGCTAACTTTCTTAAAATAACTTCCAAAATTTGCACATTTACAAGTGTGTTTGTTTATTTATTTAGTGATGAACATTTAGTAAACTTCTCATCAAATGTTCTCCCAAGGTGCTTAAGTGCAGTGTGCAAGTTTTATTGAATTTAATTTGAAATTTATACTCCTTTTTATCTCCCATAATGTTACTTAGCGTGCCGCTACTGACTATATACCGTGTGCAGTGAACCTGTCATTTGTCACTTTACAAATTTACATTTGATATATTGTCATTTTAATCGAAATTCTCCCATTATTGTTCGTACGTTCTGTTTCACTCACAAACTGATTCCAACTTTTTTAATCACACTTTAACCAATTGAAAATTGTTATATTTCAATTATTATCTTCAGGGCATGGAAAATGTTGAATAGCTATTTACGTCGTTGTTAATTAATGTCATCTAATTGTGAAACTGCAATTACAAGAGACAGTTATAATCGTACAAAAACTAAAATGTGCATGTCAGTAATTTATTACGTTCTTTGAATAATTATACAAAAACGAAAAGTACTGAAAACTTATTCAATTTTAGCATAATGACTAGTTCCTGAACTAACTTGCTTTAAATATATGAAAATTGCATTTGTAACTAGTTCAGATTTTACTTTGATCAACGATACTCAGCTAACATCAAAATTAATGTTTCGAAGTTTGTGGATCTGTAACGAGAACCTGTAAGCTTTTGAAAGTGTTTAAAATCATTGGAAGAACGAACATATTTTTTGTAGTAAAATTCCTTAAAAAATGATTTAGTAAAGTTTATTTTGACACCAGTACAATTTTCGAGCAAAAATATTGCGAATAGATAAAGTCAAACCGAGCAAAAAGTGAATGACGAATAAACCGACATTCAATAGAATTTATTAAAAGTTTCACTGTCGATTTGTTCCAGATAAGGTGAAAAAGAAATATGCTTCACTGGGACACTCTGTTCAAATGGTCCAATTGGAGCGAGGTGGTCAAGGTTTGGGTCTAAGCTTGGCGGGCCACAGAGACCGTAACTGCATGGCAGTGTTCGTTTGTGGCCTAAATCCTGCTGGGGCTGCATTTCGCACGGGCGGCATCCAAGTGGGCGATGAAATTCTAGAGGTAAACATTTTTCTGTAATAACTCAACCGGGGGCGCGCATTATCAACAGGGGCATAAAAAAAGAACAAAAACCGTAATATTCCGTTTATGTGTTAATGTCTAACCATAATTGTTATACCATGGAGCACATATCCCATTTGTTTCATTAGTAGTTTTAATAGTTTTAAATTGACTATTATAAGTTAAATTGCTTGCCATCAAAGTTTTAAGTGGACCCATGATAATTTCATTGTACTGCATTACTAGTGTGTATTGTTGGTTGATATTGTTCAGGACTGAAGTTGTATGTATTAAAGAATGATCTACGTTGCGTTGGTGTTCCAATTTCACCTATGCGACAGCGTGTTATAATATAGTTTATATGAAAACTGATTCAGTGGAAATGCGCAACGTTTTTTTCTAAAGTAGAAGAAAATGCCCACTTCTTCAATTTCAACATGGTATCTAATAAATTAAGTAGATCTAAGTTATAGCTTTATTTCACAGTTACGTTAGGAAAATATATATAATGGTTATTTATGTATGTATGTACACCTTCGAACATAAGTCTTGTCTCTTTATAGCCACCTAAAGTCTCGCAACCAGCATTGCATGCTTTTAATGCAAGTTATGCAGCACGTACAAAATCAGTTAAATTACGTTGGTGAATCCATATCATTCGCTTATTATGGTAGGGGTGGTCCACTCTACCAAAATAAGCGAATGATATGGATTCACCTACGTAATTTAACTAATTTTGTTCGTGCTGCATAACTTGCATTAAAATCATGCAATGCTGGTTGCGAGACTTTAGGTGGCTATAAAGGGACAAGACTTATGTTCGAAGGTGTACATACATACTAGAATAAACATATAATAGTTGACAATATCGAAATATGAAAGAATTGTAATAAATGTAGCTGTTTTCTATAGTACCGCAATATGATACAATTTTAATTGTTCCGGGAATTGCGAAATAGGTATATATTTATATAACATAAAAGCGATTTTGAGTTTATATTGGTTTGAAAACTATATAGTTGGTAACGTTATACTGATCACGTTTTAACGTACATACAACATATTCCAGTTTATTCTGTTTTCTAACCAGTCTAAACATTTATATTATTTACTATCCACCACTATATTCAATATATGCACTGCGAAAAACAACGATTTACAAAATAAATGAAATCTCATCCGCGGAAATATTTTAATGATTCATTGCGAAACGAAAACTAAGATATTATTTTCAATCACCTTCTCGTCCTTGTATAATCTACACCAATGATCAAATCTATTGTAGTATTGTGTACCTATGTATGTATGTATGTATATGTATATAATAGCATTCGTGGAAATGTACCTATGTATGTATGCAGTGGAGATTTTATTGTGTAGTCTATTTATTATTCCTTCTTTTATCTGTTGGTTCACTTCAAATATTTATTCGGTCGCATTTCTCCGGGGAGATAGCTCACCAGCACTATTTCGCTAATGCACCTTGTGTTTTATGTATATTTAGGTTAACGGTATCGTACTACATGGCCGTTGTCACCTGAATGCATCGGCTATTATCAAGGGACTATCAGGACCAATTTTTAAAGTAATTATATTAAGGTAATTGATCGTTCATCATCTTCTTTTTTATTATTATTTAATATGTAATTACTATATGACATAATTCATTAATAATACATAGAATATATTACATTATAAATACTATTTTGCATAATCTGACCAACTTGTATCATATCTAATTATCTCCAGAAAACATTAAACCTTATCGAATCAATACGACACAACAGTCTGGAATTCAGTGCTGTTAAAAAATTATTAATTTTATTTAGACCAGCAGTTCTCAATCCTTTTCTAATCGAGGAATACTTCAAAATTACACCAGTATGTACCACTCTTAAAAATCTGCATATTCATTTTAAACCAGTAAACTAAATTAGAAGAAGCAACTAGAACTGGTCATCAATAATTTAAAACTCTTATTTCTATGTATTATATGTTTGAAATTTGCTACAATTTACTACCTTTCAACGCATGCGCGTCTACCACACCAAGAATATACGCATTCGGCTACCGTCGGGTTTATTCGACTCATACTATTTCACATTATTCTTTACCTATGCCTCGCTAAATATATATTTTGTGAAAAATATTAAAATCTTGTCTAATTAAAGCAGAGAACAATATTAAAGAATAATTCTCCTGTAATGATTAATTCAAGTGCTTCGCGCTTAAAATATGTATGTATATATATATAAATATATTTGTCCATGGCACATATTTGTTTCTGTGTAAGAATCGTAATTTCTAGCAATTTTCTAACTGTTTTCTGTCACCCTTACAACGACCGTAGTCTTGACATGTATACTTATAGTGAATCATATGTTCATATATGATTTACGAACAGTAAACGTGTTAAAACTTTCGTCTCTAGTGTCTATTTAATACGTTGTATTTGTTAGAGCATATTACACTAAGTTATAAAAGATACCTAACATCTTATTTAGTTCCTGAGAAAAGTTGTAAAGTGCTATTTCTCATTAACAATGCGGTTTTGGCACGATGCCAATATTCAAACGCTGTCTAAAACTGTATTGTTACTAATAGATAAACAATTTTTTATTCCTATATTTTCTATATAAAACAAACAAAGGAATTCGGAATTTTGTTTGGTAAAATAGTTTCTTTTCTTTTGCAGACGTAAGACAGCCCTTGAAGATATCGCTGTACGGCCAATAACACAGTTTCCTATATCTTTAGCGGATGAGGTATATATATAAATATATATATTTTTTAAATTATTCAACACGTTTTTTACACAAACCACCCACTATTTTCACAGTTGTATATAATAACAAAAGCTTCAAACACAAAATGACTGCACTCAATAAAAAAAATGACGCTTTCAAATGTGTATTTTGTTTTTAAATAACACACAGGAATTTGAAGAGAAACACTTTAACATGTATATACATTTGGTTTTGATCATAGTTACTTAAATATTTGTTCGAAGACGAAAAATGTTTAAGTGGATTTGATTATGTTTTGTTTGGTTTTGTTTTACTTAATATATTTTTCTCTGCAGACAGCAGAACAAAAATATGCAACCTATCCTAATGTACGTACTGTGAGCATCAAAAAGGTGGGTTGCTTTATTATTTCGCAGTAGTTTGTAGTTTATAGGCAATAAAAGTGATTATTACGAGTCTTTAATCAGTGCGGTTTTTAATGCCAATTTATCTTGTTTTTGTATCAAAGGTGGGAACTTTATATGTGAATTATGTTGCTCATCTCTGTGATTATTAGTAAAATGATTGTTAAGCTGTCCTGGCGCTGGTTTTATGAACTAATCATTCTGGTACCGCCATTTTAATTTTCATTTATTTAGACTGTTACCAACGTATCTAAAATGTATCATCTATAGAATATATACTAGTTGTAATTTAATCTAATTTTGCCTACATATATAATCGTTATTGCAGAAATGTGTATATTCGAGATAAAGATTTTGCATTACATGTTTACTGGGTACATATCTAAAATGACATTCAATACACTAATAATTAATCAATTATGTTGAAACCTGAAGCTAGTATAATAATTGAACCCTACTCGCTTGCCAAACCCTGATCTTCCTGTCTTGACTTGATAAGTTTACATGCAAAATAATTATTAATGGATTTCTTCCCGAATCCTACAAATAATGATAGCACTCATTTGCTTTTTTATAACATCTGCAGTGTCTTGCACTGGATTTTCTTATACGTAGTAGGTATATTTTGTTTAGCTAGGAAACATATTTAAACATTCACGGAAGTATAATTATTCATTATGCGATATTAGTAATTTTTTTGGCCGGACGTTTTTCGTACTCAAATGAACTTAAAAACTAACAAAATGTTTATATATAATATTTTTTATATTTTACTAACCTTTAAAATGCTTTTTCACTAAATTTATTTGCGACAAATAGATATCAAATGTTAAATTCCAAATTATTTGAATCTATTTTGTTTTTCTGTTAAACAATTGACAGGTATAGTTGATACGATTTATTAAATATAGTTCCTCATGGCTACGTAACTATGGAAACATAAATAAGTAATTTAAGAATTTCAATAGTAATTTGTCTTGTAACTGGTACACTTTTTGAAGAAAGTTTTCAAACAAAAGTTATGCGAAATATTAATATCTTTGATTTTAGTTATAACTATATTTACTGTAAGTGCAACGGTTTCGGAGATATTGCAGAAATTGCAAAAAATTACTAGAGTAAACATGCACTTTCAATTTGAATATTGTTTTCAAAAATAGGAGGTTTTCTTGCCAGGCATATACAAATCTTAAGTTTAAAGTTTCTTTATTTTATCTTTAACAGTGTAGGCTGTAGAGCTCTCTCTCTCTCACACACACACACACACACACATGTGTAATCTAAAATCGTGTATAGGTAGTAGCACTAAAAAAAAATTTTACATAATAATTTGTTTATTATTTTGAATGTCAACAGATTTGAAAATCACACAGGTTATCGTTGAAACTATCAGTGTGACGATTATGATTTTTTGTAATAGAGATAAATATTGAATTTTTTATTTTTAACATAAAAGAAAATGGTACAACGATGAGCACTACTAGAACTACGTGGCTCGTTACATGGTAATATAATTTCCCATTAATGGCACAGTAACATATGGCGTTACCACTTTTCTTGCCTATTAAAATATAAACGCTTTTTCATTTCAAGAAATGTTATGCGTGCATGCATGAACAATTGGTTTTCGCTTGTATTTATAAATGCTTCAACACAAAATTCACAATATTATTTTATTGACTATAAAATTTATTTCTAACCCAGTGGCGTATGTACTATAGTTATTTGTACGAGTTCGAACTTCAGTAAAAAAAAGCGCGTCAAACTTTTCGTTATTTATTATTCGTGTTTTAAGAGTATTAACAGAATTTATAATATCTCCAGGGGATGCATAGCTTGGGAATCATGATTATTGAAGGAAGACATGCAGAAGTTGGACAAGGCATCTTTATTTCGGATATTCAAGAAGGGAGTGCTGCAGAAAAGGTATATTTATATTTAAAATAATTTATTTCTTAAATGTATGAATTTGTACAAGTTGGGTAGTTAAATTTACGACTTATGCGTGTCTAATAAACCAGGAAGTTATACATTTGGGTTATCAATTTCAAAATCATAAAAGAATTTTTAATAGTTTTTTTTAAATTTTTCTTGAAAGATTTAGAGATATTTAAAACTTTTCTTCTGTTGGAAAAAATATTTGTGTTGACATTTTTGAAATATCGTAAATCAAATAATAAATTTAAATATATCTTGTTTTTATTTACAATTTATCTAATCTAAAAATCAACAATAAATTCCAGTCGTACTGTGTAACTAGCTAGCCCATGTTTATTATTTTAAATCATTAACTTTAATAAAATTGTCTGTTCAGGCTGGTTTGGATATCGGCGAAATGATTCTAGCAGTCAATAAAGACACACTTCTAGGTGCAAGTTATGATTCTGTAAGTTAAAGATAAAATAATATTTAATAAATAATCAAAATTATCATATTTTTTTAAAATTTTAGGCTGCAGGTTTATTGAAACGAACCGAAGGTTTAGTAAATTTAGTAGTTTCGAATCCCAATAAAAGAGTTCCTTCACCAATTCCGGGTCTTGAAATAACAGGTGTAGCCGATATGAAAAATGACATCACAACGCCTCATAAAAGTACATCTGGTCTAAAGACATCTGCACCACCTTCTAGACCCACGACCCCAATCGCTGGTATTTACTCATACGTTAGTTGAAGATGTTTTGAAAACATGTGTGAACATAATCTTCTTGCTTTGTCAGGTGAAATACTTGCTGATCCAGCCACCTGCCAAATAACTCCCGGTAAAGAAGTTCCCATAGAAATCACAACCGAAGGCAAAAATCTAGGATTAGCATTCATCGGCGGTCGTGATACTCTAATATCGGTATGGCTACGTTCCCATTTTACCATTTAAACCCGAAATATATAAAGTTCCAAATGTATTTGTTGTTTACATTTGATTACTCATATATATATATATATATATATATATATATATATATATATATATATATATATATATATATATATATATATATATATATATATATATATCAAATTTAAAATAACTACATTAGTATTCTATTTATGTGGGGTCATATGTTCTCTTGAAATATAAGTTATCTTAAAGGTTATTATTGTATATAATAGGGTGGTATCGTAGTTTGGGAAGTGTATCCAGATGGAGCAGCAAAAAAAGATGGTAGACTTCAACCAGGCGATCAACTAATAGACGTCTTAGGCACTTCATTATTAGATGTAACTAACTCAACAGCGACCTCTGTTCTTAGACAGATACTGCCAAAGGTTACTTCAAATGCTTCACACAATTGTTGTAAAATTACTAACCATATTTGTTATAGTTTAAAATAATAGTATTCCGGCCAGAAAAACCCGAAATGACAACCATAGATGTAGAATTGGCAAAGAAACCAGGGAAAGGAATCGGATTGAGTTTGCTCGCCCCGAAATCCGGCGAAGGCACTTACATCTCTGAGATTGTAAGACTTGTGATTTGTGTATCGATTAACGAATTTTCAGGGTTTTTTTTTGTATTGTACAGTTGAACGGTAGCAGTGCCGATATCGATGGCCGTTTGATGCGAGGCGATCGCCTCATATCCGTTAACGAACAACAGGTAACTTCATTAAGTGCTGAACAGGTGGTGACACTATTGAAAACAACTTCAGGTCGGGTAACAATTAAATTACAAAGGCACAAGCCCCAAATAAGGTAACTTGCTTAATAATATTAAATGAAAATAAAACTTTTATTTCGCCGTCAAAAGTTATTTGATACAAGTAACTTATTTGTTTTTGTTAGTAGATGATTGTAATATTTCAAAATATTTTATAAAGAATTTACATGAGTTACTAAAAAGTTGCTACTCGAAAAGAATCTAGTATTTATAATTTATCAATATTATTATATAATAATATACCTTTATACATAACTTACTTGTACATTAGAACAAAGAAAAAGAAAGAAGAAAACTTGTACTCTGTGATTCTTAAACTAGTCAAATTGATTCTTAAGCAATTTACTGCAAAAAAAAAGTTACCTGTATCCTGTATATCAAATAAAGTGCCATATTTAGGAGTTGACAAATTAAAACTTTGAAAAGAAGAAGTTAATGAATGAAGAGTAAACCGTAGAAATAAATATTTATTAATAGATATATTATTTTTATCTACCGAATATAAAAATGCGCTGTATAATATAAATCTTTCCTGCTCACGGAAGTTTTTAAAAATAACTCTAGTCTGGCCGCTTAGATATGTGATACTGTTAGCTAATTAAAACTTATTAATCAATGAAAATGATAATAAAATTAAGCTGTTTATTCAAATAATTATTTGTTAAGTGCACATTAGGTCAAAAAGAAAATTATGTGCAGTATTGTTCACTTTTCTCAAGTATTATAAATAAATAAATAAAAAATAAGAAAATAATTCTCAAGTATTTATTTTGTTCATTCATCTACTCGTACATAAATCAAATAAATAATAACAATTTAAAATTAACACAACACACACACACACACGCACGCAAAACAAATAATCTAAATAAAACATAATTTCAAGAAAACGATGAAATACCAAATTTTATTTATCTTCTCCTTCATTATCAGCCTCTTCTTCTTCGTCAAATTCACCCTCCTCTTCAGCGGTGGCGTCTTGGTACTGCTGGTACTCAGATACCAAATCATTCATGTTGGATTCTGCCTCAGTGAATTCCATCTCGTCCATACCTTCACCAGTATACCAATGCAAGAAAGCTTTCCTACGGAACATCGCAGTGAACTGTTCCGAAATGCGTTTAAACAGCTCTTGAATACAAGTCGAATTTCCAATAAACGTCGAGGACATCTTCAAACCTCGCGGTGGAATATCACAAACGGCAGTCTTCACATTATTCGGGATCCATTCTACGAAGTAACTGCTATTCTTGTTCTGGATATTCAGCATTTGCTCGTCGACTTCCTTCATGGACATTCTGCCTCGGAAGATAGCGGCAACTGTTAGATATCTGCCGTGTCTTGGGTCGCAAGCGGCCATCATGTTTTTAGCGTCGAACATTTGTAGTACCAGTTCTGGCACGGTAAGCGCACGGTATTGTTGACTTCCACGAGATGTTAATGGAGCAAAACCGGGCATAAAGAAGTGTAACCGTGGGAATGGCACCATGTTAACGGCAAGTTTACGTAAGTCTGAGTTTAGTTGCCCGGGAAAACGTAAACAAGTTGTGACTCCGGACATTGTGGCCGAAACCAAATGGTTCAAATCACCATATGTTGGAGTTGTCAACTTTAAGGTACGGAAACAAATATCGTACAACGCTTCGTTATCAATGCAATAAGTTTCATCAGTATTTTCAACCAGCTGATGTACTGATAGAGTTGCGTTGTACGGTTCTACGACGGTATCAGATACTTTCGGCGATGGTACAACCGAAAATGTATTCATAATACGATCCGGATACTCCTCACGGATCTTCGAAATCAATAAAGTCCCCAATCCTGATCCAGTGCCACCACCTAGAGAGTGCGTCAGCTGGAATCCTTGCATGCAATCGCATCCTTCAGCTTCCTTGCGCACCACATCCAGAACTGAATCGACTAACTCGGCACCTTCGGTGTAATGTCCTTTGGCCCAGTTGTTACCAGCTCCACTTTGACCGAAAACGAAATTATCTGGACGGAAAATCTGTCCAAATGGCCCTGATCGTACGGAGTCCATCGTACCAGGTTCCAAGTCGACCATAACGGCGCGAGGAACGTATTTTCCACCGGTAGCTTCATTGTAATAAACATTTATTCGCTCGAGTTGTAAATCTGAATCACCGTGGTATGTACCCGTGGGATCAATTCCATGTTCATCGGATATGACTTCCCAAAACTGAAACAAACAATGATTTTAAGTTATTCCTACTATAAAGCGCTATTTCGTGACTACATACCTTTGCGCCAATTTGATTTCCACATTGTCCAGCCTGAATATGTACGATTTCCCTCATGATAAATTTTCAGTCAAATTCTCTCTATGACGATGTTTGCAATTTGAAAACAAACAAAAGCCATCACTATGGCGCCACTTTCTACACACAATCTTATTGGTTAAGCAAACAAAGTAAACTCGTATGTTATTGGGCATTGTGTTATGAGCTCCATGGCGCTTCTATCAATTTGAATCTGATAAGTTAAACAAATATATATGCTCTTGAACGTGATTGGTTGAATAGATGTTTCTATAAAAAAATCTGCGCCATGTGTGCTGTGAACTGACCTTACAAAAACAGCGTTAGCTAACCTAGAACATTTTTGAATGTTGTTTGCTTTACGGCTGCATGGGAATGCTTGTTTATCACACATGTGGGTCCCTACTAAATTATGGCGCGTAAAGAGATATTGTTTCTTAGTATATTTACAACAATATTATCGTTAATAGTGCTTACAAAATGTTCCAAATTAAATGTTCCTCGTGTTCTGTTACCGATATTTAATGATTTCTCCACAAACTTTACGTTAGAAGTCACCGAAGGAGGTTGTTATAAATGGTAATATAACCTAAATCTAATAATTTATGCATTAAATTTGACGAATCATTATACATATTTTAGGACTACAACACGATTAGATCTGGTGCAGCTATTAAATTCAGATGGGACCGGTGAACAAGAATGTTCCTCGCGTGTTGTTGTTTCAACAATTTCTAAAGAACCAACTAGGAACACTGCCATAGTTTTAGCCGAAGATATTTATAGTGGACAAATCTTACGATGTGACGTTATTGTAGATGTTATTGCTACGCTGAATATTGTTACAACCACCCGGGAATTATTTATGGAAGAAGCTCCTGAAGCGTTTGAAGTTCGAGCTTATGATGATCAAGGTTTGATTTTAATAATAGGGGGGAATGGAGCATGTAAGCATTTTTGTAATTTTAGGGAACGAATTCACGACTTTACAAGGGATTCAATTCGAATGGAGTTTGACTAGTCCTGCGAGTAGTATTTTGCGATTTATAACATTTAGGGACTCTCCATACGAGACGCCGGCAACTGTTGCTGCTTTTGAAGAGTTGGGATTACAAGGGCATATTACTTTGCTGGAAGGTATTAAAACTGGTTCATCGAAGGTAAACAATTTTTATATTTTTATTAAAAATCTTAAAATTCAATAAACACGAATTTTATTAGATATCCGTAAAATTACCTCATGCTGAATACAAAAATTTGCCTGGAATTGATTGTGCCCTTATGGTTATTGCAAATTTGATTATTGAACCTTCTGATTCATATATTCTCCGAGGTGATGTGGTTCACTATAAAATAATTCAGGTAATTTGTTTATTTTAGGTTTTAATAATTTTATTAAAATGTTTATTTAATGTATTATTTTTTTTAGGTCAAACATGGTCGTTTAGAAGAAATAAAATTGCCGTCCTCTCAATATTATTTAGTGTCAGAAAATCCTTTAATTGGAGCAATAGATAAGAATTCTGGTAATTTAATATAAAACATTTATAAATATTATTTTAATAAACTATTTATTATTATTTTTAAATAGGATATTTGACTGGTATCGCTCTTGGTAAAACAAGAGTTTATCTACACGATAGAAACGTAAACGAAGAAAGTGGCCTAAAGTTGCCATCGGCAAGTATTAACGTTACATATCCAAATCGAATCAGTTTATCTTTATTGCCATACCGAAATTGGGCTATTTTGCAAGGCGATCAACATGATTTAGTTGTTGAAATATTTGCAAGGTAAATCTCTAAACATAAATATTGCATATTTAAAAAAAATGTAATAACGTTAGTGTTAAAAAATTTGTAACTTTTTTATCGACAATTTTGATAATACCACTTGTTGGCCACTGTGTTTTTATTTATTACGTAAATATTTTTAAATTTTGTGCTGAAATAAAATGTGAATTTCTAATGAAGAAGTATTTAATTTCATCATATATTTGAAAATAACATCTATAGTTTGGCTTATTCACGTTGTTATTGGTTATCTCATATTATATTTAGTTTTATTAACAATATTTTAAGCTATAACCGTAAAATTTTCTTAGCAATGATCACAAAATTCATATTGGTGAAGGAGTTCGAATGAAGACTGCTGTTAACGAGAAAAATTTCAGCGTTTCTCAACGCTCTTTAAATGGTAGTTGGATATCGGGTAAAGGTATCACACTAGGCATTGCCGAAGTCAAAACTACTTTAGTATCTGTGATATCAACCAAATTGGGCACTGTCCATTTGAAACCGGTCTTATCTGCCAAAGCAGAGATATTAATTTTCCCTAGAATTAGTATCAATCCAGCTGAAGTCGTATTACCATGGGATCCAGTCGTCCGACCCAAATTTGAAATCGAACTAAAAGCTTTAGGCGGTGACGGAAAATTCTTATGGAGTACTTCAAATCACACCGTTGGCGTTGTAACACAATTAGGGCTAATTCGGACACAATGGCACGGTCAATTCGATACTTGTGCCTCCATGACGCGAAACCATCACCTTCGTAAATGTGTTCGCGTCAACATTATACCTCCAACTCGTTTAGAAATCGTTGAATTCGTTATGGAATCCGAGTTAGGTGCGCCAATCTTCTTATTAATTGCCTTATATGCTACACTACCTGGACCAGATGGAAAAGTCATTGAATACCCGTTTACCCAATGCCAAGAATTACCGTTTGGAATTACACCGACTGATCGGAATTTCTATTATAACGAAACGGCGCATACCGAATTAGTTGGTAAATATCTGATTTTATTTTGTTAATTCACTTTATAGTTTCTCTTTTTTTACACGTTTTAAGGTGTCGCTTGTACAAGTCTTGCTGTTGCTAGTACTATTACTGGTACTTCGCGTATTACGGTGCAATACAAACGAGATGATATACATTTAGAAGAATCTGTTACTGTGGCTGCATATCGACCATTAAGATTGTTGCATCCTGGCAATGGACAAACTGTCCTAGCTTTAGGAACTTCAAGGAATCTTATTTTTATAGGTATTTCATTTTATTCTATTTAGTTTATGTAAGTTTTAAAACATCCATACTTGGCGCTAGTAGTATTCCCTTTCTAGATGCAAGCGATACTTGCTTTGGGTATCACAATAATCTTATTTGTATTGTTTAACTTACAAGGTGGCCCACGTCCATGGATAGGTCGCGCTTCTTCACACGTAGTCAAAGTCGATTCATCTGATAAACTCGTTGCCGAAGTCGCCGACAGAACACAAAAATTCAAAATGGCTGGCGGCTCCGACATGTACGTCATCTACGTTCTCTGTAAAGATTTCGGTGAATCAATAGTTACTTTAACAATCTATAACAAACCACTCGTGCCAAATTGCAAATATGTTGAAAGCACTGCGAGTGTGCGCGTTATCTGCGCCAAGCCAAAATATATTTATTTGCAACCTGAAATAAAAGTCGCAGACACCACTAGATGTCCGATGGACCTGAGTTCCGAACGAATAATTGTCCAAAGCTATCGGGACATCGATTTATTGGTCACTGTCAAAGATAGTGCGGGCCGAAAGTTTGATAATATTTCATCGTTAGAGTTAAAATGGGACCTCAGTCCGGAAGCTTTAGCGTCGGTGAAAAACCCGAATGGGATATTTGAGAAACATTTCTTGGAGGAAAATGTGTTCTTGCCTAATAAAAGTTTTGATACCATATCACCAAAATCCACAACTGGATCTATCGACGTTGGCACTACTATTTTAGGATACCATACGTCTGTTTTGAAAAAACACAAAGTCCGTTCGGTCCCGATCTTAGACACAATCACAACTCTAATAACTTTATACCTAGTGGACGATACAGTTGTTGCTCCAAACGTTGCATCAGTTTACAACCATCCTTTAAATCGTCACAAACTAGAAGTCGCACAAGGATCAGGCTATTACGAACTCTCTCTAAGTAATGATCTAATCGCTGAGGTTAAATACAATCAAGCAACGAAGCAGATAGAAATTATGCCTAAAGCAATGGGTTCATTGCAAATCAGCGTAAAAGATTTGTGTTTGTCATGTCCACCGGTCATAGTGAACTTGAATATTGTTTATGTCGCTTCAATACGAGTGGAAATGACCGATAGGGTCGAGATCGGCAAGTGCATCCTTTGTGTTGTTAAGTTTTATGATCTTGATGACAATTTGATGCCGATTCCGAAGTTGGAGTATGTTGATATTCGGTCGGCCTTAGAAGACAGAATTGTAAATGTTAAATTGGCAGATGAAATTCCAGCAGAGCCGTGGGGAACTGGAGAAATACATTACGTTGTTTCAGGTAGATTTTTTATATCTAACTTTTAAAAATGATTAAATGTTTATCAAGTTGTGTTCAATATGTTTATATTGTGTGAATAGGACTTCAACTTGGTGAAACCAGACTATCATTTTCTGCTGGCCGTGGTGAGAAAGAAGTCACCAGTTTACCAATAGATCTTCAAGTGTTTGCACCGTTACGTATTTCGCCAAAAAATGCGACTTTATTCATCGGTGCAGTTTTACAATTAAGCAGCGAAGGCGGTCCACAACCTGATACAAATCTTGAATTCACAATCGAATCAAACACTATCGCAGGTAAAGTTTCGATTCGCCAACAGTTAAAAACACTATTTAAATTTGCTGTTCTTTAGATATACATGGCAATGGTATCATTCATGCTTTGACTATTGGCAACACAAAAATCATTGCGCGTTCAGTCAGTATTAATCCAATCAATGGTCAAAAAGTGGTTAACTCACAGGTTAATATTATATGCAAGATTAAATGTTTACAATTAAAAAATTATATTGTTATTTGAAAGTTTAGGATCAAGTTGAAGTTTATGTAATTCCATTACTTGGTATAAAATTATCAGCACCTTTACAAAGATTTGTGGTCGGAGCTACCGTGCCAGTTTGGGTGTCAGGATTACCTGAAAAACTATCATCGTTAACACTTGGATCTGTTGATCCACCATTTATCTTTCTATGGGGCGTTAAATGTGTAGATGTCGTGTCTATGCATGGGATCTTACATGATGCAGGTATTACTTCATCTAAGATTTTTCATAAAATTAACAACTAAACATTTTCCAAAATGCGTTTTAAGGTATTGCTGACGATCCAAGAAATAGAATATCAGTTCGTATTACGGGTTTGAAACCTGGCCATTGCACACTGCAACTTAACGTAACAGTTCCCGGCTTTGCTGCTGGTTTACCTAAAAAGCCAAAAATACCATTTACCTCTAGCATCGATCTTGAAGTTATCGAAGAGTTAGATTTGACCTCACCAACTAGTACTGACGGCAAAGCAGTCTTAATAGCGCCTTTCACAAAGTTGCAACTGAATACGAATAGAGATGGCTTCACTGGTTTGAGCTATAGGTTGTTTAAATTTGTTTAAACTTTGTATAAAATAATGTTTTAAAAATGGGTTTTATTTAGTATACATGGAGAAGAATCAGGTGATGAGAACAGTAAATCAGTTAGTGGTTCGAAACAGATTTTGACTGTTAGTCCTGAAGGTGTGATCCAATCTTATAGTAATTTTGGAAGAGCGTTAGTTGTTATAAAAGCTGTAGATGATCATGGTTTGAAACAAACTTTAAATGTTGTCGTACAAGTAAGTTTTATTACCGACCATATAAATATGAAATTTAACTATGTCAATTGATTAAAATATTTGTCTTGGTACTACAATAATCAATACATTTTAGGTCAAAGCGGTACAATATATGTTAACCAATATTGTTACCGTCTGGATGGTTCCAGAAGAGGATGGAATCACTGTTCTGCCGCTTGGAGCCGAATTTAAGTTTATCATTACATTTCATGATAATACTGGTTTAGTATTCCAAGCAGCTCAGTGTGATTTGCACTTTAAAGCAAATCGGTTCGATTTGATGGAAGTTAAGCGCGATTTAGATAATACTAGTTTAAACGCTGCGTCTATAGATTCAGGCATGATTGTAATGAAAACTTGGGCAGACAACTGTTTGAAAGCAGCAGATTATATTATGTTATATGGAGAACAAATAGCAACACCAAATGCAGTATGTTATTTTCTGTCGATTTTTAAAGTTTATTAATTAAAGAATTATATATTTTTTTAGGAATATTTGACTAGCGGTGATATAATATGTATGCGATCACCAGTGAAAAGTTCTAAAAAGAAACCTGGTATTTGGTCAGCAGAACCAGAAAATATAATGACTTTGAACCAAGAAAACGGTATTGGTTATGTTACAACCACTCGAACAGTGCAATTATACATCAAATATTCTTTAACTCCGGCGTTTAAATTGCGTTTCAATATTGCACCTGTTGTTCATGTCTCTTACCGATTTGATGAAACTAAGACAGTTAGTAATTCGCCAGATACTAATCTAAAAGTACCAGTGTTGTTCAGAGGATTGAGAAACCCGGAAAAAGAAAATAACTTGGTAAGCCTATAGATATCATTCTAGAAACAGGATTTTATGTTTTTGAGTTTAAATTTTGGGTTTACAGTATGCAGGATGGGCGTGTCAACCGTTTTTGAATGAGGAAATTTCTTTTTTCCCATTTTCATGCAATATTGCTTATTCTAATGATTCTTTGTCACCACCAGAGATTTTTAGTGTTTTTCAAGTTAAGCCTGCGTTCAATAATGATTTAGGTAAGGTAATTTAAAATACATTCTTAGAGTACATCTGTCTTATTGCTATTTTATATTAAAAGCACTTTTAATTTTTTCGATACAACTTACATTAATTTTTATAAAAAGTGGCAGTTTTCTTAGAAATGGATTTAAAACCATCGGCCATGTGTTGGCCCTAAACTTTCTTTTACGTAGTCAATATATTTTGATTTGATAGTATATAAATTAAAATATAAAATGTTTAAATTTAAAAGAAAATATTATCATTCATTATGTCCAGTAAAATTGCAAAGTTAGATTATTGTCAGATTTCTAAAAAAACATATGTATTTTAAATGTTCGATTCTATAGTAATATAAAGAAAATATAATTATTCATTGCACATTATTAAAAATTATTATGGCTGGACATTTTTTAGTTTTCAAATGAACTTTAAACCTTACAAAATATTTTCATATAATATTTTAAATTATTTACTAACCTTTGTAACGTTTTTTCACTAAACTTATTTGTGACACTGACAATAAATGTTAAATGTCAAAATATTTGAATATTTAAAACAATTGACATGCATAGTAGATGCGATTTATTATATATAATTTCCCATACTTACGTAACTATGGCAATATCAATAAGATAAGATCTTGTAGCTGGTACACTTTTTGAAGAAATGTTACAAACAAAAGTTGTGCAGAATACTAATATCTTTCAATTTTATTCTAACTATTTTTACTGCAAGTCTAGCCGTTTCGGAGATATTGCAGAAATTGCAAAAAAAAAGTCTTAAGTAAACATGCACTTCCGGTTTGAATATGCTTTTCAAAAATAGAACGTTTTTCTCCCAGGTATACACAAATCTTAAGTTTAAAGTTTCATAATTTTATCTTCAACGGTGTAGGCTGTAGAGCGCACACAGACACACACACACAGACGTCATTCCAAAAATAGTCAGGCTCGATTCAGGGAAGGTCAAATGGTGTATTTCCGTTAAAATTTCGAGTTTTTTTTTTCGTGATTACAATACTTACTTATTACTTCGTAAAAGAAAGTAAAAAACTGTTAATTCTTGATTTTTCAGGTCTATACTCATGTGATTTGAGTCCATCAGGGCCAATCACAGCAAATACAAGCATAATCGAATCAAACATCACAATAACCGTAATCAGTGACAACGGAGCCCGTACCACACCAATGGATATTATTTTTATTCCGGCAATTTTCATTGATGGAGATGTACTTAAAGTTAGCGATTCGACATTTTCAACGACTCTTACAGTTACAGGACTACCGTTTGTTTTGAAACAAATTCAAGTAAACTTTGTCAAATGACCTATCCTGAGTATTCAAAATATTTTTGGATTCTATTTTATAGATTACAGCATTTGACAAAGCTTTGGTATCAATCGGCAAAGTGAATCACGTCTCACCGACTGTGGATACATACGAAATAAAATTGATTGATTACCACTGGAAATTAGACGAATTAAAAGATCCATTAAGTATTAGTGTGACATCAAAATTGACTAGTCAAAAAATAACGGTAACACTCTATAATTGTGCAAAATCACTAGAATAAAATTTATTTTTTGCAGATCCAAGTAAAATTGAGCAGTGATAAGGGTAAGACACCATTTTGCGCCAATAACAGGCAAATGGGTTCACCTTTAGGCAATTTCTTATACGAACATCGACAAACATTTGTTATTATATTGTCTATGTTGATATTATTTTTCGTTACATTTTATGGTAATTTTTTTTTTTTTTTCTTAAATACTATTTTTGTTTTATATTTACTTAAAAATATTAATACAATATTTTCTTTACAGCCTATTCACATTATATGCAACCGGTTATAAATGTAAACGTAGCAGGTAAATATTAAATTTATTTACTTTAAATAGATATTCCTCATTAAACTAATAAAAATTCTTGATTAAAAATTATATAATCTTTTATATCATTTATTAAATTTAGAACGTTCGATGCTACTCAACTCAAGTCCTTCATCGTATTACAATAAAGGTGGTTTGAATAAATCCTATTCGAGTTGTACACCGGCAACATGCTACAATTTGAACAATACCTCATTGAGTAGTTCCACTAGCTCACCAATGCGATATGGCACCAGTGAAACGTACCGGGACTCTCGGAACTGCAGCAGCAACAGTCCCGAGTTGCGACGAAACAGAAGATTCCTCTAAATTAATTATTTTTGATCATATCGAACAATGTGTTTATAATATTATGACGTGTGTGTTTTTATTAATAAATTTTGTACTTCCAAATTTTTGAAATCGTACTCAAAATTAAATGTTCGTCGCAGCTCAATTTTATATCATTTTTGTCTTTAAACTAAAATAGTAAATTTTGGCTATTAACAATTTGAAAGTAAACATTTATTTTGCTGTTGTACGGGTTGTGAAATATAACTTATATTTTAATTATTTTTTATAATGTTAATAGATTTCACTAATAAAAAAAGACAATTATTGCATTATTTTAATCCATAAAATCTTTTTCTAATTTTTCTTTGGGTTTTCTAGCGCAATTATTTTAAACTAAGGAAAATATTCCAAATTGATAGTCTGATTTTAAACAGTGAAAAATTAATTAAAATTTTGAGGTTTTTTATAAATATTTGATATAGTTTATTAATGAAATTATTTGTTTATAATAAAAAACGAAAGTAAATCAGATGCAATTATTATTTATTAATTTCCGTACACTCATTTAACTATTAAAGCTATTTATGTTATATTGCTGAAAATGACAAAAAAACATGTTTGTATTGAAACAAATTAAAAAATAAGTTAAGCCAGATAAATAACTTAAAATAATTATATTTTTCTTACAATGTAAATGTTTATAAACCACAAAATAAAAACAAATGCAATATTTGTGTTGTTTATTTCTTGCTTGATTTTAAACAACAAAATAAAAATGCATGACTTATTGTTGTCAATTTTTACCCTTTTTCTTTTCTTGCTTATTCTTCTTTGCTTCTTGCTCAACATCAATCGGCGCTGGTTTAACAAACGGTATTTCTGTTTCATACTCTGGAGGCATGTATGATTTAAGCACTTCCGGTACTTTAATACCAGTTTCCGTTTGGTAAACTTCGAGAATTGCGCAAATAACTCTAGTTGTTGCGCACATTGTTGCGTTTAACATGTGTACATAATCAATATTTGCGTTCATCTTCTTAGTTTGTCCGTATCGCACGAGGAGGCGACGCGCTTGGTATTCGAGGCAGTTGCTGCAGGAGACCAGCTCTCTGAAAGCACCTGAACCGGGAAACCACGCTTCTAAGTCGAGCTTTTTCGCGGCTGCGTGATTCAGAGCACCTGAGACTATGTTAACAACACGATACGGAATACCGAGAGATTTGTAGAATGTCTCTGCGTTTAATATCATTTCATCCATCATCTCCCAAGATTTGTTGTCATGAGGAGATGTTAAACAGAATTGTTCCACCTAGAAAAATATTTTCAATATTCTTAAACGGTTTCATATTCCAAATTCTGAAATTCTATTCTTCAGAAAAATAAATAAATATATATATACATATATTTATATATATATATATATATATATATATATATATATATATATATATATATATATATATATATATATATATATGGTGACAATAATAGTTGTGCTTATACATAAAAAGAAAAATACCTTTTCGAACTGATGTACTCTGAAAATTCCTCGTGTATCCCGACCATGAGATCCAACTTCTTGTCGGAAACAAGTCGAAAGGCCCGCGTACTTGATTGGAAACTGACTTTCAGCAATCCATTCATCTCGATGGAAAGCAGCGATTGGCTGCTCAGAAGTTGCAATTAAATATTTCTCCTCGACATCCTTATCTTCAGATTTCTCGCTGCCTTTGCCGACGACTTTGTACAATTCTTCATCGAACTGAGAGAGCTGGGCGACCTCTTGCATTACGTCTTTTCGCATAAAGAACGGCGTGTACAAGGGTTTGTAACCTTTGGCGAACAGCGTTCTTAGAGATAGTTGTATTAAGGCGTGTTCTAAGAAGACTGCTGGACCCATTAAGTAGTAACCGCGACCACCTGACACTGCTGCACCGCGTTCTCCATCCATACCTAAATAAAATCATCCACAAAATTGAACTAACATTTTAAGTAGTTTGATAATTATTTTCAAACTTAAAAAAAAACATTTATTAGTTGAATTTTTACAAATCCCAGGACATGAGCATAAATGTTAATAGAACCTACCATCAATCATGTGGATAAGATCAACATGAGAATATTTCTTTCGCTGTTCACAATCACCAAAAGTACGTTCAATTTTATTTTCATCTTCATTATCATTCACTGGTACTGAATCATGCAAATGGTTACCAACTTCTCTTAACGCATTATTACGATCTTTTTCCGTAACAGTAAGATCATTTTCGTTTTGTACAATCGCTGCATCTATCAAAGCTCGAATCTAAATCAAAAATTTAAATACTAATCGATATAAAATACGCATGCGTAAAGAACATCCAAAGACTTAACACATTCGGTTAAGTACGGCTATATCCGGTATAATTTCCTAATAGTAGGTTGTGCTTAAAAATCTACTTACTTTCTTAATTTGATTAACAGTTAGCTTCTTTAAATCATCCGAAATTAAACTATCTAATTTATTTGAAATTTCTTCCGGAAGATCATCACTGACATCACCTTGTGGTTCTTTCTTCTTCATTTTATCCCCGATTTCTTTGCTACACAAATTTTTTAATTTGTTCCAATTATCGGCCTTGTGCCTTAACTGTCGCCAGGCAACATCTTTTTCTACAACAGTGTCCACTAGTTTAACCTCTTTAAATCGTTTCGTTTGATTTTCGCGAATTTTTTCGGGATTACCACCCTTGTCCGAACGAAATAAGTCCAAATCCAAAACCATTTTTTAATTAATTTAATCAAACTCCACTTTAAATAATAAGAAAGATCAATTTATATTAGATTTATTACAGATTTAATTCACAAATGTAATCTTACAATATGTTACATCAACATGTGCCGGTGACAGCGAAAAAGTCTGAATCTGACGTTTACACTGGCGACACTGGCTTTACACGCATACAAATGTCTATAAGGAACAAAGTTTTATGGTACTTATATTTTTGTAATTATTTTCAACGTGAGAGTATATTTAATGTCTAAATACTATATGTACTTGTATAAATATTATTAACTTGAGCACTAAAATTTGATCATTTAATCACAAGAAACGATTAACCCTTTGAAAAACAAGTACGCCACTGTACTTTAAAGTCACTTTAAAGTAGTCCTATCAATAAAAGGTGACTTCTCATTTCTATAGGCTACAAAAAATGTTTTGAACTAACTATAACGAACGTATTTGTTGAAATTATATTTATATATTTATTAAATTAAATATTACAGATACATAACTATATATTATTCATGTTTTTGCATTGCATTACGATATTCTTGCATTGCTTTATATAAGCTTTCATTAACATCTGTAAAATAAAATATGATTCGCTTTAATTTCAAGAACCAACGAATTGTTTTATTAATTATTTACCACAAACATACTCTAAATTTTCTTCCATTGTACTAATATCATTCTTAATTAAGGTTAAACCGTAATGGAATTCATTTAGAGCTTTAAGAAAACATTCCAATGATTTAATCTCATTGTGAACGGAATCTGGGGAATCCTACAAATAATATAATTAAAACATTTGTTATAATTAATACATTTAATATGTACCATTGTTTAAAAATATTGTTTGGAACAGTTTAAAGCTTGACATTAGCAGACTATTCAAAATTCTATTATACACTAATAATAACAGATGCCACTATACAATATTAAAGATAACATCGAACTAACTACGACTACGTTTACATAGCCGTAGTGAAGTCGAACTTGTTATACTTTATTTATCTTACAGAGTATAATGCTTATTTGATTGATTTCTTAGTGCTTGTGCAGCTTTTTCTGGAGTCATATCTCTTTGGGATTGAGCCAACATTTCATACCTATAAAAAATCGAAATTGTTGAATAAATAAATGAACTATATTTAATTTAATTACTTACCCGACCATAAACTTTTTAACTGTAGCTGAACGCAATAATGGTGGATAATAAACACCATGAAATGTCCAGTGGTCCATATTTTTGCCATAATAAGAGCCTGTTGGTGCTCCATGCCAACCCATGGAATATGGAAAATTACATTTGAATAAATTATCGTATTTAGTCACAAGCTCTTGTATGATTTGAGCTAAAGATAGTCGTTCACCTTCGGAAACATCAGTAAAACGTTTCATTTGCCGTTTGGGAAGTACCATTGTTTCAAAAGGCCAATTTGCCCAAAATGGTACGACAACGACCCATTGTTCATTTTGACTAACTATTCGCTCCTAAAGAAAGTATTTTTTTTCTCAATTAATATTATTGATATAGCAAATAAAAATAATTGAATAAATATAAAAATTCAATTTGCCTTTTTACATATTGAAGTTTTATTATTTAGTTCAGTTCAGTTGAATAATTTGAGTATAGTAGATTAAGATTCAACGAATAATTACATTTTTTGTTAGCTCTTTGTCGACATAATCCATAAGCAAAGGTTTCTTATATTTCTCAAAAAAATCTTTTTGTTGTAAGTCTTTTATTCGTGCTTCATTCGGAATAAAATCCGACGCCCAAATTTGGCAATGTGGATGAGGATTAGAGCAGCCCATAATGGAGCCTTTATTTTCAAAAATTTGGACCCACGAAAATGTTTTACCTAGTTCCTCTGTTTCTTGAATCCATCTTAATTCAAATTTTATTATTAACTAAACTATATGGAAATGTTTTAAATATAAATTGGATATGTGGGTTCGAGTCTTTTTAAAAATGATTATATTACCTATCTATAATATCAACAACGTTCTTAACTGGCAAAGTTGATAGAAGAACATTCGATTTTGGATGAAAACACATAACTCTGCACACACCTCGAGCGGATCCCATTTGAAAAAGTGGATCATCATTTTTAGACGGCGATGGAACTGATTCCAATAATGCAGGGAAGTCATTCGGGAAAATAAATGTTGATTCATACTTTGGTGTTATCTATTTTTATGAAATTCTATTTGTAATAAAAAATTTGGATACTATTTCCTGTTTATTAATCCTCAAATTTGATTTTAAAGATTCATATATAGTTTTGAATATCACCAGTCTACGCTATTATTACTATTATATTAATGAATAAAAAATAATATTAGTATACCTCACCAGAAGATCGTTTGACTCCTGGGCATAGTGGATTAGTTGTGTCAAATTCAGGAACTGATTCTTCTTCTAAAGATTCTTCTTTCCCGCTCCATGGTCTTAAAGTTCTATGAGGTGACACCAAAACCCAATCACCTTTTAAAGGGTTGAATCGGATATGTTGATGTTCTATAATATAATCATTAATAATTTATTATATGTGCGTGTTATAACTATTAGATAGAGTACCTTCTGCATTAAATTCCATTATTAAAGCGTTTGACATTGATTAAACTTGTAGGCATACATATATGAGATAAGCAAAAGATAAATAAAAATGTAATATAAGATAATAAATATTATATAATAAATATTAAAAATTCAAATTCACATAGGCGAAAATACATATAAAATAGTAGTGATTTTTTTACCGAAAACTAAATCATTTTAATCACAAATGTAAACGTAGTCGTACATGTGACGTGTCGCAATAAATAAAAAGAGAAAGAACTTAAAGTTTAAACAGCTGTTGAAATTCGAGTACATAGAGTTAGGTTATAAATTAATTATAAATACGCAAAAGAAATGGTTTTACTGGAAAACGAAGCGGTATTATATAATAAACAAAAACTGCAATGTTTCAAAAATGATTAATGATTATTATTTTATAGTTTTTATGCGAACTAACAAAACTATTCAAGAAATCACGAGAGTCATCTAGCGTTACGATAACACTGAAACGATGTAACTAGTCGAATGATTAATTAATTGAATTGTTATTAATTTAATTTTTTTTTTGTAGGGGATGGACAAAATCGGCCTACACCGCGTGAAGGAAAACCACCACTGCCTGTTGCCACGGAACATATGTGTTTGGTTCGAGCGATTTCACGAACCAAAAAAATCGCAACAGTTGTTCATCAAAAAGATATAAATAAATTCCAAGTTGCGTACAGTAGTTTGCTTAAGGGTAACTTAGATGGACTTAAAAAGTTAAAGAAACCTAAGAATAAATCCAAAGCATTGTAAACAATTTATTTTTTTTATAATTATATAAACTTTTTTATATTATTTTTAAAACCGTTATTGATTAAATATACATTTATAATTTATATTTCATTTTCTAAACCTAATCCATAAATTGGATTTTTGAAACGGTGACATGTGGTTATCCATTTCGCACTTATACGGCCCCCAGTCATAATACAATCGTTTGCGCAGTCCATCAAACTAGAACCCTAAAAATACAAAAATAATTAATCTATTAGTAGTATGTTGATTATAAATAATTACAAAAAAAAATATATATATATACTCATACGAAACTTATTGGTATATATACAAATTACTCGCAATATTCTATGGTTATTTGAAAATAAACGGAATATAAGATTTTGTGTTTAGGTATTAAGTATAAATATATCTATATTTTTTAGTTTTGTAATGTAAAATGAATTTTGGAACTTTTAAATACTTGAAAATGAAAAGTAATGAAATTAAATACAATAACTGAATAAATAATTTATTTTTTCTCATTACCTCATCTAAATATTTTATAATAGAGCTTAAAAAATGTATTTATCTATATTATTTAAATTCGGTTTCGCATTAGGTATTTGACCAAAAAGTATCGACCCGGCGACATTTTTTTTTAAATAAAAAAAATCGCCATGGCTTTTATATAAAAATTTTAAACTAATACTAAACTATTTTATGAATTCGGGGTGCATGCTTAAATTATCTTATAAAATTCATGTTTTAAAATTAATTAGGATAACACCGTTTACATATGGACATTATTAATTCATTTAAAAATATGATGCTTTTTAGTTAAAAGGATTAAATTTCCTTTAAAGCGACAAAATAGTATTTTATAGAAAATATGTAATAATATTTACCTTATAACACTCGTCACATGTTAAAATACACATATCAATAGGATCAAGTAATGCCTTTTGTGGATATGCCATTAATGCACTTGCAAAAAAGGCTATTAATATTATAACTTGACTCTGAGATACTAAAACAATGATATTTTTTAATAATATATTACTATAATTAACACTATAACATCGCACATACCCATTGTGACGTCAATAACAAAGGACATAAAAAGACTGAATGTTTACATTTTGAACTCTACTTTATACCAGAGAACAAAACATAAAAAACACCTGCTCTTTAATATAGATTAAGGGTGTCAAGCTATAAATATTGTGGGATTAATTAAATGCATCTAATGAGAGAGTTAAGCTTAATTTTATCAGTAAATTATTGTTTGCAAATTACAATATGAACTGCTATCTTCTGGAACACCTCCAGGATAAAAATAAAAATATAGCGTGTCATAATTGACGATTTTGACACTATATATGGTAAAATGCATAATATAACATGCCAAAGCGATGTAATTTTAAATCCATCGAAAAATGTTTTATCGATATCATTAATTGACAGTGTTGGCAGGGCGATAAACAGTTTGTTTACGTACGAAAACAAATTTAGAAGCTTCAAGTGTTAAAACACTTGATAATACTGGACAGTGTCAATTCTTCTCCAAAATGGGGGACAAAAAAGATGCGAAAAAAGAAAATGAAGAAGAAGAAGATGCCCGTTTGGAGTTCATTATGAACTATTTGATAAAAACTATGAAACTAAAGCAAGAAAAATGGAATAAAATGATGGCTACAGAGGAGTTGCGGGTACTTATTTCATCGATAATATTTTGGAGCGTATTGATTGTAATTATATATATATATATATTTATATTTGTAGGAGATTGTAATGAATTTCTTAAATAAAGCTGATGCAATGTTCATAATGTTGACAATACCTACATCTGGTCTATTGGTACCTTTAACGTCTTTTCCAAATGTGTTAAGAAATAAAAGTTCTTATTTCATTAAAAAAAGACCGGATGTCATTCGGAAAGAGGAAATGAGGAGACAGATTATATTCGGGGATTTGTCTACTAAAACTGTAGAAGAATTGGCTACTCTAGTTGAAGAGGTAGAATATGAAATAAATTGTTTAGGTCCATAAATCCATCTGATACATTTATTTAGCAAATTAATAAGATCTTGTATCAATATATAAATTTAAAAGATGAATACTTTGAGGCCTAGAAAATGTTTTCGATTACTGAAACATTTCCATATACTGAAATATATAAGTAATCATGCACTATGTATTATATAAAAAATGTTGTTAGGTTTTTGTACCAATTTTATCGAATGCAAACAATCACAGTGGTTGGCCAGCAGTTGTAGCCGAAGACGTCACGCGACACATTCATACATTTAGAAACACCGTCAATCAAATTAAAGGGGCATTGAATCATCAAACGTTGCTGCCAATGCCGTCTGGTATACACCGCATCTATGAAGTTGAACTTGCATGCAGAGACAGCAACGGAGAATGTGTTGATTTGTTCTTAAAAGCTGCCATCGAGGGTATTATCATAAAATGGGCGACGCAAATCAATGAAATACTAAAGGAAAACTCGAGAGTTGCTTTCGCTGAAGGCGCTCAACCGATGCCAATGCGAGAAGTTCAGTTCTGGAAAGACCGGTTGAAAAATTTAGAAAGTATTTACGATCAAATGAGAGACCCTCGAGTCAAGAAAATGGCTTCATATTTAGGTATTAATAGAATATAAACGGTCTTGAATTTTTGATAAATTCGAATTTCTTATAATTAATCATTTGTTTTGATAATTTTAGAAATAACAAACAGTACATATCTTCCTTGCCTGAAATCACTATTCCGTAATGTAGTGAGCGCAGTCACAGAAGCTCGCGATATTACTCTGTACTTGAAACCAATGGAGAAGTATTTTTCAGCATTTGAAGATCAAGACGTAATTGAAAACGAAGGAATGATACCGTCGATGTTTCATTGTTTGTGTCTTGTATGGGTAAACTCGCGATACTATTGCAATAGCACGAAAATCATAACACTATTGCAAGAAATGTCAAATATGATGATCGAATCTACTATTAAACATCTTGATCCTAGTTCACTGTTTCAAGGAGACGCAGATGAATCAATTATTAAAGTTGAAAAATGCATTAAAGTATTGAAATCCTTTATGTACGTTCATCCTATAACAATAATAATAATACTAATCCAAATTCATTGATTTTTAATATTAGTAATCTTTTATGAAGAGCATTATGCTCAATGCTTTTTAGTTATTTTTATCTTCTAGATAAAATTCATATGAAATACCATTTCGATTTGACCTTGTTTAGTTTTTCAGGAAGATACAAATAGCTGTAACTTGCAACAACAAAATATATATTTGTGAAATCTTTTTAGGGAATCTTTTGAAGATCATAGAGCAAAATTAGCAGATTATTTCACTAGCAGTGATGAAGTTTTACTGTGGCAATTTCATCCGCGAATGGTTTTTGAACGATTGATTATCTTCCTTAAGCGTTTAGAGGATACCTATATCATATTCAACACCGCTATAGAATATTTCAAACTGGAAAAGGTGGTAGTGGCTGGATTGAAAGGACGAGATTTATCGATAAAAATAGAGGATATTACTTATGTATAAGAAAAAAGACGATACCATTTGCATCGTATTGATATTGTTTTCTTTAGGAATTTGAAAAACTGTATGGTGTGTTTGCAAATATGACATATGAGCCATTGGAACCAGAAAATACAGATTTTGGAATAGATTTTGCACATTTTAATGAAAAAGTTCAGAATCTTGATAGGCGTTTAGCAGCAATTGCCGTTCAAGCCTATGAAGAAGTAGATAATCTTCAAAGCATTATTAAAGTAAATATTATAGTTATTAAGAGGGGATTTGATGGTAACATTTTTACTCATAAATTCTATTTATCTATATTCTAGTTGATAAATATTTGGGGTTCACTATTGGAGAGGCCAATAATTAAGGACCAAATACGATGCCAATATTTAAGTGTTATTACTCTGATGAACGAACAATTGGAAATCGTTAAAGAGAAATACGATTTAGGAATTAAAGATTTGTACATCAAAGATATTCACTTTCCACCTGTCGCTGCCAAGTTGTTCTGGATCCATAAAACGCGTTCCCGTATAAAAGTACCAATGGAAGATCTTCTAGATTTAGAAAACTTTACTATCATGAGTTCAGAAGCTGGACTTAACACGCAAAAGAATTATGCACAAATGATGGCTCTTCTAGACGAAGAGGAACTACGAGTGTTTACAATGTGGTGTAATGAAGTCCCCGAACAGTGTCGAATTAATTTGGACAAACCGCTTTTGATCAGAGACGAAGACATGCTGTTATCATTGAATTTCGATAAGGAATTAGTTGCAATTTTGCGCGAAGTGAGATACATGAATATTCTTGAGAAAGAAGACATACCAGAAGAAGCATTGGCTTTGTTTGCGCGATTTGAAGAGCTATTTAGAAATATCTCCAACTTGAATCGCACGATTGAATGGTACAACTGGCTACGTACGAAAACCAAACCAGTAGAATTGGATTTGATAAATTATGAAATGATTGATATTGATATAAATATCGATTTAGCTTTAGAAACACTGACCTGGAACTCAGACGTATGGGAAACCATAAATGAGATTCACTTAAATGTGAAAGATTTATATGATAGAGTATTCCAAGCTCAAGTAAATGTAAAGAACATGCTGACTACTATGGATAAATGGGCTTCAATTCCGTTGTATGAGCGTAAAGACGGGAAAAAAGATAATCTTTTGTCATTGGACGACCGTGTTGAACGCAGACAAAAGCGTTACAATAACATCAAAAACTCAGCGGATGATATTGCTTTGGTGCTCGATGATAATTATAGATTGTTTTTCAAAATAGAACCACCTCATCCAGAGGATGATGAAGAGGAAGAAGAAGACGAAATTGCACCTTCACCAACACCAGCTAGTTCCCGCAAAGGAAAAGGTAAAAAAGGTGGCAAAGGAGGCAAAGGTGGTAAATCTCGAGACACAAGTCCAGATGAAGGTGAATCACCACCGAAGAAAGCAAAAGGTGAGAAGAAAGAAAAAAAAGGCAAGAAAGGTAAAGGTAAGAAAGGAAAGGAAAATAAAGAGAAACAAGAAGAAGAACCGGTTGTAGAAGAAGCACCACCGGCAGACAAACCACCAGAAGATGATCCCGTCAAAGAAGAAGAAAGGAGAGTGAAATGGGAAGAATACTTACTATACGTCGATGGGCTCGTAGCTGATATGTTTTTGAAAGCGGTTATGTACAGTTTCGGTGTCTTTTTATCAGAGATGGAAGTAGGTAGACGAGCACCTTTGTTTGAAGTTGCGCTTGAGTTACAAGACCCCTACATCCGATTCGTACCATCTTTAGACGCTGAAGATGATGCCTGCTTCATGGTTTTGATGAAATCATTGATAGAGGACATTATTTGCATGGGTGAAATGATTCCTAGAGTTGCTCTGAACACGGAAACATTACACTATCGTTGTATAATCGAAAGCAATAATGACTTAAACGAAATGATGAAAGAAACATTGAGTCGAGTCACAGATGGCACAGAAAAAGCGGTCAAATACAGCGAAGGTTTTGCGAAGTATTCTTACTTATGGTTGGACAGTCGACCGCATTTCCTAAAACAATTTTTGACATACGCAAGAATTTTATCTCCAGAAGAAGTTGAAGAAATTGCTTTCGACCCTAATTCAATAAAAGAGAGTCCACCAACAATTACTCAGTTTAAAGAACAAATTGATTATTATGAAGAATTGTACAAAACTGTAAGTATGTAAACCAGTTCTTTTTAAACTAATGAAATTTCTTTACAATATATACAAATAATTACTAACGCCTATTTCTTATTTCTATTGGAAATAATAATAAGTACAGTGCATATGTGCACTGCGCACTAGTCAAATATACATACTTAAATTATAAATATATATTAAATGGCGTTTCCAGGAGAAATAAGCTGCTGAAATGTATTTCCTACGCTTTGACATTTAAAAAATTTAAACTAAACATAAATAACCAAGATATATAAAATTTATTTATTGTATGTTTTTTTCATAAATTCTGAAGATAAATCTGTTCTTTGTAAGTACGTAGTAAAATGTAAAGATTGATTATTAGTATTAGTAGTAGTACGATTCTATTTAATAAGTATAACTGCAATAAAAACAACTGATGCAGATATAGTACGTGATCACATTTAAATCTGATCAACATTAAATAATGTTTGATTAATCAGGCACGTACATACATACATTGCATGTTATTAGATTGCAATGTCTCCATAAGATAAATAGATTTGAAGAACCAGAATTATAGGCAAAGAAAATAGTATGAAAGTCATTCTTTATTTACTATAAATATTAAATAGAAAATTTAAATTTTAGATTGCGGCTACAGAAACCCAATGGGTTGCAGATGGTTGGTTAAGAGTTGATGTTCGACCATTACGCCAGGCGATTTTAAATACAGTTTGCAAGTGGGGAAATTTATTCAAACAACACTTAGTCGACCATGTTGTATCCAGTTTGAGCGAATTGGAAAACTTTACAATAGAAGCAAACACCGTGTTACAAACGGTACTCGACGAAGATGATTATGAAGGATTACTTCAAGTTATGGAATACTTATTCAAAGTGAAAGAGCGCTTAGTTGCTACCGATACTATGTTTGAACCACTGAAGGAAATTATAGAGCTCTTAAAGCAATATGGAGTTGAATTTCCCGAGGAGATTCATGTTCAATTGACTGAGTTACCCGACAAATGGAATCACACGAAGAAAATTGCTGTTAGCACTAAACAAGTTGTGGCACCTTTGCAAGCGAACCAAGTTAACTTATTGCGTAAACGTATCACGCTCTATGATATTCGACAAGGAATTTATCGAGAAGCATTTAAAAATTTGTCATTTTTCAAATTCACTTGTACGGAAGTGTATCCATTATTAGATAAAACACAAATAGAGTTGACTCATTATGAAGCTGATATGTTAAAACTGGAAGAATCTGCTGGGTTATTTGAAGTTAATTTACCTGATTTCAAAGGTATCAAGCAAACAAGGAAAGAAGTTAGACAACTTAAGGTAATTTATATAGCGATACGAAGACTCGAAATATTTTTGGAAATCGACATACTAATAGGATTACTTGTATCTATTAATTGAAAATAAAGCAAATATAGGTCTAGGAATTGTATGAAGAATTTAATGAATTTAAATGAAACAAAAGAAGTTTGTAAGGATAGAGTTGAATGGCGAAAGATTGTCAAGATATGAATGAATGTAAAGGGTTTTCTGCCACTCCATATGATGGGAATAGGCATGATGTTATGTATGTATGTACTTTCTAGTAATATTTGAAAAACAAGGTCCTTCAATCTGGAAACTTAATATATTAAAAAAGGATGTCATATAAGAATTATGATTACTCGCATTTAGAATCCAAATCTAGATTAAGATTCTTGTAGTAGTAGTAGTAGTTTTAATCTAGTAGTTGAAATTCGAAAATATGCTTCTCAAATCCAAGTATTAAAATAAATCCAACTTTCAGCAATTGTGGGATTACGTATTCATAGTGAAATCATGTGTCGATGAATGGAAAACTACACCTTGGAAGAAAATTGATGTGGAAAATATGGAATCAGAGTGTAAGAAATTCGGTAAAGAGATCAGAAGTTTCGATAAAGAATTAAGAGGATGGGATACATTCATACAACTAGAATCAATGGTGAAGAACATGTTGACATCATTGAGAGCTGTTACGGAGTTGCAAAACCCGGCTATTAGAGAACGACATTGGAAGCAACTGATGCAAACAACCAAGGTGCCCGCACATACACTCACAAAACATCCTTCCAAACACTTTAACAACATAACAAAATAACTAACTCCTATATCTCTTGCTATGCTGCGCACAGGTTGCGGAACGTATGCCAGCGTTCTATACTGTAAGTTTTAATACCAAACACTAAATTAATCTAATACATATACTATGTTTATAAAATATATTCTGAAATAAATCTAATACATATACCATTTTTATAAAATGTATTCTAAAATAAATTGCCCATCTAGGTGAGATTCGTCATGGATGAAAAGACAACGCTGAACGACCTTTTGGCCCTAAATTTGCACGAATACGAAGAAGAAGTTAAAAACATCGTAGATAAATCCGTGAAAGAAATGTCTATGGAAAAAATACTGAAAGAATTGAATTCCGTTTGGTCTGCAATGGAATTCGATACAGACCTCCATGAACGAACAAAATTAAAACTACTGCGAGCGAGCGAAGAATTAATTGAAACACTTGAAGACAACCAAGTTCAACTGCAGAATTTGATGACGTCAAAGTTCATCGATTATTTCTTAGAAGAAGTATCCGAATGGCAACATGTTTTGTCAATAGCTGATCAAGTAATTGCCGCATACTTTGAAGTGCAACGAAAATGGATGTACTTGGAATCTATCTTTATTGGATCAGAAGATATTCGTAGTCAGCTTCCTGAGGATTCCAAACGATTCGAGAGAATCGATCGAGATTTTAAAGAAATATTAGGATCAATGAATGTCAATCTAATTGTCATAAAGGCAACAAGCAAACCTGGACTTTACGAAAAATTAGATGCTTTACTGTCTGATTTGGTTCTTTGTGAAAAAGCGTTGAACGATTACTTGGAAACGAAACGTTTAGCATTTCCCAGATTTTATTTTATATCTTCTGCCGATTTACTGGATATCTTATCCAATGGCAATGCACCAGATTTGGTACAACGACATATGACGAAATTGTTTGATTCTATCGCTAAATTGCGGTTCATCCAAGATGGTGGCAAAAACACGAAAAGTGCTAAAGGGATGATGTCAAAAGAAAATGACGAATACGTCCAGTTCACAAGCACATGTGATTGTAGCGGAAAAGTGGAGAATTGGTTGAATCGTGTTACAGATATTATGCGCAGTACATTACACTTTTTATTCAAGGAAGCAGTTGTAGCGTACGATGAAAAACCACGTGAGTCATGGTTATACGATTGGCCAGCTCAAGTAGCCTTATGTGGCACTCAAATCTGGTGGACTACCGAAGTCAATATCGCATTTTCCCGCCTTGAAGAAGGGTACGAAAACGCATTAAAAGATTACCAAAAGAAACAAATTCAACAGCTCAGCTCGTTGATCGTACTTTTACTTGGAGATCTCACTGCTGGCGATCGACAAAAAATCATGACTATCTGTACGATTGATGTACATTCTCGAGATGTAGTTGCCAAAATAATATTAATGAAAGTGGAAGCATCGACTGCGTTTCAATGGCAAAGCCAGCTTCGACATCGTTGGGACTATAAATTGAAAGATTGCTTCGCAAATATTTGCGATGCGCAATTTTTATACCAGTATGAATATTTGGGTAATACGCCCCGGTTGGTTATTACACCACTAACGGATCGATGTTATATCACATTAACACAATCGTTACATTTAATTATGGGGGGAGCGCCGGCTGGACCTGCTGGAACTGGCAAAACTGAAACGACCAAAGATTTAGGACGCGCTTTAGGGATAATGGTTTACGTGTTTAATTGTTCCGAACAAATGGATTACCGATCGTGTGGTAATATCTATAAAGGGTTGGCGCAGACTGGAGCCTGGGGTTGTTTTGATGAATTTAATAGAATTTCAGTTGAAGTGTTGTCCGTCGTCGCAGTGCAGGTTTGACAGGAATACAATATTTAACAATGTTAAAAAGGATCAATACTTATATATTTTTGTTATAATTTTATTTAGGTGAAAACAATTCAAGATGCAATCAAAGACAAGAAAAAGCGGTTTAACTTCTTGGGTGAAGAAATAACCTTACTGGATACAGTCGGATTGTTTATTACTATGAATCCTGGATACGCCGGTCGAACAGAATTACCCGAAAATTTAAAAGCTTTGTTTAGACCATGTGCTATGGTAGTACCCGATTTTGAGTTGATTTGCGAAATTATGCTGGTCGCCGAAGGCTTTCAGGATGCTAGACTTCTAGCGCGAAAGTTCATTACTTTGTATACACTCTGCAGAGAGTTACTTTCAAAACAAGACCATTACGATTGGGGATTGCGAGCTATAAAATCTGTTTTAGTGGTTGCTGGCTCCCTAAAAGTAGATACTTAAAACAAATTGTTGAATAGATTTTCACAATCATTTTCTGTGTAGCGTAGTGACAGACAACGTCCAGAAGACCAAGTACTAATGCGAGCATTGAGAGATTTCAACATTCCGAAAATCGTTACCGATGATGTTCCTGTTTTCATGGGTCTTATCGGGGATTTGTTTCCAGCTCTTGATGTGCCCAGAAAACGAGATTTGGATTTTGAGAAAATTATTAAGAAATCTATTGGGGATCTCAAGTTGCAGGCAGAAGATAATTTTGTTTTAAAAGTCTCTTTTGCATTATTATAAGTTATGCTTTTCTTATTATAAATGTTATATATTTTTCATTGTTAGATTGTTCAATTGGTAGAGTTGTTTGCTGTTCGTCATTCTGTGTTCATTGTGGGTAATCCAGGAAGTGGTAAATCTATGGTCTGGAAATCATTGTTTAAAACTTACCAAAACCAAAAGCTGAGGCCACATTATAACGATTTAGATCCAAAGGCAGTTACAAATGATGAGTTATTCGGGATTATAAATCCTTCAACTCGTGAATGGAAAGATGGATTGTTTTCTGTTATTATGCGAGATCAAGCTAATATGTCTGGAGATGGTCCTAAATGGATAGTTTTAGATGGTAGGTGTTGTTCCCTTCTTTGTTCTCCATTCCCAAAAATAATAACCATAAATCAATGTAGGCTCAATATTGAGAAATTAAACTATATTACAGGTGATATCGATCCAATGTGGATCGAATCCTTAAACACAGTCATGGATGACAATAAAGTATTAACGTTAGCAAGTAATGAACGCATTGCTTTAACATCAGGCATGCGACTTCTTTTCGAAATATCCAACTTAAAAACAGCCACACCCGCCACAGTATCCCGAGCCGGCATTCTCTTCATTAACGCAGCTGATTTGGGATGGAATCCGTACATTGCATCATGGATTGAAACAAGAACACAATCCGAAAAAGGGAATTTGATTATTTTGTTCGATAAATATGTACCACCTTGTTTGGAAGTAATACGTCTGAAGTTCAAAACAATTACACCAATACCAGAAACATCACATCTGTCGATGTTATGCTATCTTCTAGATGCATTTTTGACGCAGAATAACGTACCAGCTGACTGTCCAAAAGAGTGGTATGAAATCTATTTTGTCTTTGCTTGTATATGGGCATTTGGATCTGCTTTATTCCAAGATCAGTTATGCGATTGGAGAAGTGAATTTAGTAAATGGTGGGTGAATGAGTTTAAAGCGGTTAAGTTTCCGAACACTGGAACCGTTTTTAGTTACTATATAGATGAAGAAACAAAGAAGTTTATGCCATGGAGTGACTTAATAAAAAAGTTCGAATTAGACACTGATGTTCCATTGCAAGCTACTTTAGTAAATACGATGGAAACAACACGCCTTCGTTTTTTCATGGATTTATTGATAGCAGATAAACATCCCATCATGTTGGTTGGAAGTGCTGGTAGTGGTAAAAGTGTTATAACTGCAGATAAATTAAATAGTCTTTCTGAGGCATACGCAATCACGAATGTACCGTTTAATTTTTATACCACATCAGAGATGTTACAAAAAGTTTTGGAAAGACCACTAGAGAAGAAAGCTGGACGTAATTATGGTCCTCCAGGGAATAAAATGATGGTTTATTTCGTTGATGATATGAATATGCCAGAAGTAGATACTTACGGAACTGTCCAGCCACATACGTTGATCAGAGAGCACATGGACTACGGTCACTGGTACGATCGCATTAAGCTGTCATTGAAAGATATCCACAACGTGCAGTACGTCAGCTGTATGAATCCAACCGCTGGTTCGTTCACTATAGACGGCCGATTACAACGTCACTTTTGCGTATTTGCTTGCAGTTTTCCATCCCCTCAAGCGCTTAGCCACATTTACTTTTCTATTCTATCACAACATCTAAGTAGTCCACTCTGCAAAATATCACCAGCTGTACAACGCTACGGCGAACAGTTGGTCGAAGCAGCTCTGAACCTACACGCCCGACTAGCTCAAACATTTCTCCCCACTGCGGTCAAATTCCATTATATATTTAACTTGCGCGATCTATCAAACATATTCCAAGGAATCTTATTCGCTCACGGTGATTGTCTACCAAATCCAATGGATCTCATACGATTATGGATGCATGAAGCGACACGAGTCTACGGCGATAAGCTAGTAGAAAGTAAAGATATAGAGGCTTATAACAAAATACTTTATGAAGTCGTTAAAAAAGGATTCGATGAGCTAGACGAATCATATGTTATGGAAAAACCATTGGTGTTCTGCCATTTCGCAGAAGGTATAGGTGATCCTAAATATCTAGGCATAAAAGATTGGAATCATTTAACAAAGCTTCTAGAAGATGGCCTATCTGGTTACAATGACCTTGTAGGCGCAATGAATTTGGTTCTTTTCGAAGACGCCATGTACCACGTGTGTCGGATTAATCGAATTTTAGAAGCGCCCCGAGGCAACGCTTTGCTAATTGGTGTTGGTGGATCTGGAAAACAATCATTGTCTAGGCTATCTGCGTTTATTTCGTCACTTGATGTATTTCAAGTACAACTAAGAAAAGGGTTCTCCATCAATGATATGAAAGCAAATTTGGCTGCTTTGTATATGAAAGCGGGCTTGAAGAACATGGGCTCCGTATTTTTGATGACTGATGCCCAAGTACCAGAAGAAATTTTTTTGGTTTTGATTAATGATATGCTAGCATCCGGAGAAATTCCAGATTTATTCGCTGATGAGGATATAGAGAATATTTTGGGAGCTGTTAAACCAGAGGTAATTATACTAAAATAGTTTATTTATTCTTAGAATAATTCTTTTCACGTTAATATTCAGGGCAGGGGGGAAACAGATAGA
Organism: Nebria ingens riversi; assembly: GCA_018344505.1. NCBI lineage: Eukaryota > Metazoa > Arthropoda > Insecta > Coleoptera > Carabidae > Nebria > Nebria ingens. The sequence continues at coordinate 210,534 of JADQWA010001216.1, forward strand.
ACAAATTACCACTTATAGTACTGTAAGTAGACAATGGAGAAATCCTTGGTATATGTATTATTATGTATGCACAATACATGTTATGTAGGTGAAAGGAGCAGGAATGCTGGATTCCCGAGAAAACTGTTGGAAGTTTTTCATAGAACGCGTTCGTCGTATGCTGAAAGTAGTTCTATGTTTTTCACCGGTTGGTTCCACTCTCAGAATTCGCGCCCGAAAATTCCCAGCCATTGTAAACTGCACATCTATCAATTGGTTCCACGAATGGCCCCAAGAAGCGTTGATTTCTGTCTCGAAACGTTTCCTATCAGAATTAGACGTTTTGCCTCCTTATTTGGTCGATTCCGTCTCGTTATTCATGTCGTTTGTACACACAAGCGTCAATGACTTATCCGCTGTGTATCTTCAAAATGAAAAGAGATATAACTACACAACACCAAAATCATTTCTGGAACAAATTGCTTTGTACTCGAAACTTCTTGGAGATAAAACTAACGATTTGGAAGGACGTATTATTAGATTGCAGAATGGGTTGCAGAAATTAGCTAGCACCACCGACGAGGTAATAAAACAGATCTTTATGTGCTATGAATTTCTTTTAAAATAAATTTAGTATCTTTTTTCTGCAAAAAGTTACTTTCTATATGTGACGGTTAAATAAATTTTAAGGTGGATGTTATGAAAGTACTATTAGCTTCTCAAGAAGTTGTATTGAAACAGAAAAATGACGCTGCTGATGCACTAATTCAAGTACTAAGTGTTGAAAATGAAACTGTTGCCACAGAACAAGCATTAGGTACGTAGAAAATTAAATTAATTAACAACTTTAGAATTAAATTAAGGTCCAATTGAATTCAAATTAATGTATTTTTTGCTAATGCCGATTAACGTTTGACCACTTCAGCTGGCGATGAAGAAGCTCGTGTATTAGTTATTGAAGAGGATGTCTCTGCACAAGCAGCAGTTTGCGCAGAAGATTTGCGCAAAGCTGAACCAGCTTTACTGGCCGCTCAAGAAGCACTGAACACCCTCAACAAAACAAATCTAACAGAATTGAAATCTTTTGGTACACCACCCGATGCTGTCGTAAATGTAACGGGAGCTGTGCTGGTGCTATTTTCCGAGAAGGGAAAAGTACCAAAAGATCGGTCATGGAAAGCTTGTAAAATGATGATGGGCAAGGTCGATCAATTCCTTAACGATCTAATTTACTACGATAAAGAGAATATACATCCCGATGTGCAGAAAGCTATACAACCGTATTTGAATGATCCTGAATTCAGTCCGGAGAAAATTATGAGTAAATCTAGTGCCGCTGCTGGTTTGTGTGCTTGGGTAATAAATATTATGAGATTTTTTGATGTTTATGCTGTTGTTGAGCCTAAACGACGTGCCCTAAATAAAGCGAATACAGAACTGGCTGATGCGAGGAATAAACTGGCTGAACTCAAAGAAAGGCTTTCGGTAAGGTTCATTTATTGTTTAGAAACTAGTCAATACTATAAACAAAACATAACAAAATATGTCTTACTTATAGGAATTACAGAAAAAATTAAATCTCTTGAAAGCAGACTTCGAAGAAGCCACCGATCAAAAGTTAAAATGTCAAGCAGAAGCAGATAACACTGCATACACAATCAATCTAGCAAATCGACTTATTAATGGGTTAGCTTCAGAAAATATTCGCTGGCGGGAACTTATAAAAACGTATGAATTAGCAAAGCAAACTTTACCTGGCGATGTACTATTGTCTACGGCATTCTTGTCGTATGTTGGTTGCTTCACCAAGTCGTATCGAGTAGATTTGCAAGATAAGTTCTGGTTGCCCTTCTTCCAAACACTAGATCCATTGATTCCAATGGCGGAAGAACTCGATTGTCTCTCTTTACTTACGGATGATGCTCAGGTAGCGCAATGGAATAACGAAGGATTGCCCACTGATCGTATGTCAACAGAAAATGCAACAATTATGTTAAGTTCATCGAGGTGGCCACTAATGATTGATCCTCAATTACAAGGGATCAAATGGGTTAAAACTAAATATGGCGATTCATTAACAGTCATAAGGTAATTTGGGAATCAGTACTCTAGTCGTAAACAAATTATTGCAGATATATGTACTTCCTGCCTGTTCCCATCAAATGGGGTGGCAGAAAACCCTCTACATCCATTCACATCTTAACAATCTTTCGCCATTCAACTCTATCCTTACAAACTTCTTTTGCTAAAATTTGTGAAATTGTATTTTATAATTGTGAATTTAAATAAAATTAATATTATGTTTAGATTGGGAATGAAGAATTATTTAGATACGATTGAAATGTGTATTTCAAATGGAAATGTGGTACTTATTGAAAGTATCGGAGAAAGTGTGGATGCAGTACTGGATCCGCTGTTAGGAAGAGCATTGATTAAAAAAGGAAAAGTTATTAAAATTGGCGATAAAGAAATAGATTTTGATCCGAAATTTAAATTAATATTACAAACAAAACTTGCGAATCCACATTATAAACCCGAGATGCAAGCACAGGCGACATTGATCAATTTTACCGTCACCAGAGATGGGTATTTATTGTGCACTATTTATATCCAGATTTATAAGGAGAGGATAATATTATCTTGTAGATAATTTATATGTAATGTTTTTTTTTTTTTGATAAAGAATAAGATAATATTTAATTTCCCCTTCAAGAAATTGAGTATTAAATAAAGAAAAATAATTAAATGATTCAATTTAAAAAATTGTTTACGTTTACATATAAAATGTAATTTCACTTTTATTCATTGCTGTATATAACAACTTTTGTGTATTATTTGCAATTTAACTATTTAAAATTAATAATGTTGCCTTTAGTATAAACAAAAGCGAATCAAGATTCAAATACCAGTATATATTCAATGGTTAAAATATGTTCTAGATTGGAAGAACAGCTATTAGCAGAAGTCGTAAAAGCCGAACGGCCCGATCTCGAACAATTGAAAGCTGATCTAACTACGCAACAGAACAACTTCAAAATCACACTAAAAATGCTTGAAGATGATTTACTGATGCGTTTATCCTCAGCGGGAGCTAACATTTTGAGTGACATAGCGCTAGTGGAAAACTTGGAAATTACCAAGAAAACTGCGACAGAAATCGAAGTAAAAGTTGCCGAAGCGAAGATAACGGGAGTAAAAATTGATGAAGCCAGAGAACAATATCGTAAATGTGCAACAAGAGCGTCATTACTATATTTCATCTTGAACGAATTGCACAAAATAAATGCTATTTACCAGTTTTCGCTCAAAGCGTTTAGTATTGTGTTCAGAGATGCACTAGCCAAAGCTGTGCCGGCAGAAAAACTTATAGAACGCGTTCTTAATTTGCTAGACTGCATCACGTTTTCAGTTTACATGTATACCAGCCGAGGCTTATTCGAGAGAGATAAACTGATTTTTATGACACAAATGACATTGCAAGTACGTTTACCTATAATTTGTTTTGGTTTGGTGAATCGATTCCGAACCAAGACACACTTAACATAAATAAATTCATAAGATTTTAAAGCAAAGCTGTTCTAATTTCCATTGAGCTAATTTTTTTAATAATTTTATTGTTTTCTTTTAATTTTGTTTATATATGCTACATATTTACATTATATATCAGATACTAGTAACTGCAAAAGAAGTAAATCCAGAAGAATTAGATTTCTTATTGAGATATCCAATCGTGGCAAATGTTGTGTCGCCCGTTGATTTCTTATCGAACATGAGTTGGGGAGGAATCAAAGCGATCGCTCGAATGGATGAATTTCGCAATTTGGATAAAGACATAGAAGGATCATCGAAACGGTGGTTGAAATTCGTGGAGGCAGACTGTCCAGAACGGGAAAAATTCCCACAAGAATGGAAAAACAAAAGCGCTTTGCAACGATTATGTATGATGAGGGCTTTGCGACCAGATCGTATGACCTACGCCATCAAGTATAATTTACATTATATGAGTTAAAATAAATTAAATATATTATATAGTTATAACAATGATTTGCTTTCAGGGTGTTTATTGAAGAAAAACTTGGACCGAGATTTGTAGACGCTCGAACTATTGAATTTGCGAAATCATTTCAAGAAACAAGTTCGTCTGTACCAACATTCTTTATTCTATCTCCTGGTGTAAATCCGTTGAAAGATGTTGAAAATTTAGGGAAAAAACTTGGTTTTAAAGCAGATCATGGCAACTTTCATAATGTTTCACTTGGCCAGGGTCAAGAAGAAGTTGCTGAAAATGCAATGGATCTTGCTTCGCAGCTCGGACATTGGGTCATCTTACAAAACATACATCTGGTAGCAAAGTAATGTTGAACAAAGTATTTTTATCTACACTAATAGTAATTGGTCAGCTACGATTAAATGAGCAAACAATATATTAATGTCTTTAAACATTTGGTTAATGGCGTCCAAATTGAAAACAAAATTGCAAAATAAATTAAGTATTATAATTTCAGATGGTTAGCTTCGTTGGAAAAAAAAATGGAACAATATAACGAAGGTTCTCACGAAAATTATCGGTTATTTATGAGTGCGGAACCAGCCGGTGATCCACACGTTACGATTTTACCACAGGGAGTGTTAGAGAGCTCTATTAAAATAACGAATGAACCTCCAACGGGTATGCTGGCTAATCTTCATAAATCCCTGGATAATTTCACTCAAGAAACACTGGAGATGTGCTCGAAAGAAGCCGAATTCAAAGCGATTTTGTTTTCAATGTGTTACTTCCATGCTGTAGTTGCTGAACGGAGGAAATTCGGTGCTCAAGGATGGAATCGCGTATATCCATTTAATGTTGGCGATTTAACAATTAGTATTTATGTTTTGTATAATTACTTAGAAAGTAATTCAAGGGTAATAAATAGAAATACAATTGGAAGGTGGGTATTCAAAGTTTGCCTGTTTCATTTGCAAGGTGCCGTGGGAGGATTTACGATATCTATTTGGTGAAATTATGTACGGTGGACATATAACAGATGATTGGGATCGACGCTTATGTCGCACATTCCTTGGGGAGTACATGCAACCGGAATTAGTTGACGGTGATTTGTTTTTCGCGCAAGGATTTCCTGCTCCACCTAATACGGATTACATAGGGTAATGTTTATAGTATTAGGAATCAGATTCGTATATATGTAAATTGTAATTTTCTTAAAAAGGCACATAATTCCTGTATATAATTGTAGATATAAAATGTTAATCTTTTCTTTACTAACTTCCGGAAAAAATGTACCTGTAGTAACATTTTAAAATATGTTTTAAATGCAGATACCATCGTTTTATTGACGACTTTCTGCCACCGGAATCACCACATCTCTATGGTTTACATCCAAATGCAGAAATCGGTTTCTTAACCATGACGTCTGAACATCTTTTCAAAACAATTTTCGAAATGCAACCTAGAGATACGGGAGCTTCTGGCGGTGTTACAATTAGTCGAGAAGATAAGGTTTGTTGTACTTCAAATATCCGCATCAGTGATTGTTTAATTTTGAAATATTTAGGTAAAACAAATACTAGAAGACATTACAGATAAACTTCCCGAGGAGTTTAATATCATAGAAATTATGGCGAAAGTCGAAGAACGAACACCATATATTATTGTCGCTTTTCAAGAATGTGAACGCATGAACATGCTAGTTAGAGAAATGAAACGATCACTTAAAGAGCTTGAACTCGGATTAAAAGTAACAAATAACATTTTACTTCTTAAACAAAAACTAATTTCAACTGTTATAACAGGGCGAACTTACAATAACCAGTGACATGGAAACACTGGAAGGTTCCTTATTTATGGATAACGTCCCTGACAACTGGACGAAACGTGCATATCCAAGCTTACTTCCGCTTGGGTTGTGGTTTGCTGATTTTATGACCCGATTAAATGAATTAACGAATTGGGCTTCTGATTTTTCTGTATTACTAAAATTGACAATTGCTATTGCTTTAAAATTGATACATTTTTGTTGATTTTAGTTACCTTCAGCAGTTTGGCTGGCTGGATTCTTTAATCCTCAATCATTTCTCACTGCAATCATGCAACAAACTGCCCGAAAGAACGAGTGGCCATTGGATAAGATGTGTTTGTATTGTGATGTAACAAAAAAAACACGCGAAGAATTCACGTAATTTACTATTATTTTATTTATTCCATATATATTATTATTTTGTTTGAAAGCAAAACCTCGTGCGCAAAAATCAATAATAGAAGGAACATATTCGGTAATATTCGGCCAAATTGGAAACCCCAACATTTTCTTTTTTGTATATGAGCTGCTCATTCTATGCTACATTATAGATATTTTGAAAATTTGAGAATAATTTTCTTAATTGCTATATTAAAAAGCGAAATTGAATGATTTTAGTGCAGCACCACGTGAAGGAGCTTATGTCCATGGCTTATACATGGAAGGTGCACGTTGGGACACGCAAATGGGTAGCATCGGTGACTCAAAACTAAAAGAGCTATTCCCTTTGATGCCGGTGATTTATATTAAAGCTATTACCCAGGATAAACAAGATTTACGAGCAATGTACGAATGTCCCGTGTACAAAACAAGACTACGTGGTCCAACTTTTGTGTGGACGTTTGCTCTACGTACGAAAGAAAAGGCTGCCAAATGGACTCTGGCAGGAGTTGCATTACTATTGCAAGTATGATGACAATCCTATTTAATATACATATTATTATATTAAATTTTATATAGTTTATTTATTTAGTACAATAAAATATTGCACCAAAACAAAACAAATAGTTTTCTTATTATGATAAGTCTACTATAGTTTCGAGTATGTCTCTCTTATTTTGTCACGTTTTAGCGTTTTGACCGTGCTATGGCGGGCTTTTATTAAATATTTTTCACGGTAAGTAAAATTTAAACTTTAAAATAATTTATATTTCAATCAATTCTTTTTTTTATGTATGTTTTCTCATTATATATCTGAACTCCTCCAGATATATTTGGCATTTAGTTGCATCACCACATCTTAACTGCGCGAAATCATAATGGATCACAGAGATTGTCAGAACACTTTTGGTTTAAATGAATAAATATTAATTATAGTAGGCATTAGCGCGTTTAGTTATTATTTATATATTTTACGAAATACGTTATGTCTAAGTAAATCAGAATATGTATTTATATTTAAAATATATGTATAATCTTAAGATTATATGCTGTAAGTAAATTAAAATTCTTTCTGTACGTTATATTATATATTTATGTCTAAATATTAATAATTACATTTAACTATATTAAACACCATTACCAATATATATTAACAATAGGATTGGAGCCCAACATTTTTTTTTTATATATCTGGCAAGTTCAGCTAAAGTGTAATAAGATGTATATACATAAAATTAACACCACCGAAGATTAGCTGTAATTAATGGAACATTATAGGGCAATAGGATTTATTGCTTTATCTGTATAGTGCATTTTATTTGATTAAACTGATTCTTGTGCCCGTCGATACTCATGAACACTACCACGTTCGGGGAAACTTCGTATATGTTGTGCTTGTATCAAGTTCTGACTGGTTGCATCTCCACTTCCTATAGCACCATAACCTCCACCTCCAGGTGTATGTAAGCGAAATGTATCGCCTGGCAGAATAGGAATAGCTGTTTTTGGACCCAAATTAATTTTCCGTCCCGAATTTCTAATCAAAAGATTTAATCCACGTTCACCAGGCTCTCAAATCTCCGGAAAAATAGAACTAAAAAAAAAGAAACCAAGAATAACATCACAACAGGTCCCTCCAGCCATTCCATATGGTTCTATTGCTCTTCGTTCGGTAAGAACACTCAGTGTTAAAGGTGACCGGAAAAGTAACTCTCGGATAACTCCATCGCCACCAATGTATCTTCCTGAGCCACCAGAACCTTCACGTAAACTAAAACGTTTCACTATAATTGGGTAACGCCTTTCAAGAATCTCAATATCCGTAATACGTGTGTTTGTCATGTGTGTATGAACTCCACCTCGTCCGTGCCAAGTTGGACCAGCACCACTACCACCTGCGACAGTTTCATACATACCCCAAGATTCACTTCCAAACGTAATATTATTCATGCATCCCTACAAATAATCAATGCATGTAAATATTGTCAGTAAGTATTCCGTTTTAAATTTCTGGAATAGTGGAAATAATGGATTGTATCTAACGCAATAAAGTAACTCACTTGTGATGCAGCGCACACTTGGAAAGCTTTCAGGACGACATCTACAACACGTTGAGACGTTAGTACATTACCCCCAACTACAGCAGCACCTTCAGAAGGATCTAGAATCGACCCTTGAGGAACTATAACTTGAACAGGCGCCAGACAACCTTGATTTAATGGCACATCATGTCCAACCATACACCTCAAGCAGTATATTAAAGCGGACAATGTAATAGCACGCGGTGCGTTACAGTTACCCCAAACTTCTGGTCCTGTGCCCCTAAAATTCATAACTTGAATAATTAAAATACACAATTTAGTTAACTATTTACGTAAAGTCACATATCGCTGATCCTTCTACAGCGTTCAATGTGACTTTAAGACGAATTGGTGAACCGTCATCCATTCTATCTTCAGCTTGTAGTATTGTTTGTCCAGTTCGTTTCAGGGTTACATTTGCAACTTGACGCAACATGTCTCTCACCGCTAGCTCAGCATTGCTTTGAATATGTCCCATATATGCCTGTAGTTTAAAATATTCTTAGTAGAAACCAGATACTGAGAATCTCAATCAAAAAATGAGGATTTAAAACCTTTTCCAATATAAAGTCGGAATATAAGTATGAATGTTAGAAGACCTAGGTGGTAATTCTAAACAAATTTGTATATTCCTAATTTAAAACAAACCTGAACAACATCCAATCCATAGACTTCTATTAGTTCTTTCACTAATAGTATTCCTTTTTGATTAGCGGCAATCTGTGCCTTTAAATCTGAAAGATTATCACCAAGATTACGTGTCCCTGAAGAACCTTCTAATTCTCCAGGTCGCATTAACTCTGCAACTAGTTGTTTTTCGCGAAATTCTCCTTGTTCTACCAGTAAAAAACTTTTAAATGTAGCCCCTTCCTGATCAAGTGACGTAGAATGTGGCGGCATAGATCCAGGTGTGATCCCACCAATATCCGCGTGATGGCCTCGACTAGCCACGAAGAAAACAGGCTCAAGCACGTTCCTAGTTAATTAAAATATATGTAACGGAGATTTGTGGATGGATGTGTGTGAATGTGTACTTATAAAACACGGGCGTGATAACTGTTAAATCTGGAAGATGTGAACCCCCGGCTGAGGGATGATTTGATAAAATCACATCGCCTTCATGAAAAATTTTCCTAGTACGAAGTTGATACTGTACGGTTTCCTGCATTGCACCTAAATGTACGGGAATGTGAGGTGCATTAGATACTAAACCACCATCAGGTCCGAAAAGAGCGCACGAAAAATCGAGACGTTCTTTTATATTTGTTGATATTGAAGTACGTTGTAAGATTCTTCCCATTTGTTCAGCAATCGACATAAATCTAAATTCAAATCAAATGTATTTAATTGTGACGCGTCCTTACCAACCGTGTTTATGTATACCTATGCCCGAAAATGCTTAATTGAATCGAATCCAGTTGAGTTCCAATACGATTTAGTTGACCACTTCCGATTGTTATCCGAATATCACCGAATTTGGTCACGATTGCTCGACAGTCTGGTTCCACTAGTATTGTGCTTAGTTTATCCATAATGATTGCAGGACCGTGTATTTCGTGACCCGGGCCCATTTTTTCAAGCAAATACACTTCTGTGTTTTGATATCCATTTTCACAGTATACTTTGACATTCTATTTAAAATTGTATCCACGTAAAATTATATTTCATTTATAACCAAAGAACAAACAGTAAGTGAATTATTGTATGGATTTATTTGTTTCATTTTTGATAAAATTAAAATTTAGAGTTACCTTTTCTGAAGTTGCAGGTCCAGTCACCGGAGGTTTTTCTTGTTCTGAAGCTGCTACACTTTTACCAACACCTCGCACTCGTATATCATCAACTATTATGGCTCTGTCGGGTATTGTAAAACCAAATTCACACTGATAACGCTCCAAAAACTTCTCCTTATAATCCCCGCTTGGTCCAACCATTATTGCACAATCAGTTCCATCGTATCTGTAAAATTATTCATTTAAATTTGTTCCTGTCTTCCATCAGAATAACAAAATACTATAGGATTTTGTATAGAATAATGTACAATAATATTCAAAATTTGTATCCATAAAATGATATAAGCATCTCACCGCATGTGTAAAAATTCTTCCAAAATAATATTATTATCTTTAAATCCTTGTTCTTGTAGTCTTTCACGACAAGTTTGTTTTAACTTTAAAAACTTCTCTTGGAAATGATCTAAATTTTCATTAGTATAAATGGTTGCACTTGGTTCTTGAGATTCTTCAACTACGTCAGCTAAAGCCATACCGTAAGCACTCAAAATACCCGCATACCTAAAAAGTTATAATTTAAATACACTTTTACAACTTTTAAAACATACAAATTACCTATGTACAAAAACTGTACTCATCCCAAGCGCGCGAGCGATGGCGCAAGCGTGTTGCCCACCAGCACCTCCAAAACAAGCAAGCGCATGTCTGGACGTGTCATACCTTTAAAATATTAACGAGCGATAAATCGTCTTTATTTCTTTGGTAACAATCAACTACTATAGTTACCCTTTGGCTTGTGTCAATGCTCGAATAGGACGACACATAGCTTCGTTTGCAACTCTGATAAAGCCCATTGCAATTTCTTCTATTGTCATATTTTTATTCTCCTGTTTTTGTAGAAAATCATTAATTTCTAAAGACAATTTATCGAATTGCACTAATGTGGCTCGCTTGTCTAGCGGTGCATCTTCATTTGGTCCGAATATTTTCGGAAAATATTCCGGGAGTAGTCGACCTAGAGCCAAGTTGGCATCGGTCACTGTAAGAGGGCCATTTTTTTGGTAACATGTAGGGCCCGGATGAGCACCAGCTGAATCGGGACCAACAACAAATAAACCAGATCTACAACAAATTATTGTCTTAGGTGTGAATAATGAAAAAAGATAGGATAGACGATTTCGAAAATTGCATATATATATTTATTTAATGTTCATTCAGAAATTTGGAATTATTTTACCTAAAAAAAAAGCATCGAACCACCACCAGCTGCAACCGTGTTTACATCAAGTTGTGGTGCCTGTATTGTAACTCCTGCCGTAGTACTTTCATAGACATGTTCGTATCGGCCTGCATAACGTGAAACATCGGTTGATGTACCACCCATATCAAAACCAATAACCGGCAAATCAGTTTCTTTACCGTAAGTTGTTATTGCATAGCTAAAAAAAACATGTATAATATTTCAAAATTTGCATTTTCATTGTAAATTAATTTGTTTTTGTATCAAACTCTGTTTTATTGTGCTATATTGTATCTTACACAGTAATTCTATAATGTGTATACATTTCTAGATTAGAGTTAAGCTTATATAGTTAGCTTATAGAGTTATTCTGAATAGTATCAATAGTTGAAGAAAAATATATCATTTATACCCAACAACTCCGCCTGCAGGTCCAGATAAGACGGCTCTGGATCCATTAAAAGTTTCCATATTCGTTAAACCACCATCGCTTTGCATAAATAAAACATTGCATCCTTCCAGATCATTTTTAAATCCACTTCGAAAACTATCTAAATATCTTCGAATGTGAGGAGTTAGATACGCGTCTGCACATGCTGTAAATCCTCTAGGTACAAGTCGCACCATTGGCATTACTTGATGAGATAGTGATATGTGTTTGAATCCTTGAAAACAAATCAATTAATTTTTGTAAGCAATCTCTTCTAAACGAATTTATTAAACCTATTTTTCTTGCAATTTCACCGACTTGTAACTCTTGTTGAGGTGCAGTGTAACTATGAGCCAATACAACTGCAATACTATCAATTTCAGATTGTTTTAATTTCATCAGATCTGCACGAACTAAATTTTCATCCATTGGTTGGCTCTCAAACATCGGTTCCCCTGTAGTTGTATGCTCTAACTTCTGCCAGCCCCTTGCGTTTGGATCTAATTTACATTTTCCAGGTAATCCTGGTATGACTCGACAATCTATCTCCACTACAGTTTCGTATAAAACATCTGGCGTACGTATATCCTATTTTTTTTTTAATGTATATATGTATGTTTTTGTAATATATTAATTTTGGAGAAAATATTTTTACATAAAATATTATACACGCTTAAAAAAATGTTTCCATCAAAATTATGCATTAAATACTTACTAGTTTAAATATACTTGGTCGCGCTTGGTTGCCTATAAACAATACATCTTTGAAACCTTTATTAATAACTAATGCCATTTTTTCCCCTTTGCGTTCCAAAAGAGCATTAGTTGCAACAGTTGTACCCATTCGAATCCATTCTATAAGAGATGTATCGACTTTTCCATCACTAATTAACGCATTTCCAGTTTCCTAATAAATTATATTACTTTATTAACAAGTTTTTATAATAGCAAAATGATGCATTCATTTTTCGCAATCATAAATTTAATATATTTAGGTGTTATTTATAATATTAGATAAACACTAAACAAATATTTATTTTGAACAGGCTCATAGAAAATGAACAAACCTCTTGCAATATTCTTCGTATTCCTTCTCTAGGTGCATCGCTATAATTTGCAGGATCTTCTGAAAGAAGTTTCATAACTTTAATGCGCCCATCAGGACATTTAGCATAGACATCCGTAAAAGTACCACCCCTATCTATAGCGAATTGAAATTTTCCAGCCATCTAAAATATACAAATTATTAATAATAAAAATAATTGCGATTTTTTTGATATATTAAAAATGTTTTCACATAAAATATACTTGATTTATTAAAATAATTCCCGGTGATAACAGAACTTGGCACTAGCCGCGACTAAACTAATACAATTATAAACTAAAAAAAAAAACATTTATAGAAATAATTATAGAGGAAAATAAGTGAAGTATTTACTTTTAAGATTATAACGATAATATCTAAACTCTATTCCACTTGAATTATTTGACCTTTGTTATGTAATTTATTATTTACTAAACTATAATTTATACCTATACAAATTTAAGGCGAAAGTTGAGCTATATCTAAAGATAGGAATAATTTTAATAGCTGAGCTATAATATATATTACATTTTATTTTATTTCGTTTATTGATACTTTAAAACTCTCTAGCTCTAGAAATTTCTATTAAGTTTTAAATAGGCTTGTTCAAATTCTCGCGCGCTAAATTTAGTTCAACGAAATTCATATAGAGACCAGAAGCGAACAGATCACGATCACAAACACTTTCGTCAAGAAAGATAGGTTGTGTTTGAAAAGTTCGCATTGTCACTGTCATTTCTTCATACAGTTAACAAATTATTGCAGTAAAATGGCTTTGTCAGAAGTTTGTGGATTGAACGAGTTGGAAACATTTGGAAGAGATAATGCGTTTCAAGCCGACGCAATCAGTTACAGCAAGAACTTCATAAATAACATGGATTTGGCTTTACCACCGTTCTCTAATGTGAGTAATCAAATTTTATTATTGCGAATAGTTAAACAATGTTTATAATTTTGATATAGCCCGCGGAAAATTTATCTCGATTCACCAAAGATGAATTCGGACGTGAAATAAAAATTAAATTTGATCACGGTACAACAACACTCGGGTTTCGATATCAAGGGGGAGTAATTTTAGCTGTAGATTCTCGCGCGACTGGGGGTCAATTTATTGGTTCGCAAACGATGAAAAAAATCGTTGAAATTAACAATTATTTGTTGGGTACATTGGCTGGTGGTGCGGCTGATTGCGTGTATTGGGATCGCGTTTTGGCTAAGCAATGTCGCATGTATGAGCTAAGAAATCGCGAGCGAATTTCGGTAGCTGCGGCCTCGAAATTGATGGCGAATATGGTTTATAATTACAAAGGAATGGGATTGTCGATGGGGATGATGCTTGCTGGGTGGGACAAACGGGGACCTGGTCTTTATTATGTTGATTCCGAGGGCACTCGAACCAAAGGAAAGTGTTTCAGTGTTGGTTCTGGATCGATTTACGCGTTTGGTGTACTTGATTCTGGATACCATTGGGATCTTAAAGATGAGCAAGCTTATGGTAAGAAATTATTATTAGAGCGAAAATTACACGTTTATTTAATAGATGTAAACCAATTTTGGTACTTTTCTATTATATGGACACATCATTTAAATAAAAATAAAAACACATACTTTATTCATTTGTTTATGAATATAATATACACTATTTTAATCTAGTTTTCGGAGGCCAGCAGCTTTTTATTGCGACCAAAAGTGACTTATATTGTGTTTCTATTTGGTGTGTGGCATGGGGTAAGATCCAGGGAGGGCCACATTTCTGGCCCCACCTAAACCTTGCCCTGGCTTAGGAGGACCACCCCTCAGTGTTTTGACCATTTTCTATGTATGAAAATTAATATATCTTAAATAGCATTTGTTTTGATAGATAGAAGTTGGTTTTATATTATATAAATGTATAGATTCAATTTAAATGATGTGTCCATATAACAGGAAAATACCCAAATTTTAGTTTCCAATAAGTATTGAAGTTGTTTGTTTTAAAATATATATTTGGTTTAGATTTGGGTCGCCGATCAATTTACCACGCAACTCACAGAGATGCTTATTCTGGTGGTATTGTTCGTGTTTATCACATGAAATCTACAGGTTGGGAACGAATTTCGGATGATGATTGCATGGATTTACATTATAAATATCAAGCAGAGAAATTGGATGCCACTAATGAAGTTTAATTTAATTTTTCTAATTGTAATGTAATAATATGGTTTCTCAATAAAAGAATACATTTTTTTTTGTTAAAAAATCAAATTCTGTTTCTGTTCATATATACATATGCAATTCGTATACAAATATGTTTTATAAAATTTCATTCGTATTCATAGAAAATTAAAAGTTATTTCCATAGAAACAATTTTCGATCTCTGTTTGTCTAATGTAAAACCATATAACTTTCTAATATTACTAACATGTGTATTTATGAGGATGTATGTGTTAGATTTAAATATTGAGCGTATTACAATTTTAGTCCAGTGTAAACCTGACTTAACCTATCTAATACCAAAATAATATTTATGATAAATGCCCATTGCGATTTAACTAGACAAATTCATCAAAAGCATGCGCTGTATTTTATGTTGTTCTAATAAATTATCAACTTTCTTCACCTGCGCCACTCCTTCCATTCCTTCGGTCATTGCCAGGTTCAAGGTGCCTTTGAAAGTATTCAGTTCACCTTTCGCTGTTATCATGGAAGCACAAACACCTTTGGTCTCTGAGCCAGTTTGGCAACAATTACAACAATATTTCAACGATCATAAAAATGAAATCAACATAAAAAAATTATTCGCTGAAGATCCGGAGAGATTTAAAAAATATAGGTATGGCCCTACTTGTTGATTTTTAATAATATTTTGACTTTAATTACGATTTTTATACCGGTTAAAATCAACATATGATTTACTAATATAATATTATTTACGTTATTTTAAAGAACTATGATTATTTCAACAATTTTTTTACTATTATTATTTAAAATAACTACATTATAAAATTATAATTATTTCGAAATTGAACCGATTTCAAATAAATTAATATAGCTTAAAGTATTCAGAAAATCGCAAAGCGAAAGCAGTGTTAATGTTATTTAAGGATACGCCGCCCTGGTGTCTAAATTATAAACTAATTTAGTGTGCCATTATTTATTTTGCAAAATACAAATCTTTCTGTGTAAACGGTAGTGTGACTGATGATGATGATGATGCATATTTACTTAATAAAATTTTTAATTAGCTTAACATTAAAAACACCAAACGATGGAGACATTTTATTTGATTTCTCAAAAAACCGTATCAATAAAGATGTATTCAAACTATTACTTGATTTGGCAAAAGCTCGTAAAATTGAAAAAGCTCGCGATGTAATGTTTAATGGTGGTATAATAAATTTCACTGAAAACCGAGCAGTTTTACATATCGCATTGAGAAATCGCTCAAATCGTCCAATTCTTGTGGAGGGTGAAGATATTGTACCAGGCGTTAATGCTGTGCTTGAACACATGAAAGAATTCACCAATCAAGTTCTAAGTGGCGAATGGAAAGGGTACACTGGCAAGAAAATAACAGACGTTGTTAACATCGGTATCGGTGGTTCAGATTTGGGTCCATTAATGGTAACAGAAGCCTTGAAACCGTATAATAAAGGGTTAAATATCCATTTTGTCTCAAATATTGATGGTACACATATGGCTGAAGTCTTGAAAAAATTGAACGCTGAAACTGTTTTGTTTATCATTGCTTCCAAAACGTTTACAACTCAAGAAACTATAACAAACGCTACCTCTGCAAAACAATGGTTCCTAAATGTTGCTAAAGATGTAAGTTTTTAAAGATCCATTATGTTATATAGTATTTTTACAATTGATTTTTTTTATAGAATGCAGCAGTTGCAAAACATTTTGTAGCTCTTTCCACGAATTCAGAGAAAGTTACTCAATTTGGTATTGATTCCAAAAATATGTTTGGATTCTGGGATTGGGTTGGAGGACGTTATTCCTTATGGTCAGCAATAGGTCTTAGTATTTCTTTGGCGATTGGTTTTGAGAATTTTGAAAAATTATTAGAAGGGGCGCATTACGCTGATAATCATTTTCAAACTGCACCTTTAGAGCAGAATGTAATTAAATTGTATTTAAAATATGATTCATTTTGAAATTAAGTGCAAAACTATTTTCTACAATGGAGAAGTGCAGTACAGAAATAATGTATGAGCTTAAATTGAAATATTACAGTAACTGACTTCAAAATGAATTGATATTTATATATTTTTTTAAATTGCTGTGTTAAATAATGTTAATTTAAGGTGCCAGTCATTTTGGCTTTGTTAGGAGTATGGTACCACAATTTCTATGGTGCAGAAACACACGGTCTCCTCCCTTATGACCAATATATGCACAGATTTGCCGCGTACTTCCAACAAGGTGACATGGAAAGTAATGGCAAATACGTGACGCGTAGTGGCAAACTAGTTAACTACTCAACTGGACCAATTGTCTGGGGTGAACCGGGTACAAATGGACAACATGCA
The DNA here is from genome assembly GCA_018344505.1 of Nebria ingens riversi. NCBI lineage: Eukaryota > Metazoa > Arthropoda > Insecta > Coleoptera > Carabidae > Nebria > Nebria ingens. The sequence goes on from JADQWA010001216.1 coordinate 227,778, forward strand.
TTTTACCAACTTATCCACCAAGGAACGAGATTAATTCCTTGTGATTTTATCGCTTCTGCTCAAACTCATAACCCAATCAATAATGGAATACACCATAAAATCCTTCTAGCTAACTTTCTAGCACAAACAGAAGCGCTAATGAAAGGAAAAACTGCGAGTGACGCCAAGTGTGAATTAGAAAATGCTGGATTGGAAAACAATATAATTGAACATATTTTACCGCATAAAGTGTTTGAAGGAAATCGTCCAACTAATAGTATCATAGTCAAAAAATTCACTCCGTTTACATTAGGCGTTTTAATAGGTAATAGTCGCTCATTACGCAAATGTATATATATATATATATATATATATATATATATATATATATATATATATATATATATATATATATATATATATATATATATATATATATATATATATATATATATATATATATATATATATATATATATATATATATATATATATATATATATATATATATATATATATACATTTGTACCTGTTTAATGTAAAGCAAATATAAAATGGCTGCTACACGCTTAATGTTATTTATTTTATCATAATGGCGTTATTTTTTAAAGTTGTTAATGAATTATTATTATTTTATAGCTACGTATGAACACAAAATATTCACTCAAGGAGTCATCTGGGATATTAATTCGTATGATCAATGGGGTGTCGAACTTGGAAAGCAACTTGCAAAAGCTATAGAACCCGAATTACAAGATAACAATCCTGTAGCATCCCATGACAGTTCTACTAATGGCTTGATCAATTTTCTCAAAGCAAATCGTTGAATATAATTATTATTATTTAATTAAAATAGATGTTCATTTTCATGTAGAATAAATGTTTATAAACATCTGGTAATTTTATAATCTGGTATTTGCGTTTATAGAAATATTTATTTTTAAATATTGAATAAAAAATATGAATAGTTTAATTTTGGAATTATAAATTTGCCACTAAACAATAAGAACGTCATAAACTAATGAGATATATTCTACATTACGAAATAATTACAGTACTATTAGTTAATTCTATAATGATTCGCAGGAGTTTGTCCACCCACTGTGGCGTGTAAAAATGACGTATTTACTGGACTCGCTAATTATTCCTAGGTTTATATAATAATACTAATAATAATGATAAAAAAAAGTAATTTCCGTAATAAAAAATAAGTGTTTTTGCAATTATTTGGTGACTGAAAAAACCCAAAATAAATCTATCCTTATTAATATAGGATTTGGTATTTATAAGATAAAAAATATAAAAGTGTGACAGATTATATATTACAGGAAATTCCTTATGATAAGATGAAGAAAAAATTAAAAAGTATTTATGGAATTTTTATGAAATCAATGCACTAGATCTACATTCAAAAGTAGGTTATGCAGTTGATATTTGTTTTTAAATATGTAGGTAGTCGAATATTTGTTATATTAGTTCGGCTACTAGACGCTGCAGTTCTATAGTTGAGTTTAAAGAAAATGTGATAGATAGCAACGCTGACTAGTTTCTTGTCCGCGGTAGTGGTCACCCTTTTTTCTTGTTTTATATTCGAGTGATGCATTTTCTATCAATGCAAATGTACCATATGTGAAATGAGCTTTAAATAAAGTTTAAAACACCCTCTCGTTGTAAACTATGGTGCTTTTGATCACGATAATTTGTACGTAGCACCATGTGCGACACGCATAATATACAAAACGGAGGGTTGAACTACACATGTGTTCATTCTTCTTGTCTTTGATCATCAGCACAAACGTAAGCTAAATAACTCTTTTATCTTGTTTTAAGCCATCTTGATCTCTATACTTGTTCGATTATAAACCGTTTGTACATTTTTGTATCCAAATACATTACAGACGCCAGACGGTGTTTGTGTTTCGATTAACATCAACATCAATTTTGTCTAATATTTCGATTTTTCAATTTCAAGGTTATTTTAGTATACACACTAAACAGTTTACATAAGCAATAATGCATGCTGTATTGCACTTCTCTATAGTCTATTCCACAATAAATTTAATTGATTTTAAACATTTATATTTATTTACATTTTCTTATTTAAATATATTTCAATTGAAATTGAAACTGTGCTAAGGGGTAGGAAATTCTAGCAAAAATTGCAAGTTATTTTAAAATTTTGTATCTTAAATTACATCTGAGAATAAATGAATAACGCGGTAACTCGGATTGAGTGAAGGGTTTTAGATTTAACTATTTTAATCACGGCTTCTGATTGACAGTTACTGAATGAACAACGTTAGTAATTACAGGTTTCGCATAACGATATACCTATATATATATATATATATATATATATATATATATATATATATATATATATATATATAGATATATATATATATATATATATATATATATATATATATATATATATATATATATATATATATATATATATATATATATATATAATATATATATATATATATATATATATATATATATATATATATATATATATATATATATATATATATATATATATATATATATATATATATATATATATATATATATATATATATATATATATATATATATATATATATACTGTCATTTAATTATATATATAATTAAATGACCGTTTATTATGCTAATAAAATTAATCCTGATCAAATATGTATAGAAATAACAATTCCAACTTTTACTTTTCCAACATAAGTACAGGTGAAAAGGATCTGTTAATTTTGTAAACTGTGGGAAAGGAATTTTTTTATATGTGGTTGATAATATTGTCGTAAGTGTAGCGAATTCAAGAAGAATGTTTTTTAGTTGTGTTTATCTTGGCAATGGCTGGTAAAACTTGTTCAGTAGTAAAACTGTCGTAAAGTGTAACGAATTTGTATGAAATCTTCGAGACGTGATCGTGTTCGATACGGCTATACTAAGTGAGCAAATAAAGAAACGGTTTGTATTCTTTTCTTACGAATAACGTCTTCGAATGCTGTTAAGGTTTTTTTCTTCGCCTGTCAATCAGTAGTCTCCTTCAGGGTACAGGTGAAATACATACTATGTAGTACCATTCTTATATATGTATGTTCGCATTCAGTCGATTAGCTTATGTTTACATTTCACTTGAACTTGTTTCAATTTTTTTTGTGATTTTTGATTGTTTTGTGTATTTCTGTGCAATAATATAGAATTCTATAGAAAAGGTTGTGCTTTAGCGATTTTTGATGTTAGGTAAATAAAACCTTTTTTATTTTTTTCATTTGTGCGACTACAATTTTCCCATAATGTATTTTTTAGTTTAGCTTGTATTTTTTTTCTTAGGAAATTAAACATATATATTATATACATATGTAAATTACATATGTAATTCAAAATCGCGTAACATATACGTATATATATATATATATATATATATATATATATATATATATATATATATATATATATATATATATATATATGTATGTAATTTGAATGTGATATACGAATACGCGTTAATAAAAATAGTGTGTTTGAAATAAAATGTACAACACATTTTCTAATTATTATTTATTCTAAATAAATGACTATTTCTATTTATATGAATATGTAATTAGCATTGAATACTTTACTAAAATCTAATAAGTATTTAATATGGCCTGAACATAATAATTGCTTTTATGTTTGAACCGGTCGAAGCCAGTTTGAGCGGCGGTTCAAGCATGATACCAATTGGACATACATATAAGATACATCACTGTTTACCACAGCATTATTATAATAAAATCTGCCAGTGCGCGTGTGTGTGTTTGTGTAGAATGTAAATTGTCACTGAACTGGTTCATCCTCCAATTAAATACAGTCTTGTTTGTGGTTTGTCGTCCAGGTCCAGGTGAGATGACCATCACCATTATAGCATTGGTGTCGCTGTCGTTGTCGTTGTCGCCGGGGAGAGTGTGTATTATTGTGAGTGGCAATAACGTCGGGCACACCGGGCAGTCGCAAACGTGCTCTGCTCCATGTGCTTCAGCGGCGAACGACGATGTTGGTGTTTTGTTCTGGATATTTATTTCTATCGCCCCCGTTGGAGCGTGCGACATCATCCCCGCCACTGACCACCACAAAACGGATCCGGTAAGTTGTTTTCTATATTTCGAACTTAACATCTTGGATGGACTCAATTTTATTGTATAACTCGTCACCACAACAATTTATTTGACAATTGTTTTTTATAAACGAACCATTTATTTGCTTATAAATATATGCAGAGCAAACTTAGAGGTACAATTGTTCTTTATATTCGTGTTCTTTGTACACGACAGTATATTTAAATATGTTTTTTATTTGTTTCCGAACCACTAAGAATTACGTGAAAATAGAAGCGATTATTACAAAAAAAAACAATCAAGACAATTTAATAGTTGTATGTTACGATATGAAAAGTAATTAAAATCATAAGTAACAATCGCTAATATATATGTATATATATATATATATATATATATATATATATATATATATATATATATATATATATATATATATATATATATATATATATATATATATATTCAATTTAGTGTTCTGTACTGGATTCGTAGCGGTTTTATATGTCGTGTAGTTTTTAATTGAGCTGTCTGTCGCGTGTGACTTGTGAAAGAACGTAACTATAGCTTGAGGGTGGGAATCAAGGGGCTCGAGCTCCCACACATTCAACCGCAAACAACAAACCATGAGGTCTTGCTTGGCTCTGACTTGCTTCTTAATTGACAAGTGAGCTATGAATCGCCATATTGAAACGGACATATTGTTGACAAATTGCGAACGGTCTTAAAGCCTATAGCCTACTTAGATATCGGCTTTGTATTGTTCAAGACAGTGGTCTTCAAACTGTCTTGAATTCTGATTTATAATGTTATTGTTATTGTTATCATATATGAACCGAATATTCAAATTAACATTATATATATATATATATATATATATATATATATATATATATATATATATATATATATATATATATAATATATATATATATATATATATATATATATATATATATATATATATATAAATATATATATATATATATATATATATATATATATATATATATATATATATATATATATATATATATATATATATATATATATATATATATATATATATATATATATATATATATATATATATATATATATATATATATATATATATATATATATATATATATATATATATATACCAATCCCCAAAGGTCCGCGTTTAAATTTGGTATTCTATGGTGGCTTCTGGTTGTAACTACACCACTGTCTCTAATCCGGTTATAGTGATATCTGCACTGACAGGATTATATGGAAATGCAGTTGAATGTGTGATTATTATCTCTCTGGTTCCATATAGTAGGTATACAATTCCCTACACATACATACATTCATTGCTCAATTGATGAATACATCGTGGTCCGTGGTACGATTGCTCATCTATTCGTTCCGTCATTATTCGCTATTCGGCCACTGTTTGTTTGTTCATTTACCGCTATTACTTTGCTATGGGAGTTATTGTTGATAAACGAAGCGCATGCGCCGTGATTGAAATCATAACTAAATCATGCCACGTGCCTTGTGTCTTATAATTTTATGCTAAATATGAAAAATGACTACCATTAAATCTAGCATTTGAATTTTATAATTATTTATGTTGTACTATTTAAATCATGTAATTAAAAAGCAACCTAATTAGAAATGATTGAAGTATTGCGCAATTGGATATGTTTAGGTGTTATATTATTAATATGAAGAACGCAATTAAACAAGCGTTGGTGTTAGTTCCAACATGTTTCCAGCTCGCTAAAAATGTAATTCATTAAATGTATTAGGGTTGCATAAAAGAGACTCGTGATTTTGTTGCACCCTTTTCAATATTTTTAGGTAATATATATTTGCTTATTTGAAATTCATGAAATCTTAAGGTAATAGAAAATATCGTATTTATTTTTATATATCAGATATAAAAAATGTTTAAGTACTATTCTCCAGTATAATAGTAAAAGGTTATTATTGGATTGCATTCTGAGTCAGAGTGCATATATGGTCTTTGTCTCGTTCCTAACCCGGAGGTGTATTATTATCCCGTTAGCTAAACATCACGTCCCACAGGAACGGTTTAGCATGTTCGTCCCTCGGGAACTGCCGCCCTTAACACAATAGAGGCGAACCACATCATAGACTTAGTAATATACCGTATAATATAAATTTGCCCATAACATCATTGCCATTTGCCAGACAGAGGGGATACTATTTTTTACGAAACTAATATTCGACATTCTGAATAACAAATTGCTAGTTACAATTGATATGGGGAAACATTCTAATAATTCATGTCTGCCAATTTGATTTCCATACAATTTTAATGAAAAATCACCGCAGTAACACGACCATATTTATAATTAAGTATATTTTTAGTTATAAAATTTATTATTATTTATAATCTGTGATCAAATATCAATATTATAAACAAAGTATGTACTTTGTATGATAAAAATGTACTTTCTTCTGAAACTATAAGATGGGCCATCTGTTGGTGTAAATCTTTTTGAAGTGCGTGTTATTTCAACAGTTTGCAACACTGACGCGCTTGACAGATTCATGTTACAGAACTATACAGAAATGCTTAGAATTGTATCTAATATTTATTACGATTTAAAAAATCAGGTCTTAAATGGTACCTACTAAGCTGTATTTGAATTTATAATTTGTTTTCTTGTTTCTTTTGTGAAAATCAAATCGCGCTCCATTTGATAAAGACATATTCAACAGAAGAAAATAATGCACAAGCAAAGATTTGAAATGGAAAAGAAAATACAATTTTCTTCTGTTACCCTCAAAGCTGTTTCATTTCATTTCATTTCATTTTGATTCGTCTGTTGTTTTTGTGTTCCGTATATTTTTCTTTTCTTTTCTTTCCTCTTGACTTTCTTTGTGTTCGTCGTCATCATTTTTGTTTTGTTTGTGGTGAACGGTCTCCCGTTTTGCATTATTCATTATTCAAATTAACTTTCGAAATAATGATACAGATTACGTTATTTACATGGGAGCTGTTTAAGTTCTGTAAAGCCGCGCGCGGAATATTGGCGTTTTTCGCAAAAATGTCGCTGAACTCAATTCATAAAATATATATAAATACAGGCCAACACGAAACGAACATTACAACTAGTAAATAACATATAATGTCCACGCACAGATGAATAAGTTTATTTTAATAGGTAATTTATATTATATATATATATTTCTAGTGATAACTATATTTCGTTTCCCATTAAACTTATTGTTGACATTGCATGTTATTCGGTTGTAAATATATGCTGCACATGTTTGCATTCTTTTTTAATCTCTTTTAAAACGAACATTGCACCATCATAAAAGGTTTCCTTTAGATTTCGTAATGTAAATTTAATGATTCGTGTAACCATGTGTAACCACGTTAAGTTAAACATATATATATATATATATATATATATATATATATATATATATATATATATATATATATATATATATCTCAATTGAATTCGGTCATGTGAACAACTGAAACAGATATTGGATATGCACAGTCCGCAGTGTCGTTTTTTTGTGTTTTAAATTTTCTTTTATTTAATATTAAAGCATGATCGATAATCGAAACTCAGACGTCAAAATAAATATTAATATTAATAAAAGTGCACTTACTGCGATGTTTGCAGAAAACTTAACTGTCTTGAATTCAATCCCATTTTAGTGTTCAATCCTCCATGTGAATATGATAATTAAAACCATTCATTTTGTCACAGCAATTACAAGGAAAGGAATACAAGCGCAATGAAAGTAAAAATATGATAAAAAGTAGTTATTAAAGGTTTTATAACTTTTGGGATATGGTATAGGTACATACATACATATCTAGAACGTTCATAAATATATTCACAAATAGTTATGTTAGTAAAATGCAATGAAAGTAACATTTTGCATAAAGGCTGAGGACAGTTTTGATTTGTAGTATAAAACAGTTTGAGTTTTGTAATAATATAGAAAACCTTTTATCGGTAGCACGTTTTTGCACGGCCGGTGGTCCAAAAACTCGACAGGGTAGATTTTTAACGAGTGCGGACGAGTACGCCACCGCAATACATTATGAATTGCGTAATTGGGGCGTGTACATATTAACGCTACACAATCATGTAACCCCGTTCGTTGCACTGTGCGAGTTAAGAGAATTGATTGAACCCACTATAGTATCAAACCTTTTGTAATAATCACGTACAACAATTGACAAAAGATAAATTGCACCCAAGGTCCATTTCACATACATACATACTACTTGAAATTGCGGTATAACGTTTATTTTAATCATTTGGTCATTTATCTTTTCACGCACTCTATTTTTGTTTATATAAAAACCATATAAATACATATCTACAGTGTCTTGCAATGGACTTTCTTATACGTTGTAAGTTTTCTTCAGATAGGATGGTTACCCCCCTCCCCCCCCCACCCAAGTTATTACTTAACTAGATTGATAACTAGATTTTAAGTAAATACTCGCTTTACATCTTTTAATTGCAATGTTCTTTGTAGCGATCTTTTCCGGATGTGTTATCCGTTTCCGTGGTATCCATTGTAACTAATAATAAAAAGCCAAATTTCGTAACTCGTGGTGATTGTTAGTTTATTTGATTGCTTTGCGAATTTAATTAAGTAATCAATACAATAGGTAAAGGAAATTATTTGCTAAACTTATACCTACATCGTGATTGTTTATATGATGACGTAGAGTGTTCACCTATTTATAGACGGAGCTGGAGGCATATGGTAGCTGGCGCCACCGCTTGTTTATTTTCACTTTAAAATGCTGGAATTCAAACCGAATTTTTTGCTGGTAGGTAAATAAATTTCGCGGTATTCACAGTGTAGGTACCCTTAAAAACTCCCACAAAAATTTCGCGCACACAAACACGCAAACTTTGTGTGATGGAATATTTTCCCACCAAACAAAAATCTCATCGTATCTATACATACATATATATATATATCGCGGTTGGCTTTGCTTTGGTTAGTTTAGTATCATGATACACACACACACACACACACACACACAACGATCTAACAACAGTTTAGTTCCAAATAAACGAAAAAACCCGACACTAAAATGAAACCCCCTTCGAAAATGTGTAGGTATATATGCGTGCTGTCGATGATGGGTAGCACAGTAGTTTAGTGTTTTAATACCGCCGGCACATCAGGTCGTGATATCCGAAAGCGCAAACACTCGTCGGTGATGGCTTCCATAGAAATTTTACGGTTCCCATGGTCGAAAAACACGCAGTAGATGCCGTTGCTACCGGCGGCAAATTATTGAAAAAATCGCCTTACCTTAACCATAAAAGAAACAGATTTTCGACGGCTACTTTGGGCATTCTTGCATTTTTAATGTATTGTGGGAGATAATAATGATACAGGGGGTCCTGAATCATTCTGACGCTAGTCGCAGTTCTATTTAATAATATACTATCTTCTTTTCAATTTCTTTCTTTTTTTTTTGTTACTTTGCCATTGTTTTGATTTTTTATGTTGGGGGAGTTTAAATATTACTATAATAGCTACTGGTCTATATATTTTATTTTATTTCATTCTTGTTATGAAATTATATTTATACATTTACAAATTTAGGGATTTTAAATGCTAAAATATTAAACTTCCAATAGATTTATTTCAAAAACTTTTGTTTAATACTTGAATTTTTAATATTTTGCATTTTAAACGAAATATTCCCACAACGTATAAGAAAGTCCACTGTAGATGTTTTCTTTATTAGTTTAATTAAATATATCTAATAATATTATTAATGTAATCTAGATATTCGAGAAAAAAAGTGCCTTTAGTAATTTACTCGAGATATAAATTTTTGTCCCAAAATTAGTTTCGAATCATGTTAAAAAATATATGAATATAACTTATTAGGAAACACAATAATAAACAATTATTAGTATTGATTTATAAATAATTTAAGTGTGGTATCTTTTTCTGAACGCTTTAATACAGAACTGTAAATCTTCTTTAATAAGTTTCTACAAGCAAATATAAAAAATATCTTTTTTAGTACCTGAGAATCTAATCGATTTTTGAACCTATGGCGTTATGATCAAAATATGTATGTACTTATACTCTAATTTGAGAGCTGCAAAGTGGCCATTTTGATATGTACATGTCTAAATAACAATTATGTTAAGAGTTATAGTCTATTCTAATTTTTTATTGATAATTGGTCAATTGGAAAATAGTTTTGGGATTAAATAAGTAGGTTTCAAAAAATAATTCTTAAGTTCTTACAATTATTTTAAACAAAGATAACAATTATCATGTCCAATTTAAAATCGATTAATTATAATTTTTGAGTTAATCTAATAATTTCTATAATACACAGGTAATTAACAATGATAGGTAGCTATAGGTATATCTGACCTGCATTCTAATAGATTTAATAACTTTAATTAACTAGCTATACAGACAGAGGGTTGCTACTGAAATAATAACTAAGCTCAGCATGAATCCACACGAAACTTCTTAATATGGATATTTTGTTATACCACGCAACCTCGCTAACATCATTTGAGGTTAGATAAATATAAATGTAATACTTTTGTTTTAATTAGATATAAACGAATATTAAATGAAACGTCTTACAATATATTTTAAATAGATAAACAATAAAAACTCTGGGCAAACTTTGTCGTTTATTTTGAAAAATATATAAATATATATATATATATATATATATATATATATATAATATATATATATATATATTTTTTTGAAACCATAATTATGTTTATAGTAAATCAATTTCTCCAACGGAATACTTCTTTTCTATAACGATTTAAGTTTGACACTTAACAAGCAACCCGCGCATACTTTGTTTGTTGTTTTAACAAATAGACCTATGTCGTCATTTATTAATGAATTATAATAGTTTTTGAGGTTTTGCAGTTAAGGATGTTCATTTTTACTTTTTTTTACGAAGTAATAAGTAAGTATTGTAATCACGAAAAAAAAATTCTCGAAATTTTTACGGAAATACACCTTTTGACCTTCCCTGAATCGAGTCTGACTATTTTTGGAATGACGTCTGTGTGTCTGTGTGTATGCGCTCTACAGCCTACACCGTTGAAGATAATATTATGAAACTTTAAACTTAAGATTTGTATATGCCTGGGGCGAAAACCTCCTATTTACATGTTTACTTAAGACTTTTTTTTGCAATTTCTGCAATATCTCTGAAATGGCTATACTTGCAGTAAAAATAGTTAGAATAACATTGAAAGATATTAGTATTCTGCACAACTTTTGTTTGAAACATTTCTTCAAAAAGTGTACCAGTTACGAGAAAATTGCTATTATCTTATTTATATTGCCATAGTTACATAGGTATGGAAAATTATATATAATAAATCGCATCTACTATGCATGTCAATTGTTTTAAATATTCCAATATTTTGACATTTAACATTTATTGTCAGTGTCACAAATAAGTTTAGTGAAAAACCGTTACAAAGGTTAGTAAATAATTTAAAATATTATATATAAATATTTTCTTCTGGCTTAAAGTTAATTTGAAAACTAAAAAATGCCCGGCCATAATAATTTTTAATAATATATAATGAATAATTATATTTTCTTTATACTACTATAAAATCCAACATTTAAAATCTGAAATACATATGTTTTCTTTGGAAATCTGACAATAAACTAACTTTACACTTTTATTGGACAATGAATGAAAATATTTTCTTGACATTTTAACATTTTATTTTTTTTATTATATACTATCAAATCTAAATATACTGACTACGTAAAAGAAAGTTTAGGGCCAATACATGGCCGATGTTTTATTTATTAATTATGAATGTTTTGAATATTTGTAAAATTATATATTATAATTGTAAAGAAAATTCTGGTTATAAGCGCGAAATGTGGTCGTTTATTGTCTTGAACATCACAAGTGCGTTTGTATGTTATTGGCTTATCGCAAACAAGAAAGGTTTATTGTACCTATAGACGTTAAAATGAACGAGTGTTAATTAATTGTAGTTGAATTAGCGCAGAGGTGAATATTTGAAGAAAAATGTTAGCCAATACATTAATATTCGTATAACAAGGACACGGGACTCGTGTACCTATGTATGTATATAAGCATATTTTTGACCAGACATATACAAATGTCTCGAGCAGTTGAAACAAGAAGCCAAATGGTTGGTAGAACGCGATTGGAATGTGTTAATAACAGCGTACCAAATCATCCCATCCACAAACCAGAAACACCGAACCACATTTCTCATCTTCACATATCTTTATACTTTATATACCTATATGTGATGGTGTGTCTGTGTGTGTGTGTGTCTGTGTGCGTATCAACAAAACTTTACAAATCGTCACTTACTTACTTAAGAACATTTCAAAGCTTTTCATTTAAAGTATTATAAAAAATAGAAAAGAATAATATTCAGAGAGAATATTAATATCCGTTAGATATATATGTGTGGGTGTGTGTGTGATAACTAGTCTGTCCCTAACGTATATACCTAGTCGCAATGTATTATAGCAAATATGAAATTAGTAAACTGATTTTAAATAATTATTAAACTATTTATAATAGTTGTTAATTTTTTATGAATCTTTTATATATTCTTCCATAAAATAAACGTTATTTCATGGGATTTAATCGAGCTAAAGTAATATTACTCTGAAATGTAATAGTTGCTATTTCATAATAAACATGTTAATAATAGAACTTAGCACGTTTGCAGAAAAGTTCGCCAATTATCTCAGTCCGACAAGGATTAAAAATGTACCTATGTGTATTTTATCATTAATATTTGATGAAATTTTTTGCAACTGGGATATAAATCTTTTTTACGTCATGGCTTTTTAAAAACAACTCAACAAAATGATAAATAATGTAACACGCAATACAAATGTTTTTGGTAAAACGAAATTATCAATAAGTAAGCAATGTTCCTAATATATTGGACGTTTTGGTGTCTGATTTTATCATGATTTAAGAAAGTGTCATACATATATATATATATATATATATGTATATATATATATATATATATATATATATATATATATATATTTATATATATATATATATATATATATATACATATATATACATATATATATATATATATATATATATATATATATATATATATATATATATATATATATATATATATATATATATATATATATATATATATATATATATATATATATATTATATATATATATATATATATATACATATATAGGTGTTGCGCAATGGTATGCGTGGTTAAATAGTTAGTATGAATTGAAGCGCTGCCTCAAACCGTTTAGGCTTATCTTTGATGGTTTACATTTTTCTTGTCTTAGCGACGAACATTCGTTTTTGCACAATAATAGAACTTAGCTTTGAACTAGTTGAACACAGTTTATTATCTTGATATTTATCCTTTGGCAAAATGTAACTTTTAGTGGTAATAGACCGGAATAAACGTCATATAACAAATATATAAAATATGTTTTTAAAATTTCTCAAACCAATTCTTATGACCTCAAAAATCATGTCTACTATAAATAATAAAAGTGTTTACCTATATAACTAAATGTATAAAATAAGTAAAAATGTAACAGTAGACACGTGTGTTCCGTACACATACATACATACATACATACATACCTACATATAATACGATGCGATGCGTGAGTCGCATTGCTCGAATGCCGGTCTGATTGCGACGGTCATTAGCTGCTCCAAACTCATTTGTTATTCATGACGCGGTCAGCGTGCGATGGAAAACTCTCTATATAATATAGTGTCTTCGTCTTACTCATTTCCACTTTATATCCTATATGACTTTTGGGCCTCCAAATCCGCCGGAGGGTTTCAGTTGCCTAAAGCTCTTTCGATCGCAGATTTTTCTTTGTCAATTGTTTGAAATTGTGACAACACTCCAGGGTATTAGTTTGATTTAATATTCTATAATAGGTGTTACTCATTTACGATTAAACGCGGCGTAATGCATTACAAGGAGGCTTTGATAAACAATCTGAATTAGAAAACACGATAAGATTTAAAATAAAACATTTCTACTGGAGACGCGCAAAAATCACTGTCCAGTACTTTTAAGGGTGGTGCAGAAATCGTAAAGTAAAAAGCCACACGCAAGGGATCCTGCAACAGTTCTAGAGACCGACCGTATTGAATTGTAAAGTGCCGTTTGTGCTGTTTAGATTTGATTCGATTGGATGCGATAAGGACGCGCCCGAGCGCGCTATCAGCATTTCAAACGGCGGTGGCGGTTGTGGTGGTGCGTGGTGGTGGCGGCGGCGGCGATGTAACACTGCCCCCCTCGGGCGCTTGCATGCGAGCTCACGCCCCCGATTGGGGCCGTAGATATGGTAGAACCACTGCCGCTCGCTCTCCGGCTTCCGCCCCAAGGCTACGCCGCGTATGCTTTGCCTTGCCGGGCCGTGCCGTGCTGTGCTTGAGATCTTATGTGCTTTCATTGTTCTTGATGTTGGAATAGAATGAATACTCAGCAGTCCAATGATTGTTATACGAATCGCTGCTGCTTAATGCGAGTTTCTATTCGAATGCTTTTATTTCATTTCGCTTTAATTACCTATATATGTAATCTGAATGGATGATCCACGTACATATTTATATACCTATATATATATTGTGTTAAACTAAAAATCGTATTTCTTTATTACATTCTTTGTATATATGTATGTATGCATGTACGTATTATACATTGTTGATAAATAGACAATGTTTTATTGTCAACGCACTTTGATTTATTGATATTCCGAACACGGACGTCCTTGGGTGGGAATTCGTTATTATTTGTCTAAATGGTAAAACATGTATGTATGTACGTATGTATGTACCTATAAGTATATACAGATTTTTAATTTAAGATTGATTTTACAGCTTTAAAAAGTGAACTGTTATATTTTAGTTCAAACTCGAAGCCGTTATATTTGGCTGTGTCGCCTTGGGCGGGTAAAATCGCGAATAGTACCACGTAATCTTCCGATAAAATAGAAATAAGCGTAAATTAAAACATATATTTAAACTATAGTCCTGTCAAAGTTGATTATTATGTTATAATCAAATTAAATTATAATTTAACATAACCTAATAAATATCAATTAACAATTGTAACAAACACAAAATAATTAACAACAATTCAGCATCGGTACAGCACGTATGTATGTACATGCTTCGCTATAGCTATCTCTCTCTGGTCGAATCGAATATATTTCCGGGGCGCCCTGTGTGTATCGTACCCCGGAGGCATCTCCAATTAGCGCACAGCATACAACCATATCGAGAGAGAACCACCGTCAGATGTGCAGGAATAGTAACTCGCTGGTGGCGCAACAGCGGCGGCGGCGGTGGCCGCGCTAACCACCCCCCGGGCAACTGAAACTCCCCTTCTCGTCCCCGCCACGTCCCCCTCGCCAGCAAGCCCGTGTCACCGCCTCCAACGCTGGGTATATCGATTTGCCGCCGGTAAAGTACAGGACTACAACAATAACTACTCGCGCTCTGGTGTGGTACTCTGTTCTTTACTGATGTGTATAATTAAATATTAATCACATATTATATAGACACTCTCAAAACACTTGTTGTATAACATATGCTCAAATCATAATGTTTATAATACATACATGCATATATGTTATCTGTCTATGCTGATACCACATCAGTAGGTACACAGTGGTGGTTGGTTGGTTGGTAGGTAATGCTTAATTACACATGTGCGGGTGATGTTACATGATGAATGGATATATCGTCCTGTGTATGAAGGTTTTCATTTTTTCTGTTCTGTATTGGTTACGGGCCATAAAAAGATAATTATTGTTTGTGGTCATTGGTATATGGCGATATGTTGACGAAATTTTATTTATGATGTGATTTTGATGTTTTGCCAATTGATCAAATGGTATATGCTGATTTTAAATTTACTATTTTCAATTATATACCTATATATGTATATATTTTATATTATTATTATATATATATATATATATATATATATATATATATATATATATATATATATATATATATATATATATATATATATATATATATATATATATATATATATATATATATATATATATATATATATATATTTATAAATATTAGTAGCTCCAAATGTAACACAAATGTTAGCAATTCAGGTTAAAAATATCGATAATTACACAAATGGGGATAAATCGAATTACTTTTTAAAATGACTGTTCGTGGTAGGTAATAAAAAGTGACACATTATTACGTACCTATTTAAATTGATGAAGTCACCAAGACATGTGTACGTAAATAAAACGTACCTATAATTAATTAATTATACATCCATAATATTATGAAGGGGGAAATGCGAGAAGGAAGGCAGTGGGGAATGAAGGGCGGCATGAATTTCGAATCCTCGCCTTTGGGGAAACAAAAAATTATTAATTAGCTCAGGGTTCCGCATCATGTACCTAATACACCTTTTAAAAATAAAGTGTTAAATAACAATTCAATTTTCGCTAAAGCCATCAACCGTATTTTATATACAAAGCAACATTTTTGTTTTTTGAGAAATTCTAATTTATTAAATAAAATAAAATTTTGTATTTCTTATAGGAAAACAAATGATCAAATTTCCTGATTTATTTAATTATCTTTTTTAAAGGTTGATTGTACCTAAAAGTCGACCCCTATATTAAAACACATCCCTTACATCCCGACCCTGTTTGTGATTTATGGCAATTTTAAATTTATCTGTTACGACGAGCGTGAACGCTGAGAAATTATTTTTAAATTAAAATCCAATTTTGAGCTTTTTTCTTTCCTCTCAATTGTTAATGACATCTCAAAATAACGAGCGGTTTGAATTGTGGGAGCTGTTTTCTTTTCTTTCTTTTTTGTGTCGGTGTAGGTACCTGCAAATATAATTACATTTCATCGCAGGTGATTCAATTTCAGTAAGCACAACGTTGCCAACCAAATCCCCGGTATTATCCTTGTCATTACATTAGGAAATTGCCAGATTGAAACATCCTGTATGTTTTCATTGCATTAAAGGCGCATATGACAAACTTTTATTTTTAATTAATTACTAAAATTCTGTTTAACACTATTTTTCATTTGAATATTACATTTTAAGTGTATACTTATCTAAGCATATAAAACGTACTACCTATGATTTTTTGTTAAAGTTACTTTAAAATAATAATAAAACATACATTATATATATATATATAATATATATGTAGAAATTATGAATGCATTATAGTGACGATATTTGCTGATTTATAATAATATAAATACAATATAAAAAGTTTAATAATGCAAAAATAATTATAACTCGAAAAATACATTTAATTATTCAGCGTAAAGCAAGCTTTTTATAGCGAATAGTAAAGAGTGGTTCACCTATAATAAAAACGCACAAAAACAACGAGGTTTTGTTTCATGTGATAGGTAAGCTCTACGGCCACACCTGGAACTTACCTATCACACACGAAATATAACTGTCGAAATTCCCGCATATTTTCACAAGCACAAAACAAGCACTTTGAATGAATATAAATCTAGCGATTGAATAGCAAAATTGTTTTCCAAGGTCACAGTTTTAATTTTATTACCTATGACATTTCTACTTAGCCAGTGTTGCTATGAAAGTTAAGTTAAGTTTTATAGCTGATGTATAGCGAATTACAGCAGGTGAAACCAGCATCAGATCATACGGTACCGTCTTCGATAGTGTATAATAATGTGCGCGGCCATATTTGTGATACGATGAAACCGCCGCCATATTGGGGCTGCTTGTCGTTCGCCTCCCCGTTCGTCCCGCTGTAGTCAATGTTGTAGCATACAGCCCCTGTCGTTTATATCCTCCGGCATTTATCGTTTTCTCTGTTGTATTTCCTCGCATCTCTGTTCTCTGTTGTCGCTATATGTAACTATATATCTGTACCGAGTGAGACCGAGATATAGGTACGTGTACTATGGTGTGTGTGTGTGTGTGTGCGTCGAGACATGTTGCAATGCAGCGCTTCAGGCGACAAATGCTGTTTACTTTATTTCTTAACTGAGAGTTCATTTCATTTATCTCTATACACGCATTGTACGCGCTTTAGACCCGGGTACGTACCCGATTTTAAAACAGTGCCCGTCAAACTCTATTCGTTAAAAAGTATTTTCAATATTTATCAACAATTGTTCGCTTAGGTAATAGAAACAAACAATCAACTACAAATATGAATATAAATGTTTAAACTTGGTTTGAATTTGGTGTTTTTTCCACAAAACATTAATTTCCGCGTAGAGTGGTAATTGTTCCGGTACCACTGGTTTGTTGTTTGGTCCCGGCTGATCCTGGCTTAAGGCTAATATAGCCATTACTGTACAACCGAGCTGATCTGTCTCGTCCTGCAGCCCTCGCTTGAGTACTTCACTATAATACATGATGACTGTATATGTGTGTGTGTGTGTGTACTGTGTGTACACTTTGAGTATACTGTTCTATGTAGGTAACGGGGTGCTCTGTTTTAAACAACATATATATATATATTATAATATATATATATATATATATATATATATATATATATATATATATATATATATACTGGCCAGATTAGATCCACCCTTGTACGGTCCATTGTGTTGGCCGAAAAACGGGATATTCAACCCTACACACATGGAAACGTACAGAACCGTACTAGAAGAAACATTATAATATTGTTACAATTAAAAATAATTGAATTTTGATATAAAATCTACCTAATACCTAATTTTAGATACATTTTTATGTGAATGGATATAAAGAGGCTTCTGTCACCCTTCTGTTTAATGGGAATATGTTTTGATTACGTTACGTATTATATTTCGAATTGAAGGTTGACTTTTAACTAACCAACATATTTTACACTTAGCCTATTTGTTAAATATATTAATATACCTACCTATGTTAATTTTTGACATGGAAACATTTATAGGAATTTTATTTTTTCATTGTGTAATTGAACAACAGGATGAAAAAGGGTTAAGTACGTCCCTGCTCGGAACCCTATTTTCAAAACGCTGGGTTCATAATAATAAAACACTCTTCTCATTTGTACATTCATCTTTATGTGTATATTTGTGATATATGTATATATTTTCTGTATGTATGTGTGTTGTATGGGATATATGTATTTCTATGTATGTGTGTGTGTGTGTGTGTTTATTAGTTACTGTTCCATATACAGTAAATACTCGACCATACAACCACAATATTCTGCCACACATCACTTTATATGTATGTATGTGTGTGCTTCTATATATAGTTAATTAAGACCGGTGTTCAGTTTCAAACTAGCTTCATTTAATTTTCAATGAATTATTTTTATTTATTTATTTTCCTATTGTCCACTAGGTACTACATCGATATATTTTAAAATAAATTGGAATGTTTATTTTTTATTTTTCAAATATGAAAAGTAATTATAAATTACCCAGTAACTCAAGATGGATTACTTGAAGTTTTTTTCGACAGTCATTTTGACAGTTTTAACATTATTAGTTTTCTATAGTACCTATACGTAATGAATCTTCGATGATATACTCGTATGTAGTACATACATAGCTAACACACAGTTTACTTGACTGACTTTTTGTTTGTTATTAATTATTGTCTATAAACCGAATACGACATAGAAATTAATGGTTCCAATAAATTCGGTTCTTTCTTTAATGAATCTACGTTGTGGCTTTTGCTACGCACGCTTGAGAATCCCCTTCTACAAAATGCATTATGTTCGGCGATGGCATTCATAATTCGCATGAAATCTGCCTAATTCAAAGCTTATAGCTTTTTAATTTACTGTTTCACTAATTTTAGAACCTTATTTTATTTCTTATAACTAGTACATACCTAATCTACTTAGATGAAAATCATTAGAATACACAATTAGACATTATACAGATTACATGTTTACCGAATGTTCTATATAGGTAGTAGTAGTATACATATGTATACCAACATGGGAGATTAATAGAAATCTATTGAAATTGTTTGATCGTTTGGAGGTTCATCTAAAATATAGGTACATACAAGATCACTTCTTTATTAAGAACAATTAAAATAACAGTTTTATGAAACATATCTCCCTACTAGATTCTTCGTGGGTTACCGATTCTATTGCCTAACCTCCCCCCAGCCACATCTTCTTTCACTAGTATTATAGTCTTCAGGTGATGACCCCACCGGAGTGGTTTAACCGTACCGCCACTGGCCGGTGTACATAATTGGCCTGGTACACCCACACGAATGCCGGCGGCACGTCACGCTACCTGCCCGGACTCTTCAATTCTTCTTCTTCTTCTTCTTCTTGGTGCTGTTGTTGTTGTTGTTGTTACTGGTGCTGTGCTCTTTCTGCCGTCTTCTGGTAGGTAAGTACTGCTGGAGATGCATATGCCCTCCGGAGGATGGTCGCTCTGTAGCTAAGTCTTCGTGTGGTTGTTGATTATCTTGAAAAAATGCACCCACACACACACACACATGTACGATGAGGATATGCGTATATGTCTTATTGTATGTAGCGTTACTGGATGGTGCATCAGAAGTTTGCCATTTTGGTTTTTAAATTGAAACAGTTTTGCATAACGTATATCACGAAAATGTTGGTATGTTGCTGGAGTGGAATGCACTCGGAAGTCTTGTAATTCTGAGCATTAGTTTGTAATTCTATAAAGATAATCTCCAATATAGGTTTAAACAACTTTAATTTGAATTACAAATCAAATATCGATTATAAATCTTGATTTCTGTGACCAAATAAATAGTAAATTTCGCACATTTTCAACCTGCGATACCTACATCAATTACATGTGTAAAAATGCGTGTAATTTAAGCACGCACCTGACCAGTTACGAAACGATATTATCAACGGATGTTATCGTCTCTTCTATACTATACACACAGAGTAAACACATCTGATGCGTGCGAGTTAGGTTTGGTGGTATCGGGGTCGTCGTGGTTGGTGTGGTGCCCAAGTGGCCGTGCTGAAAGACTGGCCAGGAGTAAGTTAGAAGTAAGGCGCGTGTCACCCCCTGCAGTGCTTTTTCCAGACTGCTGAACATTGCACGGTTCGCCCCACTTGTTGACAGCCACTCAAAGGGAGCGTCCGTGCGTTAAGCATACGGAACATATTGATGAAAATCACCCCCACACACACACATCGCTACGCACACTTTAACAGATCACACAAGGCGTTATTAGAACATCCCAACAACCCTTTGCACATACAATTCTGTTTGTCTCCGCAAGCACACTGTGACTGTTTTGCAGTCCAACTTATATTAGACATTGCAGAATACTATTATTGGTTTGTTGGAAATTGCTATAGGTACATACATACATAAATACATACATACACCAATAGACATTATAATCGATTATAAATCAAAAATCACAAATTGATATTATTTCATCATATCTTATCACCAAACTACATACATACATATATAAAACTAGATTAAGTATTTCTTATTTTACTTAAAAAGTATTGACTATTTTTAATGATAAATAAAAGAATAAGAATATTTCCGACATATACGCCCAACATAGAGAGACTGATCCACAATAATTGGTTGTAATAAAACATACTTTGATCGCATGATGTTAACTTTTAAACAATCAGAAAAGAACGTAAAAAGATCTTTGCTGTAGACGCCGTAACCGTAACCGTAGCCGTAGCCGTAGAGTATTATATGTGTGTATGTATGTATACGTATATGATGATCGCGTGCTTCGGTGCTCGTGTCCGTTGGTTTGACGGTGTATTTATTGCGAGGCGTGACCTGGGGCCGCGACCCCGCACGCCCGGTCACGGCACGCGCTCGTTCGCCGCACTCTGCCGCCACCAGAGCGCAGCACCATCACCCGACCCGTGGGCCAACGGATTCTTTGATCGTTCGTTGCCTTTCGATATGTTCAATTTGTTTCATTCTCGACTTTAATATTGTTTTGTTACAATATTGCTTCTACTAACTGTGTATGTGTGTGTGGTTTCTTTTATTTATTCTCTTTGACTTTATTTTTCGCTTTGATATCAATAACATTACTTTGCCTTTTCATAGGTTTATTTCGAAAATATTAAATTATATTTCATATTCTTTTAATATCTACCTAATATATAAATTTTACTTTAATTATAAAGATATCAACGAACGTTGTCTGCGGACACAAATAAACTTTATTTGAATATCCGTTTTGCGTATTCCTGAATCCATTGCCACCATTACATTTAGGTATGGTGTTTTTCTATTAAATTTAAAATTGGTTTTCTGCAATATTTCACCAACTAACTTAATCTATGAATATCACGTGATATATTGCTTAAAAATTAGAAATACGTAAACATGTTTTATTGCTTATTTAAGGTAAACCATAAAGCTCGCTAAAACATCTTGCCTTGCAAATTAAAATCTAAAAAAAAAAATAGCATTCGATGTGTATTTGCATAAAAAATGCCTGGTAAAAATTTCATTTATTTCTAACTAGTATTAATGGAGAAAAAAAATAAAAACTATGAAAAAGTGCCTATTTTGTGGGGTTTTATTTTTTATCTCCAATAATACTAGTTAGAAATAAATGAAATTTTTACTATGCATTTTTAATGCAAATACGCATCGAATGGTTTTTTTTTTTAATTTTAATCTGCTAGGCACGATGTTTTTTTAAACGAGCCTTAAAAACTATTATATATTATAGAAATTTGACATAAAATTGGTATCGAAAAAAAAAAAATGGTTTGAAATATTATATATATATATATATATATATATATATATATATATATATATATATATATATATATATATATCTTCGTTGACCTCATAAAATGTATGGGTCCGTCGTAAAACACGTTGGAGGAGTTGCGTGTCGCTGCTTTAGCTATTTCGATCGACAATCGATTTACGACCAAAGTGATAAGTTGTGTTGCGAATAAAATCAGTCGGAGATCGCACTACTCGAAATGCTTATTTATATTTATTTGATACGTAATAATTTTGATTGGGAATGTACTATCAGGTATACCTAGTGTACCTATGTGCATGGTTTAATAATAATATGATATTCTCTTTTGCATCTGAACCGGCAAGCATTGCCCGAAGCCTAACAGGGTATATTCAGAGTGCGTTATGCTTCCTTCTTCTCTTATGCTACAATGTTTAATGGACAGTGGCGTACTAGTGTTTTATTGTAGATAAGCATTTTTAAGCCAGTGACATTCGACAATTTGGAAAAAAAAACGACAAATGTAGGTATTGATTAGAACCACAAATATCGATTAGGTTCTAATCGGCCCCTTATTTATAGATATATAGTACGTCTATGACAGTGTAGCTAGGTTGTCCGATAGATTTTGAGTTATATGCGTTTATGCATGCCGAACGCACAGGTTGCGGTTATTTTCATATATGTAGGTACCTATTTTTTCTTTTTGTTATTCTTTTTGACCCTTGGGACAGATGGTAACCGCCCCCCAATGAATATTGATAGGGAATCGACGCGACTAATTTTCCTATGTAGGTATACCATCATGGATGGCGCAAAAAAGCCATGCATTATTTATTAAAAATAAAAAATAAGCTATTGGTACACACCAAAACGACACTCAATAATATTATGTATCGTAGGTAACACAGAATTCTACTGTGCTGCTATTTTTCAGCACTATACAATTATCAAATAAGTCTCGATGATACCTACTATATATTAGGTACCTTATATCAGATTATTAGATTACGTGTCCCTTTCAATTCTACGCCCATATATTATTATTTATTTTAGACTTAACATAAAACAAATTATATACCTATATTAGTTTTTTCAAACTATTATAAAAATTAGTATTATTTTTTACGTATACCTAATATATTATAAACATTATTGCACATAAGTCGCCTTTCTGCTTTAAATCAAACAAATTTCGTCCTAGATTAAAATTACAAGCATCTTTTAATAAATATTTATTACATTGCTTTGTATAGTCGTGGTAAAATAAATGATAAAAATAAGCCTGCGGCGAGCTATTTAAGCTATTTAAGCTAAAGTTTGGCATGACGAGTTTCTGAATAAATAAACAATATATTTATAGCGATCAAAGAAACAATTAAACCAACAATGGTATACGAATTAATCAAAGATCTTTATTCATACCTTGATTATTATAAAAAATATACTTGGCGTCGACGAGTTGTTGCCTAAACTTTGGCATGTCGAATTTCTGTATAAATAACTATTATTGCACTATAATTAAAATAATCGAAGTAACAATCAAATCAACAACGATATAGCAATCAATCTAAAATATCAACTGTCATATGCACTAGTTAAAGTATCGCGCAAGCCGGAAAAAAAACAAAAACAGTTCAATTGTTTTTATTGATTTTATTTATTTTCAAAATTATTATTTTCCTTATTTTTTTACGCCTTTCAGTTACAACTTGAATAAACTTTAAATACATCAAAAAATTGTAATTTTACGTAGATTTTTTGGTATAATTAATATTTTTATAATTGATTAATTTTAAAAAAATTATCATGTTCATAATTTTTTACGGCTTTCAGTTATAATATAATAAATGTTTAAATACATCAAATAATTTGGAAATTTACGTAAATTTTTTTGCGGGCCCAATATCTCCTGAAGTACAGCTCTGATTGGATTTAATTTACGACCGGACGGAATTGGGCCCCTACACAATACGTGTGCCAAATTTGGTTGAGATCGGTTTAGTGTATTCAGAGGAAAAGAGGTGAGAATGGTTTATCTTATGACTAGCGAGCGAGCGAGCGACCAACATGTTACCAAGTATTTGAGATATTTACATTTTCGTCATCAGGGCGATAAATGACGAAATTTTTGTTAAGGAAATTTTTTCAATCCTAGAATGTTACAGACTAATTATGCTAACGAACACTTAAGCTCTTCGGTACTACGTACGGCGAGCTAAAAACGTTATATTTCTTAGGTAAAGATACTACATATAAGTTGGACGTTTAGGTTTCTTATTTTATTTTATGTTGTACTTTATGACGCTGTATTCTTACGAAAAACAGATCATAGTTGCATTATTTTATTAAGAATTAGTTTAATTTTGTATTAATAATAAATGTGTATTAATGTTTCTTTAGTGTTGGGGTCATTTGTATATTTTCAACGGCGCCATCGGTCATTTTACCAAATTACGTTCTAATTAATTTTTAAGTAATTTAGACATAACCTAGAAAAATCTAAATGAAACGCGCAACTGTTAAAATGAAAACAGTTTTCTATAGTTAGTATAGGTAATGTAATAATGGCCAGGATATAGCACTGTAGGGTAAATTTTAACCTTAATTCACTTATAATAAACGTAATGGCGACTTCTTGATGTTAAAGTTATTTATAAGTGTATAGTTGTCAGTAGTAGTAGTAGGTATACGCATGCGTATTTTCATATAGGTATATTTTTCCTGTAGGTACATACATAGACGTAATTAAGTATAGATGTGTGTTTGTATGCGCGTGTTGTATGACCACGAGGTAAAACGTTTTGTATATATCTACCTAAGCTATAAGCAAGCCGGCAACTATAAATTTAACAGCAATTTACAAACATAAAAGCAACCAATCCGAGGATAACAACCATAAAACAGTATGCACTCGCTATAATTTGCTATCTGGCGCGGGATTTTATTAAAAAACGAACAAGTATCCAAGATCGACATTTCAATACCTAACCGTAACCGTAGGTACCTACTTTTAGTAGACATTACTGCCCGTTTGTACCGCCTTTCAAATTTAAATAAATATTTGCTCAAGGCTTACTTTTTTATTCTTAATCACTAAAGCACATCATTTTATTACACTTACGATTTTATGTAGGTACATATATACCTATGAAATTTTGAATCACCGGAATCATACACATTTTAAAGTCGCTTTCAAATCTATACATTAGTATGCTACTTTGTAATAAGGAACTAAAGATATTTAACTGTTTATACAAATTACGTTAACGATTTAAATTATTATTATTTTCAAGTATGAAACTGGTGTTTTTAAATAAATATTAGGTATTAATGGTTTGTGTACCTACTAAATGCTTATAGGTAACTTATAAAACATTATAGATAGTTAGCATAAAAGTATGATTCGTTTTTCATGCTTCAGTCAGTGATAACTTAAGTAACTAAATTTAAATAATTATACGCATTTAATAATCTGTTGTAGACATTCCTTGTATAAGTAAATCTGTTCTGTTCCAGACAAATCCTGTGTGGATTCACGTTCTTTTGATCGGTGATCCACACTTAATGTGAGTATGTACATACATACATGTGTTTTGGGCACACAATTACCTCAATAACATTCTAACTTTTTTTTGCTTCCCTCTTAATTGAAGTTGAACCATTTCTTGTTCCCACCTACAATGATAATCACTTGTTTTCACCTGCTTTGAATAATCTTGCACAAGAATTATGAGGGAGGTTTTTTTTTTGTTTTTTTTACTTCGGTCGTTCGTTCGTCTTTGTATAAATTACATTTTTGTCTTAACTTTATTTTAATATGTTTCCTCAAGGCGGTGTTTTAATTTGTTTAATGGTTTTTTGAAATATATTTAAGTTATACTTGTAATAAAATTACCAGCTGGTCTTATGTAATTGTATACCGATTTGCAACTTATGATTTTATTGAAAATGTAATTTAATAACTTTGAAGACGATATTGTATTGTATATGAAACATTTCTTAAAGATCTGGTGGTGAAATACAGAACTATTCAATGTTATTAGTCCTAATTTCTGGCACAATAACGAAAAACAATAAATATAAGAAATAAACTTATAAAAATAACTTTTATCCCATTAGAAATATTTTCAAACGAAAATTGCGTATGAAAATATTTTCATTTTCCGTTGTTTATTTTTATGTAAGTTACCCTTTATTTAAGTTTATCCAGGGAGTTGTTTAAAACGCGACGCTATAAGTAAATAGGATAAAATCATCAAAGAAATTCATTAAAAATATTTCCTGTACAGTTATTATGTAGATTTTGTCTTCTCGCGGTAGTAATAGTATGTCTCTCCTTCTTCTTCGTTCTCTTCGTTCTCTTCTTCTTCTTCTTCTTCTTCTACTACTAGTACTACGTTTGATGGTAATGAGATGGGACATCGTAATAAAGAAAGGCCAAGAAAAATATTTACACACTCAACAAAAGAAACTGAATACATTAAATAGAAAAAATGTTTTCACTGCCAAAGCGCACATTTTACTTTTTAGTTTTAGTAGTTTTAACGACGAAACAATATCGAGTTGCAGTTACATTACAGCATTTATTTTGCTATATGATAATATAATCTCGTCTGTAATTGAAGGAAACTGTCAAAATAACGTAACTAGAGTTGCATATGTTTAGGCGTAATTTATTACTAACGAAAACGTAAAACTAAGCGCACATTTATGAACGGTCCATAAAAATATATCACTATACCTAAAATGTGCTGTCTTTGTATGTATGTATGTATGTACAAGTACGTGCAGAACAGAGGGTGATCGTGGGGCCCGTGTGCTACGCTGTGTGACCGCCTCCGGGCTGGTTCGATACTCCAGTCCCACCCGGAGCCTGCGCCTCACAACTCGACGCACACATACGCACTATTTTACAGTGTGCGAGTACGGTACACATTTCACTAGCCGTCGCTTGGGAATAATAACCTGTATTATTAAAATGTTTGGGATTTAAACATTTTGATAGTTCGCGGCTACCATTTGCAACTAAGACTTACGTTGCACACGTAATCACATTAAAAACACATTCGAATGTGATGAAACTAGTGTGAAAACAACCCTTTAATAATTTACAACCTCTATTATTGTCTGTATTTTTATTATTTCAGTTTATCAAAGTTTGTTATGTAAATTTGTAAAAAATAGTGAATCTAACGCATTATTAGGTACAAAATAAAATATTTTGCTTATTTCTTATTGTAGTTATGTACAATTTCACATGCAATATTGTGGTTATTTATTTTAATTTAATAGCAATTTTGTATCACTATTTGACATGTATGCATTACTATACAGGTAATTGCAAACATAATTATTACTTAACTATACTAGAAGAACCTAATAAATGCCATTTTTTTTATCTAACTACAGAGATATAGTTTGTTCATTCATAGCTGACATTTTCCAATCATGATTAAAAGTGTATACTTACCTAATCAAAGCAATATGTTTTTCTTAGAATAGACAACAATGTTTTAAACACAATTCTTATATCTAATAGGTAATGCATGATTTAATTGTGGTGTGATTAATCTTAAACTTCAATAAAGTTAAGTCCTTGTGTTTCGTACTGAACTAAACTACTATTCAAGTAGAATATATATATATATATATATATATAATATATATATATATATATATATATATATATATATATATATATATATGTGTAGGTACCCTTTTGCTTCCCTTGAGAATGTTCGCCAAGTTTCCATGTTCTAAAATCTCTGTTAGAATGGACTAAACGTGTACCTTTCTTCTCACTCACACATTCCTTTGTATCCTTGTTTCATTCGTGCCCTTTTCGTCTTGAACCCTTATCATTCAACAAGGACAAAGGAAATATACGGAATATTGAAAATAAAGTGTGGGAAGAATTGATTTCGTATCTTTTTTTTTTTATCTCTGCGTACTTGTTAACATATAGTACATACGTATTCGTATATATAAAGAAAAAATATATTTTAAGAAAACCAATTTTTTTCTATATGTTTTAAAAATATATAGTACCTACCTATCTTTGTTAATTACAATAGGTACATGAATATATCGTCGAATTAATTTAAAAAAGTCTAATTTAAACAAAATTAATGTTTTTCCCGTATCATATTAAGAAAACAAAATTTTATTCGCGCGGTGATAAAATTATAAACTAACGAGAGCGGGAACAAAAAACAATTATTTTCATTTATCGCTTATTTCTAAACGAATGTATGTATGTATCTATATGTGTAGTATAGGTACTAATATTATACAATTTCTATGTAAATATTTAATACTAATATCGGTAATATAGGAATGTTGTCCAAAATATATTAAATTAAAAGTTATGTGGATAAAATAGTACCTATAAGTCCATTAAAAACAATATGTTACGTATAATTTCTATATATTAACATATATTTTTAAGTTAATATTTAAACAATAAATTATCAATTGCCAAAAATCTCTAAAATGTCTATAAATTTCGACTACTTTCAGATTGTTTCATTCAAAAAAAACATATTTTTTATAAATGTTCACAATACACCTTGTGGAAATGAATTTCGTTGCTGTCACGTAGGTATATCTATTGCGTTGCCGTAATCTACCACTTATGTTAATAACGCCTATACTTACACATGTGTGACACACGTTGCTTGTCTGTTGACTATGGATATGTAATTTTGATAGTTTGCTGATTGAATTTGTAATAAATTTGAGATTATATTCGCACAATGACGATATTATTGAATTCTGATCAAATTTGTTTCTATCTAAATTTTACTTAAGGGGGATATTGCGTGACATTAAATATATTTGTATTTTATACATTCTATGCGTTGCTTCTATTGCCAATGATTGCAATACTGAATTAACTAAGAAGAGTGCCTGAAGTGTGCATGCTAGCGAGAATTTTTGTTCATCTAATCGTAGCTATCGGGAAAACAACGTAGTATGAATAACAATATTTCTTGAGCAGTGTGTGTGTGTGAGTGTGATTTTTCACGAGCTTCATCATCATCATATGGAGAAGACTTTTGTTATTTCTGGCGGCAAATTGTAGTAGGCAGAATCCATCCGTACATATATGCGTGATACATACATACATACATACATACATAATCGTCTGTTCGTGTTCCCAACGGCATTGCACATACACATACCAATCGCATGTAACCAACCGCGATATGTAACCAACCACCGATATTAGTTCTAGCCGCGCCGGTCTGGGCAATGCAAAGCCCGTCAACAGCCGTGACATATTCAATTACATGTCGGTACTGGTTCGCGTACACAAACACCTCAGGAATACCAACCTACCTTCCTTCCACTTCTTGTTGTTGGCCTGTTACGCCCTCACGGCCATATTAACTACAATAAACTACCATCAACTAACATGCATTGTCACTTTTACAAACATATCCATACCTATATCTAATCTGGCTGCGTGTACCTTAATTAAAATACTATTTTTATTTTCAAAACAATACTGTACCTATCGGCACTCTATAATCATTAAAACAATATATAACTCGTCACTATAGTGTTATAGAATTTCTATAAAAAAAAACATTTATAATGTTTAACAAATATTCCTTATAAAATGGAACAACATTTTTTAATTCGTAACTTTAGTATATATAATCTATAACTATAAATATACATTAGAAGATAATTAAATAAGTCTAATTTCCTGTAGTTTATAATATAAATATTTGAAAACGTATAGATTTAAGTTAAATTGCATGTTATTCACGTGTAGTGTTCAACTGCATTTGCCAGTGCTATTACATTAAACCATTATTGCATTTCACTTTCTTGGACAGCACGTGTTAGTACTATACTGATGTATGTATGTATGTATGTATGTATGTATGTATGTATGTATGTATGTATGTATGTATGTATGTATGTATGTATGTATGTATGTATGTATGTATGTATGTATGTATGTATGTATGTATGTATGTATGTATGTATGTATGTATGTATGTATGTATGTATGTATGTATGTATGTATGTATGTATGTATGTATGTATGTATGTATGTATGTATGTATGTATGTATGTATGTATGTATGTATGTATGTATGTATGTATGTATGTATGTATGTATGTATGTATGTATGTATGTATGTATGTATGTATGTATGTATGTATGTATGTATGTATGTATGTATGTATGTATGTATGTATGTATGTATGTATGTATGTATGTATGTATGTATGTGTGTGTGTGTGTGTGTGTGTGTGTGTGTGTGTGTGTGTGTGTGTGTGTATGTGTGTGTGTGTGTGTTTCATTGTTCACTTCTGTATATACGTGTATATGTGTGTGTAACAATACACTTTGCTGATATTGAAATTCTTTTTCTTGTAAGTCAAGAAGAAATTGCAGTCAGACACGGCAACATAATGCGTATATTATATAAACGTATATACACGTTGTACAGTGGTGGCACCACTGGGTTTTAATAGAAAACACATTTTCTTTTACAGTTTTGTATAATTTTTAATAAAATATCTAGTTTTTGTTCAATAATATTTATTAAAAATAACATTTACATAAGTTAGTTGTAACGATGACTTTTCCAGGATGTAACAACAATCCTTAATGTATCTTTTTCTGTACCTATATACGCTACTGAAGACTGTATGAAACGAAGATGTATTTGTTGGTTCGTATAAGATACAGCAGTACCTATGTATGTATGTATATAGTAAGTAGGTAGGCATCATATAGGTACATATAGTCGAGATGGTTGTGTGATGTAGGAACCCCTAGGGCCGCCGAGGCACTGCACAGACACTTGCCTCTTACCTATATGTAGTACATACGTACATACCTATGTATATAGAGAGGTAGGTATTCTTTCTTCTGAAGAAGGTGCCCTACTCGTTTTCTTCTTACTGTGGTAGGTACACTCCACACGAAAAACGTTACTTATTCTCAGTTGCATCGCAATCTTTAGTAAACTATCAACACTTGACATGTCATGCAACAGACACGTGATACCAACAATACATTTTATCTAATAAGACATCACTATAACGCTAATTTCTGACTCACCACTGTTGCACCGTGCGATACAAGATATTTCAGTCTAGACTCTTTCATGTTTCGCCTATAAGTAAATTCAAATTCAAACTTTGTAATACACGCCTAATAATTGGCACTAGTGCGCACTAAAAGCTGTCGTTTAACTAAATTACTAATTACCAGTTGCATTGCTTACACTTAACACTAAGCATAACTTCAATTATTTTTTTATTTACTGCTTTACAGTGAAACTTATTTACAATCATTAAAACGAACATATTTGATATTTATTTTAAAAAAAAAAACAAATCTTTGAAAAACGTACAGATTTTCATTACAGAGTTTATAGACTTGTTCATAAATATCTTAAGGGTGTTTATATTTTTTATTCCATTTTGTTTTTCAACATTTTTCGCAAAATCGTTATAATAAGAATACTACATACATGCATTATTATTGGATCTATTAAAGTTCACAAATAATACGTTTTAACTTCACAATTCTAGGAAGAAACGATTTTAAAAAAATGTTTATACAAAAGGTAATTATACCTAAACTGCTTTATCGCCTTGAAATAAAAGTGATTGTAATTAACGTATTTATAAGTATAACAATTAAAATTGAAAATCGTTAATTTGAACCACAAACTACGCATTTGTTTATTTATATATGATTAGGTATATATTTTATAAACAAATGGTATTAAATTATTTCTCAAGTAATATCAAAATGTAGGCATTAACAAATAGTTTCGATGACCTTAACACCAAATTAGCATTCTAGATATTAAAAATACTAATATTCATATACAGGCTGCTAATAATTAGTTTGCGCGTGGATTGAGTACGAAAAAGACAAAACAATTGGATGTTATGAACTCGTTGAAGATTTTATGATGCGTTTAACGAGTGGAACAGGCCATCAAATCGCTGTGTAACGCCCTTGATGTTGCTAACAGACTAAACCGCACTCATTGATGACCGCGTGTGTGGGGCTTCACTGCCTGTCTGCCGCTCCAAAAAACATAAGTCTTATTGTGATGAGACGATTGTTGGTTTTTCTTCACCCGCGCCTTGCCATGATTTATTAGCTTCACTTCACTTGTGCCACCTTTTCGTCACTTTCCGCTGTTGACGTTATGCTTCATTCTCAACTAATTCTGGATTTATGATTCGACACGTCATTTTATCTGGAGACATTTAGTATTTAGATAGTCCACTAACGTTAGTGTTAGTGCAGTATGGTTCTTTTGCGTAAGTCGTTTAATTAATGTGTAAAATGATGGCTGTGCAAACATTTATAAAATAGACGTTGTCACAACAACGTGGTTCAAATATCTAATTTTATTTCATTTAATAAAACATCGGCCATGTGTTGGCCCTAAACTTTCTTTTACATATTTAGATGTGTAAAGTTAGTTTATTGTCAGATTTCCAAAGAAAATATATGTATTTTAGATTTTATATGTTGGATTTTATAGTAGTATAAAGAAAATATAATTATTCATTACATATTATTAAAAATTATTATGGCCGGGCATTTTTTAGTTTTCAAATTAACTTTAAACCAGAGAAAATATTTATATATAATATTTTAAATTATTTACTAACCTTAGTAACGGTTTTTTCACTAAACTTATTTGTGACACTGACAATAAATGTTAAATGTCAAAATATTTGAATATTTAAAACAGTTGACATGCATAATAGATACGATTTATTATTTATAATTTTCCATACCTATGTAACTATGGCAATATAAATAAGATAATAGCAATTTTCTCGTAACTGGTACACTTTTTGAAGAAATGTTTCAAACAAAAGTTGTTCAAATCATTAATAACTTTAACTTTAATTCTAACTATTTTACTGTAAGTGCAGCCGTTTCGAAGATATGCAAAAAGTGACTCAAGTAAACATGCACTTCCGGTTTGAATATGCTTTTCAAAAATAGGTTTTCCTCTCAGGCATATACAAATCTTAAGTTTAAAGTTTCATAATTTTATCTTCAACAGTGTAGGCTGTAGAGCGCATACACACACACACACACACACAGACGTCATTCCAAAAATAGTCAGACTCGATTCAGGGAAGGTCAAAAGGTGTATTTCCGTTAAAATTTCGAGAATTGTTTTTTTCGTGACTACAATACTTACTTATTACTTCGTAAAAGAAAGTAAAAACACTCGTATAGGTATTAGTTCTTTTAGTGCAAATACCAACCAAAATAGAAAAACGACGCCATATTTATTCGGTGGTGGTTGCGGACGCGAATAAACCAACACGTAGACGTTCAAGGGATGCTAGTAGCATTCAGGACAGCGGGCGTCGCCCGGAGGAACAGTTCCTTTGTGTTGGCGTCCAATATAGATACCTACACCAAAATTCACATATATAAAGACTAAATATATATATATATATATAGTTTCCTCCAACACACACGTATAGTACCTACATAGTTACACACAATATCCTGTCCCAATACACACACACACACATTTAGAGACATTCTTCGGTATCGATCTTCAGCCGCGGGGCGTGCCCATAGGTGGTGCCGGATTGGACAACGGGTGCCCGAAGCTCAGCCCCCCTAAGGGCGGCGCCCCAGCATCGGTGTCCGGGGCTGCCCGGGGCCTACCTCGCGGCCCCGCGGACAGTATGCCCGCAGTAACTGTGTGTTGTGGTCGATCTCTCTGTAACGCGCGCTTCGCTTGTTGTTTCATCAACTCTCTCATAGGTATACAAAACAGTATCAAATACAATTGTATTTTAATCAAACAACAACTAATATTGAACGTTTTGTGTCCGTGAATTTTCGTTTATTGTTGTACTTTTGGTTTTGATTTGTGCGGTTTTGTAACGAAAGTGATTATTTTAGTTAAGTATTAGATTTTGGATTCATTATAGTGATATTGTTTGTTGTACTTACTTGTGATTTTTTCCGCCGAGGTGAGTTTTTATTATTCTACTAAAGTTTATATTTATTGTTTGGCTAATAATATAAATGGGGTTATCAACAATTGTTGTATACATTACATAACACATATCTGTAGTGCTTATTTCTAATTATTTTTGTATATATAAACTTGATATATTGGGAACATTAAATTAAATTAATTTTTTTATGATTATGAACAACTGTAGGCACCTATAGATATTTTAAATTAAATTTTATTCAACTTTCTCAGAATGATAGTTTATTGTTGATTTATTTAATCATTTTAGTATTTTGTTTGAAAATGTTTTTATTCCAATAATTTTTATAACCAAAGCACAGTTTTACGGTTAACGTCAATATTAATAAAGAAAAACCACCCAAAATAGAGCTGCTGTCCATTAAAAAAAATATATATATGTAAAATTCGTGGCTTTATTATAATATTAATATTTAACACTACGTATGTTTATAATATAGCTATATAATTTTATTTTACTCAAATATAAAATGTGTATTTATGATGCCGGTGCGTCGGACGACAGCTGTCGACCGGACAGTTCGTCGCTTCCCCGGGCGTTTGTATCTTTTGTGCATTTTACACGGAATATTGAGGAAAAAAAACCGCGACAATCATTATAAGTGCCGACGGACCTAACATGATAAATTTATACCTTTTAAACAGAAATATTATAGGTAATATGTAACACATATTTGTATTTATTTTTTATAATTATTAAACTACCAAAACGGACAAATTGATAAGAATATCTGATATACGTTACTTCTAAAAAAAATACATAAATTACTATTTTACACAGGTTAAATTTATTTTTAATATTTTGTGCTAACGTAAAAAAACTGTTATTTGTCTTACATACATATATATAGATTCTATAGTTTTACAAATGAAATAAAAATTTCAAAATAGTTGAAATTAAAATTAATAACAATGTTCCAGTAGGAAGTTTCGGTGATATATATTTTATTACATACGTTAGCAACAACAACAAATAACTTTATATTTATTAGCAATATCATTGACAAAACTGTATGTTTAGCGAATAATATATTTATAGGTAGTAATAAAAGTGACAGATATAAAAAATATATTTATTGCATTTATAAATAAATTAACCGTTAATGTCTTTGTAAACCTGACCTAAAATAGCTACCTATATACATATATATATATATATATATATATATATATATATATATATATATATATATATATATATATGTATATATATATATATATATATATATATATATATATATATATATATATATATATATATATATATATATGTATGTATATATATATATATATATATATATATATTTTTTTTTTTTTTTCTGGTTTATTTAAGTATTGAACTATCTAAATATTTTTTAAATAATTTCGTGTTTTCTATCATCATAAAAAAATAAATATATATAATTTCCAATTTATCGAATAGTATGAAATTGACCTCTAAAACAGGCCATGCCGTGAAAAATTCAATAAATTCTAAGCCAATAATTTTGATACAATATTCGCCAAAGGGCGTCAGAGTATAATACAAATATAGGTATAAAAATAAATCATGGTAACTAAATCAAAAATGTTAAAACATAAATTTCTATAACTGTATTGTACGTTGTTTGTGGTCGATACCTACTATAATTTTCTCTATACCCATATTTGCTATTATATACCTATCTACTAACCATAACTTAAACAATGCCACTATCTTAACAATCTACCAAGCATTCTTCGCTATAAGTCATTAATTACGAATCATATTTGTGACAGATTTCTTGCCTCGATATATTTCAACTTTACAGTGTATCTACACACAGGATGTTTGGAAAAGCACCTCTAGGAATTATTTCATTTATAATACCCAAAAATCAAGGCTAAAGCTGTTTAACATATTACGATTAAAGTTTCGTAATTTCCACCATCTTGTGGTGACGTCAAATATAGAATTTTTAATCTACCCCTACCAAACCAAAAAGAGCGCGGTAATCTTCTGTTTAACGCGACCAATGAGCGTCTTGAATCACCAGTTTACCAACTTAAATTATCAATTTTCTTTTAAATTGTTTGTGTCTAAACACAAATCTTATTTAATTAATATAACATATGCAATTCAGAATGCTTGTTGCTATAATTATGTTGTTTTTGACAATTTAGAGTATTTAGTTAGTTACGAAAACAGTCAGTTAATTATATATTATTTGATTAATCATAATAATATGAATGTTTATTACGTTTGATATTTTTTTGTGTACTTATAGGTATATATATATATATATATATATATATATATATATATATATATATATATATATATATATATATATATATAAATAGAATATATTAGATGTTGGAACTAAATGGTATGTGAGTTTAAATAGTTAAACGTTGTATGTATGTATGTATATAGTGAATATGATTCACAACAATAGAATTTGACAGATTGTCGAAAGAGATACCGTTAATTATTGCCAGGTTTAGTAGTGACATTTAAAATAAGTAAAATTTCTAATACTTATGTTGTTGATTGTGGGTAAAATAAAAGGAATTCGAAATTCTGTGCATCAGTTAAGTTGTAATAATAATAATAATATAATAATGGTCGTTCGACATTCGGAAACATTCGAGGAATGTTCTGAAAACTTTGCGTGTTCCAAATTACTGGGCGGGAGGCCCCAACCTTATTCTTTCTATTTGACCACATCAACTCGACGTATTATAATAATCTTTGCATTGTTACTTTGTGTTGTTTAATTTAAACAAATTTCAAATTTCGTTTTTTCTTCCTCTGGATGGAATTTGATTGATGTGTGGCGTTTTTTTCGTTGGTGCAAAGGTGATACTATATAGTAATTAAAGTAACATTATTTGTAGGAGTCAAACTTGGGTAGATCTTAGGATAATGAAGATTACTTTTAATCCCGTTGTTTTATCTACTATATACATGAAATATGTCTTATGTTTTTTGTTGTATTTGAAACTTTATTTGTTACTTTAATTGTTACCTACTAATGAATAATGAAATTGTTATTTATAATAACGAGGGCTTAAAAAACAAAAAATAAAGTTATTTTTTTAGTTGCATATTGTACATTTGAAGCCTAAGGCTTCAATTGACACTTCACTCTGGTTTAGTTTAAGACTTACGGTAATCAGTATAGTCGCAATCAAGTACAGTGTTTATGTTAGAACACTTATATAGAAATTAAAACGTATATGGTTGATATTTGCTGAAAGTTGTACAATTTAAAACGATAATTATTATTTAAATATTATTTTATAACACTGAATTGGAAGAATCCACCGAAGGCGATGTTGATTACCTATAGTTTGTCCATTCATTATAACTGTATAAAAATATAAATAGTGGATTATAGATTTGATACAAAGATTTAATTTCTACGAATTATATTATTTTATTTAATACCTAATGCTATATTTTGAAACGGATATATAATATTTTATTGGGTTAACAAATATTTTTTTATATAAAATTTCATTCAACACGCAAATAAATACAATGAAAATTGCATCTAGAACTGTTGAGTATATATTTATTTTTAGTTAAGAAGAATTTAATAATTATTTAATTTATTACAAAATATATATATATATATATATATATATATATATATATATATATATATATATATATATATATATATATATATATATATATATATTGAACCTTTTCTTAACCAAAATTTTTTAATAGAGTTAATTATTAATATGTTGAAAGTTATCCCTAATTTTGGATGTAGAAAACGTTTTACAGTTTTATTTCAAAAATCACGATTTTTCAATATTTTTTCACAATTTATTAACACATTAAATATATTAATAAATGTTTAATTTAAATTAATAATAACTATAAACATGGGAAAATGGATTTAATTGATTAAGATACAAGCATTGACTACGTCAATGCTAAGAATACGCCTTCGGCAAACGTTTAGCATTGACTGCGCCATCAAATCAATTATTAAATATGTTTAACGACGTTAGGGTTTTATTTTTGAAAAAAGGTCAAAAACAAAAAAATATTAGAATTTATTCTACACATTTTTGGTATTTTCAAAAATGTTTTACAGTTAATATTTTTTTTGGGGCCTAATAACAGTTCAGTAATTTCAGAGCGCATCCAATGATGGCTTATATAGATATATTTTTGTATTCAAGACGATAAAAAACGAAATGTTTGTTTTAATCCGAATGCTTGAGCTCTTCTTTACTACAAACGGCGAGCTTAACAATATAATAAATATTAATCAAAGAAAGGTTAATTATCTTATAGATCTTATAGGTAGCGTGAAGTTTAACAAGTAGTTAAATAAATTAATGTCATTCATTATTCAAATATTTTACATTTGAATATACATACATTTAACCGTATAGGTTCGTATATATTTTATAACCTATTGTTTAGAAAGTTAAAATATGTGGGTACATTATGTCACAATTACCTTGAGCAATTAAATAATTGTAACACGTAAATTAATTATCGAGCCAACATTTTAATTACATTCTAAAGGAAACGCACTTGACTACAATTTTCATTCAGGCTTTCTTGTCAACACAATTAAATTAATTATTATTTGTTTAAATAAAATATCTTTGACTTATTTAAATTTAAGTTTTTTTTTTTGTGAAACTGTGCGCATGCTTGTTGAAATGGTATAGGTAGTAAAAATAAAATATTATTTTACGAGAAAAACCTCGAAACCACAAACTAGTAATAGCCGGAGACAAGACAACTATAATTTAACACTTGTTCTGAAAACAGGACAAAATTACTTATAACGATATATATATATATATATATATATATATATATATATATATATATATATATATATATATATATATATGTATGTATGTATGTATGCATGTATATATGTATGTATGTATACATACCTACTACGATCATCTAAAGAAAATGAACACCACACTTTAATTAGTAGTATAAACACTCATATCCTGCAATGGTTCACAATTAGATTACATTCCGTTTTATTTATGTTAGGTATACTGATGTGTGCTTCTAAATTCTAATAAAATGATCTTATTGGTATTTAGTAAATATATATATATATATATATATATATATATATATATATATATATATATATATATGTGTGCATATATATATTCTCACGCTTTGACACATTTAATTTCGATTTGAAACATACATAGACACATATATATATATATATATATATATATATATATATATATATATATATAAATTTATATATATATATATATATATATATATATATATATATATATATAAGTTGAATATAATTGACACCCCTGTACGAGGTCATATTAGTTTGATGTTTCGCCGTTAGACAACCCTAATGATCATTATAACAGATATTTTCATATCATCTAACATACATATATAAATGATTATAAAAATAAAATAATAAAGTTATAATGAACAAGTATGTGCGTGTGTGTATGTATGTATGTATATGTATGTAGTATATATGTAGTATGTGAGGGCAGACAAGTCATTTGGTTTACGTTAACGATTGTCGTTACGGTAACAACTACCTTGTTTTGTTATAACGACTCGTCGCTAATTGGATGTTAATTAATTTTCTAATGATTAATTTAGAAATTATACTTTTATTCAACTTATATATATATATATATATATATATATATATATATATATATATATATATATATATATATATATATATATATATGTATATCCTATATCCGTTTATGTTAAAAACAATTGGCTAAATTTATATATATATATATATATATATATATATATATATATATATATATATATATATATATATATAGTTTTATGTTTTATTATAGGCAATTGAGGGAGACAAGTGGTCATCAAACTGTTTCCCATTCGCATTGGATTGACGCTGTGACGTCACCGTTCCGATTGAGGGTAGTGTAATGTCATTCCTCGCCACCTTGGACGCCAATGCTTGGCAGGTTAGTTATTATATTCCATCATTTCACCCCTTGTCATCAAATGCCGGACATTCGATATCCCTTACCTTTATATAGAAGTGTTATCAAGTTAGGATATACGAGTAAAATGGATCAAGTCACTTTTGGCTTTGTGCGGCGCGTAAGAAATTCGGTTTGTCGAAATTGATGTATGTATGTATCTACCTAAGGGTCGAAAATCGAATATTTATTGACAACTTTATTTTATGGCGGTGATGATGATTTTATTCAAACCATTAGGTGCTTAAATTGTTTTTGTTGGATTTGTAAAATAATTGTGTTGTTATATCTTGATGTGGGTAGACATTAGGAATGCATAAATCTAGTAAACTTTATATAGTTGGTTGATGGAAACAGTGCAGCCAACTGCGTAATTTAATTATAGTTAATTTCTACGGTTCGTTGCGTTTTGTTCATTTGCCCCGCATTTCACTGTTATTAAATACCAATTGAGAAAGTTTGCTAACAAACAAACAAACAAACAAACATTTTATGCTGCTAGTTATATGTATATATTTATTCGAAAATTGCACGTTGCAAATGAAATCAAAACAATTACTTGTCATCGCACAAAAATTACATAAAATCTTTCTTTAACAAATCAATCATC
The DNA here is from genome assembly GCA_018344505.1 of Nebria ingens riversi. Taxonomy (NCBI): domain Eukaryota; kingdom Metazoa; phylum Arthropoda; class Insecta; order Coleoptera; family Carabidae; genus Nebria; species Nebria ingens. The sequence goes on from JADQWA010001216.1 coordinate 269,245, forward strand.
ATTTAGTCATAAAAAAAAAATCTACTCTTAACCACAAACCTATACACACACACACATTTATAAATAAACAATCAGGATATAACTTTGACGATAAATAAGCAATGCTTTTAGTACTCTAAACTACATACACCTTCGAACATAAGCCTTGTCCCTTTATAGCCATCTAAAGTCTCGCAACCAGCATTGCATGATTTTAATGCAAGTTATGCAGCACGTACAAAATCAGTTAAATTACGTAGATGAATCCATATCATTCGCTTATTGTGGTAGGGGTGGTCCATCCTACCATAATAAGCGAATGATATAGATTCACCTACGCAATTTAACTAATTTTGCGCGTGCTGCATAACTTGCATTAAAATCATGCAATGCTGGTTGCGAGACTTTAGATGGCTATAAAGGGACAAGGCTTATGTTCGAAGGTGTACATATACTTATTGAAAACTGTAAACTAAGTACCTAATTTAATATTTACATCAATATGCTTTCCAATATAAGTTTAGTTCACTTTTTAGTGCAGTAAAAGATATATCATATAAACAGTGGCGGTGCATTGTGGATTTATTTACAGGGCGTTAAAGCTCGTGAGGCGCGATCTTATGCTTGACGTAGCGTGTCACGTGTGACTTCATGCTCTGCCAAGCGTTTAACCCCTTACCAAACCAGACACCCGCCTCTTATGTAGGTAGTATGGTGCAAAACCCTACACCAAAGATTACTTATCAGCGCTGTTCACACTAACACACATACACGTAATCAAATACCATGTATGTATGTATGTATGTACATACATACCTAAGTGGAAACTAATAACGTTTATAATTAATACCCATACATTTAAAATCGTACAAGTCTTCATGAAATATTTATATATTTACTTTAAATTAAAGCTTGCTATAGAATTGATAGTTTGTTTTATATTTCATACTCTATGATATGTGTCGCCAACAACTCTCAAACATGTCTCAAATAGTTTATATTATACACCCCAAGATGAACATGGTGGCCGAACTAGTACCTAACTATAATATGTCGTAAAACTATTTTTAGTTTGCGTACCTATAAGTGTACTTTCTATAATCGCTAGTGGTGCTATTTGAATAGCAAACAGAGTAATATATATTATTATTTATTGTTTTGCATTTTAATATATTTAGATAAATGAAATAAATGTAACTTTAAAATATGATTTTCGACCAAAATTCTAAATAGACAATAAATTGTTCAACTTGAATATAAAACAAAGTTCTATGGATTTTTGGTGTGTGTGTGTGTTATTTTTGAATGGGGAGGTCAGGTTGTTTACTGTAGAAGTGGAGAAGTACGTTTTCCATCATCATCATCATCATCATCATAAGTAACTGAAGCACATCAAGACACTCGACGGACGCGTGGCGCATTGTGTTGTTGAGCGCGCCTCGTTAGCCGGACAAACATAGCAACAGCACTCACTGCACAGAGACGAAACAAGATCCTGCGTTCGTTGAGCTGAGTACTCGACACGGCCACCGTCAACAACACCACTGTTACATACTCCCTCTTTTTACGCGCGCGCGTGCGTGTGTGTTCTATCTCTCTCTATCTGTCGATGTATGTGTTTGTATTTACTTTTCATACTCATTCAAAATGAACGAGAATATATATCAGGATTAATTTTAATCTTTTATTAACCCAATCTGTCGATATTTATTTTGTGTTACTGTATAAACCTACTTGATATACACTCACACTTTTGTTTTGTCAAAATAATAATCATCTCATAATAATCAACTATGGCGATGGTTGTGATATATTTGCATTAGATCAGTGTGAATGTTGGGAATGGAAAACGATGCATTTCTAAGAAATGTTTGCGTTTGTAAAATAATAATGCTATGGGATCTATATGTGTTTTCAACCAAAAATCTACAAAATAATCATCAATTATAATGATATATGTTTGAAAACGAGAATAATAATAATAATAATAATGATGATGATGTAGCTATTTGGATAACGAAAGTGTGGGAGATTCAACGGCGATGAACAGTTCGTGGAACATTTTTCGAAAAACAACCTAAAAACAGTTATTTAAAACAGGTAAAAGAGGTCCCAGTCGCTGTATCACCCAGCCAGCCCATAACCGTGCCATAGGTTGTAATCTTGCATTTAAAGAATTTCCTCCACAAAGTACCTAATCGTATATTCACTTTTTCACATCGCATTATCATTCTTTTTGACGCATGCACGCACATCAGAGAGATGAATTTTGAAACTCGTGCGCGTAAAGCGGCGCGGCGGTATAATCAGTTTAATAAAGTGCACTCTTTCGGTCTTGTTGCACCACTCTGTTTTGTTTGGCCCGCTCGAAACAAACAAAAGGTGAACGCGCGCGCCAGCCAGCTAGCCTTTGTTTTTCGAAGCACGAGCGCCCAAGTAAATCCACCGCACCGCAGCCATCAACGTACCGCCCCGCTGCGCTGTTTCAAACTGCCCCGAGTGCCGATGGGGATTCGCCCTGAGCATCTTTCAAACAACAAAATTACGTGTGAAAGTATTTTATTCGTGTTTCACTCGAATCCACCAACTATATATTATAATTACGAATACGATGACCTTACTCTTTTCAACTTTTCAATCATTAAATGCCCCCCCCCCTCCTCCGCCCAAAGTTGATACTTCACATCACTACATCTCGTACATGAATCAAAATAAATGTCAAGAAACTATTTTTATATTTATATATCATCAATAATTTAACTACATATGCTTTATAAACAATACATAAAATATATTTACAACAATTAATATCTGTATAATTGTTCGAAACAAAATTCCTAGATTTTTAAATCAAGTTGACTAATTTCCAATATTCAAGTATTAGGTGTACCTATATCTACTCGAGAAGCAAAAGTAAACATTCCCACGAAATTGATTGAAAGTAGTGTTTATTTTGAAAACAGAGATCAGTTTCGAGCTGCACTCGACTTTTAAGCACAAAAATGCAATAACTGATGACTGGTGCACGTGCGACGTCCTTTGAAGTGTCACCCTTCCACAGCACCCACAATATATATATCTTCACTTGCATGTACACGCTTTTTGCATCATGTGTTTACACAAACTATATGTCAAAACCCACGCGTTATCAATCTATCTCTTTTTGTGTTGGAATCAGACCGTATATAACTGTCTCACTCTCTCGCTCTGTGGTGAATTTTCATCAACGATACAACAAGGGGTCGGTTGCGGACGAGACGGTGCCTCCAGCAGTTTAGGGCCAAAAATCAGGGGTTGTTTCAGGTGAACGAATATGTAATTAAAATTATGGTTTTAAAGATATAATCATTCGTTATATAGAATCGTGGTGCAGGTTGAATTATGTGCGGTACTTTAACCATTTAAAAAAAAAAAAACAGATTTGGTGTTATTTGAGCATGTTTCTTAGTTTGTATATTTTTAAATGACCTACAAATCTTTCAACATTATAGTTTTTATATAAATCAAGGATTACTATATGTTTTTTTAGTTCTTTTTCAACATTTTAAATGACAAATTCCAAATCTGAGGATTTTATGGATTTTGATTCAGTTGAGGTTTACTAAAAAGCGATACTAATCACTTACGAGTATTTTATTTCTTAATATTGTTCTCGGTCTTTGTACTGTTTTCGGAATATGAATATGACGTTAACCGCGAAATGAACCCTATAAATCAAAGTAGCGACAGGTAAATAAAAGACGCGAAATGATTCGTAATAAAATGAATAGCGAGTCCATATACGACTAGGTAATAAGTTGATGGGTTATAGAAAATAATTAGAAGGTCTGTAAAACACAACTAATGATGCAGCAGTCGAAGAAGAATGCCGTCGCCTTGCTACAGCTGAAAAGTTATGTATGTGTGTGTGTATGTGTGTCCGTGGCGTGGTATGGTGTAGCGTGACTTGATTGCGTGATCGCGTGCCAAGGAATGTGCGCTCGCGTGCACTCCGCGTGCTTCACAAGAGACTTTTAGTGTGTGCGTGCGTGGGTGGGTACACCATCTCCTCTCTCTCGCTCTCTCTCTCTCTCTCTGCAAGATGCTATGCTCATCTTTAATAAAAACGGCGCGGTGTTAATGCAAGATTTATAGGACCACGAGATATCTCGATGATACAATGTCGCTTTTATGCGTTTTTGCGATGCTTACACAAGATATTGCAGGGATAATAAGAAGACAAGTGAACATTTGTTTACTACATTGACGAAACAAAACGCATTTATTTATTTATTAGTACATTGCAAATAGATATAGGTAACATTAATTGAACAAAATGTTAATTCACAATATTGACGTCATGTTATACACTTTTTTTTTTTTTTTTATATATAAAACATTATAAAAAATTAAAAAATTAAAATGAACGTTTCGTAATACTTATGTAAAAATATTTTTTACTTAAAAATAATTTTCTGGTAAAAAGAGTTTAGTGTTTCGCAGAGTAACGTAAAATCCGGTGCCACGCAACAAATACAGCAAAAGCACGCGTTACACGAAACTACAAAGGCCGAGCCAATTTAACAAGGTAAATAACGTTGAAATCGGTTTGTAATTTGTACTTTTCTTGAGTCAGTCCCTATATATTCTTGAACAAGAACTAGCCGACAAAAAAAAATAATAACAAAACACAGCCAAGGAAGTAAGAAAGAAGAAGAAAAAAAAAACGACAGTTTAATTTCGTTGTATGACAACCGTGCGTCAAAATAGCCATCAAGTTTTTTAAGTTTGTGTATGTGTGTGTGTGTTGTGTGTGGACTGGGTGCCTATCCGTGACGAGTCATTTATCCGTGTTTCATCGGTTTCAACAAACTACTAATCTTTCACCAAACATCGTTCACCGTCACCTTTTCCAGCACTAGGTATAGCGTATAGGTACGTAATTATGCAGTATGACAGGTTTCTGATATATACTGACTCAGACAATTTTTTATTTTTTTTGCCCACTTTTATGATGTTCATCTTCTGTGTTAATTTTACGCTACGTAGTACATTTACAACACACTGGATGTCATTTATGTCTATTTTTTAATGCTTAATTACATTATTGTGTCTTCATTTTATTTTTATTACATAGATATGTCATACACTTCTATCTACTGATGACTTACACAGTTATTTTTGTCATTTTATAGCTTTACAATTTGCTACACTTACTGGCCTGTTTCTGGTAGCATTTCAACGCGCACAGATTTATTTTACAATTCTTACACTTATTCACGGGTTGTCTTTGAAAATTTACTAAAAATTTATTAATTAATTTACCGCTATTTAATTTCACTATAAAATAATAAATTTATATTTAATCTATTACGATTAGTTTTTGTTGGTGACATTCAAGAACCAAAAATAGGCAGTTTTAAAGTTTCATATAATTTATCTTCAATAGTTTACGAGGCTGTAGAACATGCTCTCTTTCTTTCTCTCTCTCTCTCTCTCTCTGTGTGTAACACATACACACAAGTGTATATTTTTTTGTTAAAATATTCTGTACGATTATTTTTGATGATTAAATTACTTATTATTTCGTATAAGATAAGTTAAAAAAGAAATATCGCGAAATCTGACACTGGATATTACCATTATATGTATATATATATATATATGTGTGCACATATATACATACATACATACATACATACATATATAATTCAGAAAGTTTATAGGGTTTTATTAAATAAGTAACACAATATCTAATGCCATAGGGTCTAAACAACACACATAGTGAAAGAGCAGGCCGCGTTGCGTATAGTTGTTTTTTGTTTTGTTTGTTAACGTGTGCGTCTATAACGAAACACACGTGCCAGTTAAAAGTGCCTTTCAACTCGCCATCAAAATACACCGGGGCGTCATTCAATATGCGGTGTTATAATTAAAAAGATCTGTTACAAGAGAATGGACACTATGTTATTATACGATGGGGTACCAACAAAAAAGAAACAAATATTATATATACATATATATATATATATATATATATATATATATATATATATATATATATATATATATATATATATATATATATATATACTGTTTTAAAGAAAAGAATCATACATACATACATACACACTTTTGCTATATGCTAATGAACTAATATCACAATTGCGCTTGTCTAATTACCTAATTAAAATTGTTGAAATATTTATCCCAAAACGAATAAAATGTAGGTACCAATTTGATAATAATTGCAACAAAAAATGTTTGGTAATTTACTTCATTACGCACTAAAATATTATCGACAGTAAAAAAGGTAGTTTGATCATCGATGAAGAAGAAAACTGAGCAGATAATTGGCAGAGAGAGAGAGAGATGATCTTATATAGGGAAACGTTTGTAAAAGTGAGATGGTTTCAAAACGGGACTGGACGCAAACGACATTATGGAAATCTAGACGGCCGAAGGACCTCGCTGCTGCTGCTGCTGCTACACACAAAGACCTTCACGGTCTGAACGGCCAGCCAAATAAAAATATTTAATATAGTTCAGTCCCATAGGCGTACGGAACTAGGGGGACATTCACACCGCCTTAGGGGCGAATATGAATGAGTTTATTTCCAATAATAATAATAAATGATTCATTCATTTGTATGTATGTATGTAGGTTCTATTGATATCAAATCTAGGTATTTATTCGATTGATGACTGATGACATTTCGTTATTATTTCCATTTATTTGATTAATTGTATATTTTGTTTCACTTGGAAATACCATAAATGTTTCTGAGAATGTGTAATTTAAAATTGCATTTTGTGGTGGAAGAAGATTCGAGATGATTTACAACAATAAATAAAATTTTAATTTGATTGTAAGCTGATGTCAGATTTGATGCGAGGTTTTGAGTGAATTATGAACACCGCTGTCTGAATTATTATTATTATTATTATTATATAAGGCGAGAGATTGGTATAGGTGCATACATACACACATACATGGTGCTTAGTGATGTCGGTTTAATTTTGATCGTTGTTGAATCCCTGAAAATCAGTGTTCGCGCACTATTCATCATTGCCAGTATACAAACATTATAGAAAAACATAAATTAGGTGAACCACCGCACACTCTTCTTAATCTCCTAATCAATCTATCACATTTTGTCATGAAAATTGCCTTGAAAAACCATAAACGCTGCGTACCACCTTCAGTTTACCGCGCGGCCACATCGCTGCGAGATCTGTGACCGATGCTATCGCCGCTGAAATCTCCGTGTGGTATGGACGAACCTATGGCCATATGTACTTATAAAAAATCGTTCCAAATTAGCCATAGTTAAGTATCCGAGGGTATATTTTAGATTTATTGGTTGAGCACCGGGGTTGCTTTGTGTTTGCCGCCGGCGCATCATACAATCACTAAATGTAGTACACTATTAAAACATTCATTGTCGGACAATTATAATATTTATTATTTATATTTTAATTCATTACAAATACGATGGCGGCGGCGGCGGCAATATATGGTTAAATCATTTTAAAGTGTGTGCTTATAAGTTGCATTTTATTAGAAATAAAATTATGTAGGTACCTAGATGAAAAACAACACATACCACCCGCGCATATTAAAATGTGATATGCGATTCTGTGTAAAGTCATCAAATATATAAATACAAGGGAAAAGAAGTCTTTTTTTAAAGTGTCCCCGTATACTGTTTTGCGCAGTGACCACAAAGTTGGTTGACGATGTGTATGCATTCGAGTATATCTACATATCTAAATTGCGATGTAATTGCAGTTGGGGCTCTGTTTAAAAGAGCTTGAAATTGCACGATGGCAAAGGGGGAATTTGCTTGCTTGCTTGCTTGCTTGCTTGCTTCATGTCGTATCCCTTTTGATGATCACGTGCTTGCGGTATGTCTGGGTCGCGTTACGCATAGCACAGTGCGTGTATCATTGCCTAATTGTGCGTGATATTGTCTGTTTTGCGTTTGGCGGCGCGCATCAACCTCCCACACAACTACATTATCGCGTATGCGCAACATCAAATACCGAGAAAAAAAAATGTATATGTCTTTAAAATCATTTTGCGGTAATAAAACCTAACCTAACGGTTAAAAATGAGTCAGATTTGTGAAGGTGGACTAAAACTAGAAAAGAAGGTGTGTGGGGTGAAGCGAAGATAATCGTCTGAACCCCTCATTAGAGAGCCTAACGTTGTATGCTTGTGTGTGTGTGTGTGTGTGTCTGTGTGTGTGTGTGTGTGTTCTCAGAATAAAATTCTACAAGTATAAATCAGCGGTTTTTTAAAACCTTTAATCATTTCATTAGTTCGTGATGCTCGCACGCGGACTTTTTCGTTCGTTCGTTCGTTCGTTCATTGGTTGGTTAAGAAAATCGTTTGGCTTCGCATGGTTTGTCTGTTTCTCATCACTTTAAGGTTTCGCAAAATGTTCCACAAAATCCCAAGCCACGGCTAGCTAGATAAATAAATAAATGGTCACTTATCATCATCCATATATCATGCACTTGTCAACATTTTAGATAATACCGTTCTTTGTTGGAATTTTGGGAATAGTATAATCGTTATGACGTCATAAACCTATGTGAAAGTTGATATTTCATGCTTCGGCAAGTGCACAATGCATTTTTAATGCAATTTACATCATATACCTATTTAGATATAGCAATAATAATCATTATAAACCACCACGTGGTCAAAATATTTTCCGATTATTTTTTTTTAAAAATGATTGATACATGATCCTCTAATAGATAATCGTTATATGTCAGATGTTCAATATTGACTATTTTTCATAATTTACAATACAATTCTAAATTTAAGTATCGATCTTAAATAAATATAAATTTAATAACGGTTGTATTTGATTTCAACCTAAATATATACATGTATTGGTAATATTAAATATGTGATCTATATATATATGATTGATTAACTATTATTAGATTAGGCTTCCGTGAATGCGGCGGTCGGTGTTCAAACAATAATTTTAGCAATGATATAATTGAAACGCAATGATTCAATCGAGAAACCATCACATTTTAGATTCTGCCCCAAAGTGTATATACATATATACGAGTATATATGTATTGTTTAAACCAAAATTGATATCTACTATAGGTACATATGTATGTATATATTGGGATGGTTCGTTTTGTGTTGTATGATACGGTGCGTATCCATCCATCCATCCATCTATCCATATTGTATAGTATTGTTGTTGTAAATACGGCTGACTGGATCAATTATCTCTTGATAAGATATCATTAGTTCGTCGTTTATCGGTGGCCGTCGAGTACTAATTGAGATATGAAATTGCCGCATTAATTTCGGCCGACCAACGAACGCTTGCAAGCATCTGATGCGATGTTCATCGGGAACAGGTAGCAATCATTGCGTTAGGTTGGCGCACGATTAGCGGCTAACTAACTAAGCTACTGGTTAATTGGGGGGTTAGTCAGGGGCGTAAACATACACATCACACCCAGGGGCGGTAACCGACACCCAAACTCATCGTCACAGGTAACTATCATCACGGGCATCTATAGGTACCTACTTCCGGATTGGGTTTCCGGTCTTACTCAAACTAAAACTTGGCAGCGGCTTTTAAATAATATTTATTTTTAATAAAAACAAACGTAATAATACGTATTAGGTATATAAATTGAGTTCGATATAACACTGATGTACTCGTATGTATGTTTGTACCTATAACTAACCATCAGTGATGCTTCCTCGGCTATCCTCGTTCCCCGAATCCACTTCACATCCTCAACTTTTAAATAAAATAATAAAAAACAAACCTATCGTATGCTTGGCACTTCATTTTCTCTATGACAGATTCCCTGTTACTAATTCATTTTTTAATTAACCATCCTCTCTATCTATCTATATATGGTCAACGTGTGCTGTGCTATGCTGTGCTCGAACCGACATTAAAACGAAATGAATCCATCGAATTTACCCTCGTAATAATGATCCATCGTAAACATTCTTAGACGATGCCAAAACTAGTTTTGCTATTATTTCATTTTACTTTTTACTTTCTTTTAAATATTACTTTTCCTCCTTTATTAATTACGTATCTTCAGTTATTTTATACACGGAAAGGAATAATTACCTATATTTTATCTAATAATACATATAGGTCACGTGATACTTAAAAAGACACATAATACAGAATTATCTAAATATTGCCTTAAGCTAAAGTCAATAGTGATATATCTTAAACGGGCGTTTACTAATCGTTCTTTTACTCAACTATTGAATAAGATATAAGCAACAGGTAAAACTACTCCCACAAAAGTTAAACTATAGTTTTTATATATTTAGTTTTTTTTTTTTTAATGTTAATCGGTAAATTATTTATTTTATCTGAATTAAAATTTATTTTTTAATTTGCACAATAAAAAAACACAACGGTGATTTAAAATACTTTCACATCTGTTAATAAGACATATAATAAATAAATGATCACACATAACCGCTGGAGGGGGGGGGGGGGATCACAAACTTTATGCAGCCAACGCAGCGGTTATTAAATTGAATATTTTCAAACGAAAGTAGCAAACGAATATACATATATGTATGTATGTATGTATGTACATTCTTCTGTACCAGTAGTAGAAATATGAAAAATAATTTATGTTGAAGAAGTGGGTGATGGGGTGGTGTGTGTGTGGGTGTAGTAAGTTCTTTATTCGCCGCCACTGCACGCTTGCGTTTTAAAAGTTAGCCGGCGGTCTTAGCTCTGGCTATACCTGATGATGAGGAGCGGTATAACGCTTGGCGTTGGCTATGCTTGCTGATGTTCTTTCTCTGCTGCTGCTGCTGCTTCTTCTTCTTCTTCTTCTTCTTTGCTAAATTATTCAAATTGGTGGCCGTGGAGTTGATGAGAAAAAAATTAGGAAGCACGCGGACCAACGGACGCGTTATTACCCAGGAATGCTGTGTATGTGTGTGTGTGTGTGTGTGTGAGTATATATGTAACACAGAAATATGTGGTTGTAGAACTGTTTTGGGTATATAATACCGTGTATTAGTGTAAAAGAGATCGTTATTGTTTCGATTGTGACGAATTATGTTATAACGCAAAGATTGAGTGTTATGTTTATAAATTAATGGGGAATTATATCTTTATGATTTTAATTTCGTGGCTTAAATATAAATGATTGGTACCCAATATATTTTAAGGACCTAATAAAAATAATTGAACTCAATAGGTACAAAGTATGTAGGTATGTCGCATTTTGTATCAAATTTGTTTAGGTAAAATATTTTTTAAAATCAACTAATTTTGAAATGAATAATATTTGATTAAGATGAAAAAATAAGACAAATTGCATTTTCATTACACCGTCATATATATGCCTATACGTATATATATATATAGTTAAACAAGAATAATTCGTGCACGAAGTGATTTGAATCAACACATTTTGATTTAATGAAAGAAAATTACAGAGAAACTTTGGTCTCGCGCGGGACAAGCACTAATTTAGTGCAGTGGAGCGCGAGCCCAAGTCCCGCACATCATATAAATTATTTTTTCTTCTTCTTCTTTGTCTGTTTTCTTTTCTTTGTTTCTTCGTTCGTTCGTTCGTTCGTTCATCCACCACCGCATAACCAAGAGAGTTAATTTATAGACCTCACGGGACTGATGAGGATCGCTGAGACCGCCGTCGGTCAGTCGGTCGGTCGGTCGGTTGGTCGCCCCTTTCGTAGACCCCGGTCTAATAAAACACGATAGTCCTTTTCGTGATACATGAAATTTGCCTGGTGCTTTACGGTTTCGATCAAAAATTAGGCTAATCACGCAAAATTTAATATGTATATGATTATAGTTTAGATATGACGGCAGTAAAAAAATTATTGCTTGTTTATTTCCGGTTATAATGCCTTATAATTATAACCGAAAAAAAAATTAATAAACATACATATGTTGCGACATTATCAGGTATATTATGTGTGTGGGTATATAGGTATTAGTGTACCAAACATTCACAAAAAAATATATATATCTATAATTCAATATATTGACTACCAATTATTATTTATTTACTTCTGTTTTTCAAATATTTAGATTTTTAATAGCTTTAGCGTCGATTTACTATAAAAATAATAATATTGAAACTTGATTTGATTGAAAACATTAATAATTTCAATAAGTGATATTTTGAACTTAGTAATAATTAAAAGATAATTCAGCAGTTGTAATGTTACCCCAATTATCTGGGTGGTAGGTAATGAATGTGCACACAACAGCTGTTTAACATAAATCATTTGTATTTTTATCGTGCTGCAAGCAGAGTCTAGTTATTTTCAATCTTATTATATGTATGTAGTATTGGCAGTTAAAAAGAACAAATTGGAGTCTCGTTAAATTATAGTTATTTATTTCTTTCGTTTAATTTACAAATATCTTAACGATAACTATGAATTAGAATATTCCGCAGTAGGTAATTCACGTGGCATCATTTTTGATTACTAAAATGCAATTTATAAACCTTATAGGTAACCAATTATGTAAAATAATCAACACTTTATCTTCACCAATAATTGTTCCGCAGCGACTGAACCAAAATCGGTTTGAATTTGAAGCCTATATACCTATAGGTTCATCACCCAAAACCAACCGATCATCCATCGTATCGCATATTATTTTAAATTACCATAATTTTTCTATTAAAGAACGGATGGTTGTCTTCGGCGTAATAATCATACATACATACATACGATACATGCAGGTTGAATGTTTTAAACGAACCACGAATCAACTCTGATGGTGAGCCGTCGGTCGCGTCGTGTGCACGTTGTGTACGTGATCGTCGAGCCCGGTAGCGGTAACGTGATGTTGGGGCTACCGATGCGATGGTCGGACCGGCGTGCGCCCTTGCAATGCCATCGCCGCAATGCCAGGCTCGCGACGGGCGTGCTTGGCCCCCTGTCGGGTTGCCTGCTGAGCGCCCAGCGTGTCCTGGACACCCCCGTGACATCGCATCAATAAACTAGGCGATGCCACCCGGTGGATTTACAAGCTACTGGTTTTCATCCACCTTTTATATGGTGCATACATACATTCTTATACTATATATATATATCTATATACCTACGCGATAATATAAGTGTAAAATTGAAACGTTGTTTATTTCTTATTTACAATCATGCTTGTTATGTACATACTTTGCAAGATTCAATTAATATTGAATGTGTTTTTGTTTGGAAAACGTACACTTGAAGGGGTGTAGGGAGGAGGTTCTTCTCGTAATCATTATATGTGCACTTAAATACTAGATTTTTTTATGTGATGGTAATTAAACTTTTGCAATATAGATAATTAACGAATGTTCACGGGAAATCATTTTAAATAATTAGGTTGGCCAGCGACCAATATAAAAACAAATATTTGTACAAATTTGAACATTTAAAAAAGCAAATAATTGATTGTTGCTAATAAATTATTTTGTTCCTACCAATTTTATCATTCTATGTAAGAAACGAATAAACAGTAAAAACATTGTATTAAGCACAAAGCACTATCCGTGTAATCAGTAATTTGTTAAACAGTGAAGCAATAAAAAGCGTATATACGCTGCTAATTTAGATATGGTATCATGTATATTTTACTTTACATATATATCTATATATATATATATATATATATATATATATATATATGTATATATATATATATATATATATATATATATATATATATATATATATATATATATATATATATATATATATATATATATATATATATATATATATATATATATATATATATATATTATATATTGTGTAAGTGTGTTGTATAGCTAATTTGTGTATGTCTGTGATTGTAGAAAAATGTGTGTTGTATTTCTTAAGAAAATGTGTGTGCGTGTATCAACAATCATGATCTGTTCGTGTTCGTCTTTCAATGCATGTTTGTGTGTGTGTGTATGGAATGCGTTCGATGGTGGGCGGCGGTGCAACACGTGTATAATTAGGTATGATAATGCGGGCAACGCTAGCGGACAAGACAAGCGAGGGCGCTCTCTATGCTGAAGAGGCTCGGATCCATCGCTTCACTGCGACCGCTGTCCGGCTTAGGTTCAGGCTCGCCTCTAATGAAGGGGCTCTGTGCAGAGTAGAGCACCCCTCTAGGCCCCAGTCACTCTATGTGCCCCCAAGATGTGCACGCGAACCTCACATATACCTACGTACATACATACATACATACATACATGCATACATAATAGGCGGACGCTCAATTTTACAATTATTTGTTTTGTTGGCATTTATTGTTTTTCATTGCGATGTAAAATAATTTATATTTTCCAAAATGAATTTAATTGAATTATCCACGTGAAAATTAACATAATTTATTTTAATTTAATACTAAATAACAATCAAATGAAAGCTCAACCCTAATTAACCATTGTTTAATATTTATACAATGGCCCGAAATAAATTCATTTTCAAAACACAGTGTGCGTACGATTATATTTTTGTTGGAAAATTTCTAAATCTAAATACAATTTAAGTAGGTGTATGTACCTATTACCTAAAATAGCATTTAAATAAAATTCGTTCCCAACGTTACATTTCTATTTGTAAATCAAATTGATATACGTATAAGTGCATACGAGAATATATTTCTTTTACAGTTCTTTATAACATACGATAATGATCTTAATATATGTCTATAAATATTATTTGCACCATTGTTTTACTAAATATTTTTAAAATTTCAATATGCTTATATGAACATATGTTTGCAATAATTATCTTTGAATTTAACATTTGTAAAGCATAATTTAAACAAGTGTTTTTTTTTTAAATATTAATTTTTTCCAAGAACAACAAAAAAACAGCTGGATAATTCCGAAAGATGTTGGGGTGGAATATCATTTTGTGTGTATGTTCCTAAGTGTACAATTTGGTTGTCTGGTGTTGTTTGCTGTGTTGTCTCGAGAGTTAGTGTGGCGGCGTCTTAGGACTCCACCCCCGTGACCGTACCGTTGCCCCGTGTATAATTTGTGAACGTTTGACCCGTGATTAGTCGTGGCGCCCCGCGCTAAGTGTCTATTTATTAAGTTAATCACAGGGCTAGCAGCGCACGTTACGAAAGAACTCTTGTATATATCGTAGGTAGGTATATATGTATGTATGTATATATATATATATATATATATGTCCGCTCGACAGACTGTGAGGTACCGATAGCTTGTGGCTTTGTATCTGGACACAACCATGAAATAACATACAAGATCACATTTGTATTATGAACAAAACAAAGGTGATGCATCACATTATAGTAAAAACCAAATTTACTTTACTCTGCTATTGATTTTATTGCTAACAAATTTGATTCAATATTTAAATGTGGTAAATTAATATTGAATAGATTCAAATATTTATATATGCGATATATAATAATTAGTTGGCAAACCAACAAAACTCTTCTTGTTTTATTTTTTTCTAGTAATAATCATCAATATAGCAGTAGCTTTAGGTATCATAGCATTTTAATCTCAATGTATATGATATTTCCTAGTAATCTTCACTTATAAGTGTATGTTGGTGTGGGTGAATAGATGTTTAGAAGGGCAGGGAGAGAAGGGTGGGGCGGTGCTTGAGGCAAATAGGCGGAGCTTCCCCCCCCCCGGCACTCCGCTGGACACGCCCCGCAGTCACGAGCAAAGATCACTTGATTACACACCGCGGCCACCACACAGAAATGCCGCGACTCGCGATCGTCAGATTTCTTTACTTTTATATTCCACCACCAGAGGTGTACACGAAACGGAATGATTTTCAATTATTTTTATTTTATATTTACATATATCTAGGCATACATAACTAAGATAGGGTGGAAATTTGCCAATTACTATAGTTGTATATTATTTTAAGTTAATTCAAAGTTTGCTACCATTAGATTATTTTGTAGGTAATATGATTTGTTTATTTAATATAAGCAATTAACGTCATTTACTTTATACAAAGTTGTAATATGTAACCAATGTATGCCATTCCTTTACCACAAATGGCAAAAATAAATTTAATTACTAAACGTGTGGTTATACATATACCTACATATAGATAAAAGATCAATAAGTTAAATAAATAGTGATAAATCAAATATATTTCTCGAAAAAATAAACTTTTAAAACATGATTAAGTATAAATAATAAACAATTTATTTCTTTGGTTTTGCTTTTGCTTTTTGTTTCGCCGCGGCTGCTCTCTCTTCTTCTGCAATCTTAACGATTTTCTGTCTAGCTTTACCCAATTTGGTCTTCTTGTTGTACCAATTGGTAAATTTGTCTTGTTCTTGCGGCAACACTGGTTCAGGAGGGTCGCCGCGAATAATATTCTCGAGAACCTCGTGCTGTGTTAACGGTTCATATCTAGAAGGAAGAAAACTTATTAAAAGTTCAAAATTGAATGTATAATCTATCAACTTAAGTCGGATGAGGCGACTGGCACACAACACTTTTTCAATCGTCTCCTGGATAACTGGTATTGGATATCCTACGGTCGCCATTGCCAACGCACTTATATCAATGTCTCGATGGACTCCATGGTATGCCATCAAACAGTCCATCCATAATTGGTACACTGTACCATAATCAGTCCTTGAACAAAAATTAATGTTTATTGTAAAAGTAGAAAAATTTTATTCTAGATTTGTAATTAGTTAATAGTTAATAGAATCGACGACAATAGTTTTTTTTTTTGTATGATACGCCACTGGTGCCACCCTCCGTTGTGGACGACCGCGCACGTTCTTATACACTATAATTATTCTGTTATTTTAATGCTGCGCCGTTCTCGATTCGAAACTATTTCTTTCTTTTTTTTTTACTGATGGTATATAATCATTCAATTGTTTTAGTGAAATCATAAGGTTCGAAACGAATCACTTAAAGTACTATTAATCTAAGTACTACGTGGTACTAGACCATGGGCGAAGTATCTATACAGAGTTATTCAACTAAAATGCATTCTTTGCATTCTTGAACTTTTTTTTTTCTTCCGTCCCCTTCGATTTTAGATAAAATGCTAGCGATAATAATACGTTTTGAAAATTTATTGTTTTTATTTTGTACTAACTGCATATCGAGTTGATGACGAATCATCAAATGGAACAAACATTTTAAATACTTTCCAATAATTATTTTTATAAATTATTCTGTATAAATTGATGTTAAACTTTTCTCAGTTTACTTATAGAATATTTTTAATTATGACGCGGATTCATACAATGAATTGTTAGTTTGAAACAGAATGAATTATTTAACTTTTGAAATGAACATTTGTTACATTTTGCAAAGTCGCGTAGGTATATATTTGAATCTGTCCCTTCTAAATAATGATATTTCGTAAATTATATATTAAATAAGTTTTGTGTACCTAATATCAATAAATGACTTGAAAAACCATCAGTGTTGTGTTAACAAGTTAAATAAAGAAGAAAGAATTTCTTCTTTAATATTAATAGCTCTCATACCGTGGAATCATAATAAACTTGTCGTAACACTTAACCATTGGACGAATAGCGCAATTCCATGGTTCTCGACTTGTGGCAATAGCCATCACTCTATCAACTGGTAATATGGTTTTGACAATACCCTTGAAGAAGCCTTTTTTCATACGTTTCGGTTCGAAAGGCTTTTCCAATTTCGGAACTTTCTTGTAGTACATTTTTTCGGCGCCTTCCACAAATATGACACTCGGTTGCAGAAGCCGCGACATTTTGTTGATTAAATGAAGTAGCATCTTCATTCCTTTTTTCCCTGGATATTTCCCCACCAATACGGGTGGAGATAGATCAAATAACACTGCATCGGTTGCTGTGCAGATTGCATCAACTAGAAATTTTTTGCCACTTCCACGCGGACCAAAAATGCAAACTGATTTTGGTTTAGGGACCATTTCTCCGCCTGTACAATTAAAATAATATGTAGATATTGTTCAACATGGCCATCTTTGATTTGGGCAAACTTACTTAACGGAATGATGCAATTATTGATAATAGCTTGTCTAATATCCCCCACAGATGGCAAAGGATCAAACACTTTTAATCGTAGTTCCATGTTTTTATACGAATAGTCTCCAATGAAGCTGTTAATATCCCGAGCGGGATATTTTCGAATGATCCCGTTATCGTACAACTCCTGGAATAAGTCTTCGGTGGTTCGTTTACCAGTTGGGTCTTTTTTACCTTTCTTCCCCTTTTTGCCTTTCTTCTTCTTCTTCTTCTTTTTATCCTTCTTCTTCTTGCCCTTTTTACCTGCAGTACGATCGCGCTCATGTGCAGCATTTAACAATTCCAACTCAAGTCTAAAATATTGAATTCTAATTAAATGACTCTAAATGAATTGTAATCACAAATTGAACCTCATCATTTCATCAACAATAACACGCGTCTCCAATTGAACTTCATACATTTTACTGTTTGTAATTTTATACATTAGCGGATTGTCATTGTCCATTTCAATTCTAGTTTGTTCGTCCGCCGGCGTCCAGTCTTCGTCAAATTGTTCGCTGGCAACTTGAACCAGTTCCAATGCAGGACTGTCTTTAAACGTAAACGGTTCTTCGGGCTTCTTCTTGTTTTTGTTCTTTTTTGCTTCCCGTTTCTCTTTCCTAAGTCTTGCTTTCTCTTTTCTCGCCTTGGCCATGGCCGCTTTTTTCTTTTTCAATGCTTCTGCTTTAGCCTTTTTCGCCAGTTCTGGATTATTTTTCAACTTTTCTCTTTCTTTCCGAAGACGCTCTTGTTCTTCACGATATACCTCTGGAGTCATGGTTTCGCCACGAATTACCATTACTGAAAGGGAATAGAAAAAAAAAAAGAAAATTAAAATTAATAAAATATTAATTTTAATTAAAATACATACTTGTGCCTCCTGCTTCTTCATCTGGATATTTATCGAAAGCTTTCGCAACATCATACCAATTGCGGAACCACCATCGAATCTCCTCACCAATATCTTCAGCTAAACCCGGTGCTATCACTCTTACACACCGAATCTTTTCATTACAACACGTATCAATATATTCCCTAACCTTCTGTTCTCGTCTCTGTCGTATTTTATCGTTCTTCTCTTTCTGGACCGCTTGCCATTGTTTCGGGAACCAACTTGGTACATCCATGCAGATCATTTTCGTCCGCAAAATGTCTTGGTCTTTCATCATTTTCCGGATCTTGTAGCCACGCCAGTATTTTTGGATTATCGTCGCGTATGGATTGGTTATCTTTCGCGGCAGTGCTTTGGGCTGTTCGTACATTTGCCTGGGATTGCGTGAAGCAATTTAATTTAAGGAAATATATTCTTATGTAAATATTCTAACGGAATGTGTAGTGATTTTTAAATTATTTAAACGGTCTATCGGTAGGTATACCTGAAGTTATTTATAGAGTGAAATTATACAAATACTTGTGTTACATTTCCTAAAAATGAGGTAGTACATTTCTATAATTGTATTTAGGTAAAAAAAACTATTAAAAAGTAATTAATTAATTATAAATGAAATAATGTCTCACTTTAAATCAAATGCAGTTTTTTCATCAAAAAACTCCAGCCTCCCTTGACGAGCTCTTTCATGCGGTTGGATCAGTGAAATCGCCAGATTAATCTGCTCAGCTCTGGGATCAATTATTTTGTCCACCACCGGTCGCTTTGTGACCTTCTTCGGCGCAACTTCCTCTGCATTCTCCTCCTGTTCTTGTATTTCCTCCGGTTCTTCGACGGGTTCCGTATAAACTCTTTCGCCACGGTACAACCGCTGCGCCAAATCTTGCAGATGGCCATCGCGCTGCAAAGGATACGCTGTTAACGGTATTAACTCAATATCCCGAGGAATTAGTTTCAGTTCGATGAGTGCTCCATCGATGTAATGGAATTCAGATATATTTATGGTGGTTAAAAGATCTTTTAATTCGCCTAAAAATATATATATATGTCAAGAATTATTACAAAAATAACTTAAATAAGTAATAACACTTTAAACCGTATAAATACTCGCCTAATCGTACAATGGCAGCGTCCAATAAGCGTCGCATCGCATCGTTCTTTTGCACTTGAAGCGTCTCGTTCCAAACAGCGTCCAGACGCTGAATACATCGGATATATCGAGCGTAAAGACGTGCGACTAAAGGCGCCGGCTTCTTAGGTTGCAGGCCGACCAACGTGCGGTCGTACGTGACTAATTCGGCAAGTTGCGCGCGCGTCACCACCCATAACGAAGCTTCCGATAACGTATCATCGAAGGCAAATTCTTCTTCCTCTTCCACTTCTACTGCTGCTTCCTGTTGTTCTAAATCCGGTTCCATTTGTTTTTAATGTAAATATGAATGAATGAAAGGTACACTGATAATTTATTTAATATTAAACTTGGTTATTTTTTATGGAATGTAGTTAATGATAATTGCACTGAAAATTTTGAACGTTACTTGAAAATTTTGAATTTGTTACTATGGTTTCATCTGTAATTGTTCGGATTGATTTTTGATATTGTTTCGATTATTTATTTATATTAACGAAGCATTACTTATACTTATAAATGATTGAAAATGATAAGTCTTGTAATATTCTATTGTTTCTGACAAATTTTAACACTGTTAAATAGTGATCATAAATCAATATGATTGATGGAAATTCTCGTAATTATTGATGATTAATGTGCTGTAAAACATTAAATCTTTGATGAATATGTATGATTTTGTCATTGCAAATTGATTTATTGCCAAAGGGTCTTACTGATTAATTTTGTTGATTATATAATAAATTAAATTGAAATTAATCTGTTGATTTATTATATACGAAAGGAGTTGGAAAATAAATGCAAAAATTAAATAAAATGACGCAATACTAATATACCTATATATATATATATGCTATAATCTTATTCAGATACTTTGATATGCTATTTTTAATTTTGATCAAATTAATCTGACTAAGAATACGGCTATAGACTAGTGATTTCTTATAACGGCAGTATATTCGTTGTAACAATTGATTTGAACGTTAAATATTGAATATATTACATAAATATAAATAAATAGAAGAAATTTAAAAGCAAAATTGAATAAACTTCTATTCTGATCGAACGTTGAAGTCTCCAGTTAATTATACTAGGTACCTACACACATAAATATTTAAAACGTAATATATTGAATGTTTAACAATGGTATTTTTCAGACTTCATAAAGTATGGGTACCTAACTTAATAGGCCTGTGTGTTATTACCTATTAAAAATAAACAATTAAAATTGAGATCTTTGAAATGGACGTCTCTCTGGTATTATATTTCTTCAACACTGGAGGGAACATATAGATCTTGTATTTCTTCTTCTGGAATATCAAAACGATGCCTATAATTCTTATTGTTCTTGTGTTGGTATAGTGTGTGGGTGTTAGTTGGTAGGTACCTACACAATACTACAATACCTACAAAGTGAGAGCGATTCTTCGGCCATGTTGGCGGTCGCGTGTTATACAGACTTGTCCACCGCCGCTTTACCAGCCACCGCCACTTGGCCGCTTCTCAAGAAGCCATTGTGTGGGTGACGGTCGCGGGCTCCCGCTGCCGTCCGCGCGCGCGGCCAATGGGGGCCCTGTGGCCGCGCCCCGACTAGCCAATGGCCGGTGGTATGCCCCCGACACACATACACCACAACACCGGGGCCATCCAGTACGCGACCTGCCTTCAGCTAACGAGCACATGCATCTATACATACATTCATATTAAACAACATACACACATACATACATACATACAAACAACAGGTATCTATTGAAATCTGTGTTACAATTTTATATGGTTCGAATTAGATTCTTATCTTTGGACCACTTGGTCATCGATAGTGCTTTACCAAACTTCCATAATTCATAAAAGTGTGTTTTTTTTTTATTATTTACCATTCTATAAGATTCTTATCTTGGAAACATCTACATCATAATAGAGTGTTTTTGAATACCTATAAATAAGGAAAAGAAGAAGGACCATATACTGTGATTATTAACTTTGAAGTGCTACATGATAAATAGTGATTTTCGAACATTTATTGCCAAAATAGAGTATGGCTTAAGGAAATAAGAAGAACTGGTTCAAAAATGCTACAATCAGTCTTATCTGTGAGGACCCACACGTGATCAGCAGTGATTTTTCGCTGATATATATATATATATTTTTTTTTTTCTAAACTGTAACTAGAAGAAAGCATACCAGAAAAGCACAAAAAGAATATGAACGTTCTGTATGCCATGTTTGATACAATAGAAAGTAAATTTGTTATTAATTTATACAAATTAACTCTATCTTCTACAATCAGTATACTAGATATAATCTTCGTATACAGTATAAACAGTGATATATTTATAAACGTATTACTTTAAAACAATTATATCTACATATAAAATTAATTATTTTATATAGGTAAATACACATAACATAACTTCCTCAAAAGTGCCTTTTTATGAACATTATCAACTTTATTAGCAACAAAAGTGCCTTTTTTAAATTGATTATAAAAAATAAATAAACGAATATGTGAACAGTGCTTAATTAAATTAGCTTAAATAAAATCAAAAATAAAGAATTGTGTTTCACGTCGCTGAAGTTCATACACCTCTGGAATTTCACATTGCGTATTCGGAGGCCATGCTGGATGGTGTTAACGTCAACCCCTCATCAACGAAACCTTCTCGCGCCACCGCAAGTTGTGGTGGTGGTGGTGGTGCAATAGGATCATGTCGTTCCGGTGTGTTCCAGCACTGCAACCACTATCGGCCGATTGTAGCAGTGCCACCTGGGTAAGTTCACTCGCAAACTTCAGGTATTTGGTAGTTTAGCTATCAACCGACAGACGCCACCGGTGAGGTGGATGCTGTGTGAAGAAATGCGCGCGCAACTATCATCTTAACCTTATTTCATCTTAATGCACATAAGAGGATATTAGACTGTCGACAACGGGATTAAAGTCATTAAACGGAACTATAAAATGTCAGCTAATAAATGAATGCAAAACATTGTTTACATTTTGTATATATATATATATATAGTATTATTATTATACAATATGTTTTTATAATTTCGCTTTTATGACTTTTACGATTTGCAAAATTTCTTAAAATTACTAAATTGAAAATGTATAATCAGCGATTAAAATCAGAGCAGTTTACTTTTTATTATATGATGATAGAATCAAAATAATTATGATACCTAGATACGAAAGTTATTTAATAAAAAATATGAAGATGAACTATAAAATAATATTTAAGTATAAAAATAAAGAATAAAAGATTTAAAGATATAAAAACATGAATCAAGTAGGTACCACAGAACCACAGCTCGATAGCAATTGAGGTTTTGTGCGGTTAGTCAACGCGTCTAACAAAAACTACATCATAAACTGCCTTTTTGTTAATATGTAGTAGGTATATGATTATTAAATGTGTGTAACAAATGTATCTATGTAGGTATAAGTTATTTCATTTAAAACAGTGTGGAAATTCGATTTAGCACATATTTTTAGACAATTATTGTTAAGCTGTTTCACATGATAAGAAAAATCAAATAAGTGTATCATGTTTAAAAACATCGGCCATGTGTTGGCCCTAAACTTTCTTTTACGTAACCAGTATATTTAGATTTGATAGTATATAAATAAAAATATAAAATGTTTAAATTTCAAGAAAATATTTTCATTCATTATCCAATAAAAGTGTAAAGTTAGTTTATTGTCAGATTTCCAAAGAAAACATATGTATTTTAGATTTTAAATGTTGGATTTTATAGTAGTATAAAGAAAATATCATTATTCATTACATATTATTAAAAATTATTATGGCCGGGCATTTTTTAGTTTTCAAATTAACTTTAAACCAGAGAAAATATTTATATATAATATTTTAAATTATTTACTAACCTTTGTAACGGTTTTCACTAAACTTATTTGTGACACTGACAATAAATGTTAAATGTCAAAATATTTGAATATTTAAAACAGTTGACATGCATAGTAGATACGATTTATTATATATCATGTTCCATACCTATGTAACTATGGCAATATAAATAGGATAATAGCAATTTTCTCGTAACTGGTACACTTTTTGAAGAAATATTTCAAACAAAACTTGTTCAAATCATTAATATCTTTAACTTTAATTATAACTATTTTACTGTAAGTGCAGCCGTTTCGAAGATATGCAAAAAGTGTCTCAAGTAAATATGCACACAGACGTCATTCCAAAAATAGTCAGAGTCGATTCAGGGAAGGTCAATATATATATATATATATATATATATATATATATATATATATATATATATATATATATATATATATATATATATTTGTCAATGAATTTGTTGATTGAAAAATGAATTGTTTAATCCTGAAACAAATCACTCGGAAGACTTGATAAAAAAGAAACGTTAGGACATGAGTTCGATCGCACACTATAAAAATGTCAAGAATGAGATCAAATTGTTTTAAATTTGAACATCGATTAAGCATCCAATTAAACATTGAAAACAACGATGGAATCCAGTTCTCAGTGTATGTATGTATGTATGTATGTGTGTATGTATATACCTAATACGCACACACTCGCACGATGATGTGGACAGTTAGTTTTCGAGGTGTGGAGACGCAAAGAGGCGGTGGGTGGCTTGGCTTGGCTTGGCTTACCTTAGCTTAAGAATGCACTGATATATTTCGAAAACCGGAAGCGAATACGGTCAGCCAAGACCACGAACAAGTGAACGTCATTATGATATATAACGATATTAATTTATAGAATAAATAGAGGGAGTCTTGAATTTCAACGGTAGCCATCATTTTTTGGTACCACGTAATCTAAAAGAAAGTACTCTGTAATTATGAACTATTTAGAAGGTGAACATTGAGATTACAACGGATTTATGTACCTACCTACCTACCTATATGTTTTTATATGCCGCAACATAATAAGAAATTTTACAATTTCAATAGCAATTTTCTTGCTATATTTGCTGTAAGTGCAGCTTTTTTCAAAAACGACTAAACATTTTTAGAGTAAACATGTACTTCCGATTTGAATATTCTTTTCAAACATTCTTGCGAACTATATAAAAATCTTAAGTTTAAAGTTATATGATTATAGCGTTTATATCAGATTTGGCTGTAGAACATTCACACACACACAGACACACACACACACACCACACACACACAGACGGAATTCCGAAAATTGTTAAACATGACTCAGGGAAGGTCAAAGAGTGTATTTTTGTACGCTTAACATCTTGTAGAAGTAGTGGTGATGATTCCCAATGCATAGTTACGTTTTCTTGGTTTTATCCCTCATTGCACGAATCTATTCTGAGCAAATCTGAAATAACCTGCATAAGCTATCTGACAAATAGTTCAATTGTTTACATGTTAATTTGTCTATGCTTATGTGTCAGATTGATATCTGGAAGGTGAAAATACTGGGCTTAAATAAATGCTAGGAATTTGAGTGAAAAACGTATTTATTATAAAAGTGTTACTTGCTTAGAATTACACCCATATATGACTCTATAATAGATACAAGAATTAAACGGTTTCTATTGTGTCCCAGTAGGTAATATGAATGTTATTAACCCTAGAACAAACAACTGGGTAACAAACGTAGGTACTCCAGCGCCTTGTTAGTTTGTTCTAGGATTAATAGGCATTTAATAACACAACTATCAACATATAGTAAATTGCGTTTATAGGATATATCTATCTATTTATTGACTGATTCGAATTTCATAATAGACTTTTTCACTGGTAGTAATAATGGGTTTGTTCAACCATCTGATATGTACCCATGCAATTATATCAAAATTAAATCTTTGCTAGTTTTTACAGCAATGTATGTACCTCAGTAAAAACAACGCTATAATTGAGTTATTCTATATATATATATATATATACGTATATAATGATGAATTTAGTACAGCTGGTATAATGGACATTACTGCGCGACGACTTGATTCATTCTACTGATGGGTTTGTTTGTGTACTAATTGGCCCGACAAACCAACCTGACAAATGTCACATTTGGCGCTGTTATTTTATAACATGTGTGCACATCGCAACCAATACCGCCCTGCAATCTGCACTATAGTAAAAACTTGCACTAACCCCAGGTAATGACGTATGTACGAAAAAGGGTCGTCGTCCAACACAGCGTGGGGCCGCATCAGAGAAGTCCAATTAGGTATGGAAGAGGGACGCACTGATGCCCTATAGCAGTTATCACTGATTTACACTATTAACCATATGCATATTTGCGCTGAGGCGATATTGACAATTCGTATCACATTTAAATAAATAAATATCTACACATTTAGCTTAGATGATTCAAAAATGTATTTTTGTTATTAATCAGAACAATAACTTGGATCAATCCTCGTGCAATTTAAATATAGGTACCTATATAACATTATCGTTTTTAGAAGCATTAAAAAGCGATTAAAATATTTATTATAATATACAAACAAGTGTAAACTATAATATAATACACAACTTACAACAAGTATGTGATGTATGTACATACCAGGAAGAAAACGTATAGTATCTATCCAATAAGGGGTAAATAATACGACATGTGGCGCTCTGTTCTCGTGGCGGTGGTGGACGGCAGTTCAACAACCGGCGGCGGCACTCGGAGCACCCACAGTGATATATTCATTTCGCACGTTTCCGAGAAGGGAGGCCCCCGTCGTCGTAAATGGACCCAACAAAGATACTAGATGGACCAGGGCCAGCGAGTACGACAGAGATAGAATGTGGCTCGGGGAAAGGCATTTCAAGGTTGCCTCGAGCGCTACCTGGAGACACTGCAGGTGAACACCATGGACGGCGTCAAGAGATGTGGAACCGTTAAACGAAGGGGTCCACCAATTTACTTCCAACTGTTAGGGGCACTAATTTTTGATTAACTACACTCAATTATACTATATCCAATAAGTGCTGCTATACCTGGAGGAGTATAATTATCAAATTAACACTATTTGGATTACTTAAAAGGAAATTGATAAGAAATGAAATATAAACATTGTTTTTTTTGTTTGTACTATGTTAATTTAACCAATAGAATAAAGTGGTTGAAGTAAATTTTATTCGAGACAACATTTAGTGTTCATCTACTTAATAGGTACATAACTAAGTTGAAAACAATGCGAAATGTTTCTAATAAAAATGGAATTTTCCTGCCTGAGGTGGGAGAGGTCAAGCACGCAGATCTCAGGTACGCCAATGGTAGAGTGTCGACAGTGCGACCACTTGTCCGGCAGGTCCGGACAGCCCGCGCGCCGAGCCCGAGGCCAAACCGCTCTCAGTCAGTCCGTCCGAGTCGCGGCCACTGGTGCCGACAACGCAACGTGCCGTTTCACACCGACTCGCCATCAACATCAACCATCCTTCGTAAATCTTCCAATAATAACAACAACAACAACAAACGTGTGTGTTTTGTCTTCTGTGAGGTGTACCAGTGCTACACAAGTTCTGCGGATGACATGCGACATTACAACCACGATGGAAGATTGTCCAAGCTCACCCGACTCGATGGCGAGCGATCAACTAACTGTGGACATCTTAACGCGTGGCCCGAAACGCAGACGCGTTGACTTGACGCCGGAACGTCGGGACGCGCTTACTCCGGATCTCGGGAAAAGCACTGCCGGAACTCCGAATAACAATGATGTCGCCTTCGTGCTTATGGATGATCAACAACACCAAGATGATGAAGATGATGTATGTATTTCAGTGCAAATGTTATTTCAATTATTTAAAAGTACTTATACATTCAAGATAATATATTACTTTCTATATCTACATACATTAGATACAATTTATACTTTCGATATACATACATAACATATGTAGATAATTTATTAGAGAATGATCATAGTTGAAAATATTGTTTGCTTCACAAGGTTTATTCGTATAAACACCTTGACTATACTAAAAGATGTATTAATAACAAATCGTGATGACGAAATTGTTTATTTCGACAATATATACCAACACATGTTTTTTTTTTTATATTACCTACTTTTTAAATAATTGCTGAAAAACACAATGTTTCGTAAGAAATCTAGAAATCATACAAATTCTGAATATTAATCTTGGAACAGATGAAAGTATTTTAATGCACCTGATATTCCAGGAAGGATTATTTTTATTTATAACTAAAGATTTCGGTTAAAATACAAAGAAAACTGTTAAAATTCTAAATAAGTTTGAAAAGAACTTGATGGAATTTGCAGAGTAAAATGGTAATATTGAAATAAAATTACAGCTTTCTATTAGTAAATTCTTAAAACGTTAGTGTTAGTGTTTTATGTTACTGATAAGTTCCTAGTATGTTATCAGTAAAAATAAGTTTCTAGTTAGGTATATCAACATAATTACAATGCTTGAGAAGTGAAAAGAATCCCCATAAACCTAAAAGCACATCAGGTATGTTTCTGTTTAGTCGTGTACAAGGATAAAATTAGCAATATTCTTCGAAAAATGGTGTGCTACCTGTGTGGTTGATGCGCTATGTATGTGTAAACAACAAAGTCAGAGTCAGGTTAAGTTGCCGCGTGCCTGCCTGGCTTGAGCATGGTGTTTCCTAGTTGACCCGGGGCGCTACTTCGTCGCTTGACGGCCCGTTCCAGTCGCTAATGTTTTACAAGCGTCACCACACCAATTTCTTATATTACAACTTTCATTCAAACCAACCTTAAAGTTCAACATACATAAATATGTTTACCTAATGATGTCATATACTTTTCTAAATTTATAGACTAACTGTATTTTTATTCTTATAAGCATAGTTAGGTACCTATTTCAAATGTATGGCACTAATGATATTTTCTTTGTATTATCTATACCTATAGGTACTACATATAAATAATATCCATGAACACAGCTAGATATACCTATGTACCTAATCGATTTCATTTATTGATATGTTTAACAATGTATATACCTATAAGAACTAACTCTATTATACTACTAGAGATTGCAGATACCTATAGGTAACACGCATGTAAATCATTAACCATCTGTCTACGTGATTTCGCAATACCTAATCGAAGGTGCGGACGTTTATCAAATTGTCGGTGATGTCAAAATGTATTATTTTATAATTGGCGTTCGTCAGAGGCTTGTGATATTTTAAAATTGAGGTTATTATTTTAGAAATTTTTTTTATGTGAACGTAATATTTGAAATTTGATACAATTGATTATCAATAGGTATTATTTGTAATTTAAGATAAAGTTTCATAAATTTAGAAAATTCCTAACCAGGTTGCCAGATTGACCTATGAAAACTATATATTTTAAATTGATTTTAATACTTGCAAATGTCATCGGTAATATTGGTATTTTGATTAAATGAATTGTTTAAATGTTAGAATCTGCATAGTCTTGACAACATATCGTGGAATAGCTAAAGAAATCTTTGTATTCTGCATGTGTTTTTTTATTTTATTTTATCCCAAAATAGGATGTATTTTTAAATAATTGGATTAGAAGTTGAATGACATACTAATCTACATAAATTTGGTCTATATTTTACATGGATTGTATCAATTTTTGTACATTTTTTGTAGTATGTCAAATTCTTAATTGCTGACATTGATTATTCCAATTACTATTGTAATTACCTATCATATGTGTAACACATTTTGAATGAAATTCAATAAAGCCAATAAAATAAGCTAGAACAAATATTTGAATAAAACCTCGGCAGTAGTTTATCAAACAAACAGCGCAACGGCTATCAAATACACACACACACACACACACACACATACGTACATATACGTGTACCGTTATATTCTGCACCTACACGGCCGTAATAATATTTCTGTTCTGTTCCTCCTAAGCATCGACGTTTACCAGGCCGGTAGCAGGCCATGGACGTCTCGTGTCTTCCGCGTACACTGTAATTATTTTGGCTGACGAGCGAACCTTACCTATATATATATATATACGTATATCGCATGGTGGTAGCTTTTTGAATGGATGATTCTACACTACACTAAGTAACGTTGAATGAGGGGGCCCTGGGGCAAAACACCCGAGGGTACTAGCACGCTCCCAGCCAAGAAGGTGGATGCTGTTACGTAAGCAACACTGCCAGAGGCCACGCTCCGGAGGAATGCCGTCAGGCAAGTTACTCTCTCACTCTGTCTCTCCACCGCGTACACTCCCTGCCTGCAGTTTCCAATCTGCTCCTTTCGCAGCATCTCTGTTTATCTCAAGTGCGTATGTGCTGATGAATGTATTCAATGCTCTCTTTCTAATACATTGTCACATATACATGCACACTACAACGTTTTTTGATCACACACACACACACACACATACATACTCACGTGCTTGTATGTAGAAGCTCACGTGTCTCCAGCCTTGACCGTCAACGCGTGATCCGAAGAAACGGGATTACCACACACACACACACACACACACGCACATGTACACAATCACATTCTAGATTTGGATATAGAAGAATTGGTACATTAGCGAAATTTATTTCAAGTTCTATTTTGAGCTAGGTATAAATTTATTTTTAAAAACACATTTCCAAATTATAGATTTGATAATAAGTTTTATTTAAATATATCGCCATTGTTCAGGGCGAAATTGATCTAATTCACTAGTAGGTTAAGTGAAAATTAGTTAAAGATTTTATCATTAAAATAACTGTAGAATTTTTTTAAAAATACATGCGGATTATAATTATTTAAATAAATAATTAGATTAGTAGTTAAAAATGAAAAATTAATTCAGTAAACCAATAATTCGTGTTTCAAAGTTATCGATCGTATTCTATGAGTGACGTCACACACACTAGTAGACAACTAGCATTTATAAAAAAAACATGTTTTCTCCAATTTTGATCAACATTTTTAAATCTGCTGCAGTTAAAATCTTGGCCAAAAATTATACTGAAAGATTTAGACATTAAATCTGTCAAATTGCTGTTTTGATATTAAATTACGTCAACCATTCTGAGAGTTTTTAATTTAAATTATCTAGACTAATCATTTATTATTTTAATTTTATTTGGAATAGGTATTATTTTTTTAAAATTTAAAATACTTCTTTAAGCTATACATTGGTAATCAACAACAAACCAATTGTACGAGTTATTAGTCTGGATGGCCTAGACATAAAGTGACCCTAAGCTAAATGTATGCATTACCATTTGTACACTAATAAAAATAGATAATATCTTAATAAGGAAAATAATACGGTAGTTAGAAATAATTATAGTTGTAGTTATTTTTCAATATGTTTACATTAACTTCAACACCAAGATCAAAAGATACATTTTATTTGATTGCACGTAGGTACTGTATGTAGTGACTTTTAGAGAATATTGGGATTACCGATCGCGGCAGCACTGTTACAAAAACAGCTGACCAAGAAAAGAACTTTAAGGATATATGTATGTATGTACATAAGTACAAGAGATCGAGGAAATCTAGCCAACAACACCGTTTAGTATAATTTTAATATAAAACAATTTAAAAACAATCTGCTCTGACTGTGATCGTTCCTCATGTTCGCATTTTGATTGGTCATGTTTGCGGTTTGACTGTTACAATATCCATTTATTTCTTCATATCATATCATAGTATGTATGTACCTATATAGGCTTCATCATCAGCTGTGCTGTGCTGTGCCGTGGCTTGTATTTGTATATGCGTGCGTTTGTTGGACCAAAGTCATTCGGCATCTCGTTTGCACACTATATAGGTACACTTTGCGGCCTCACTCAACTACCGCTATAGGTATACGTGCTTTGGAAAGATGTGTGTCGATAGCACTGCCTCTTTCTTGCGACTTCTTAGGTCCTTGTTGCTTCTCGCATCTATGCAGCAGCCACACGTTAGGAATTTCTCTCGTAGTGGCTTCCGCGGAACGCAGCTTGTGCATACACGCACCAAGTGTACTATTTATTTATTTATCATCCCTATATTGTCACATTTGTATTGCGAATGATTCATTTTTAACTCTGTATTCCATGCAAACACCTCAATAGGAAAAAATATTGAATGTTTGTTATTTTATAGATCATCTTTATTTATATTTAAATACAAACATTCCAAATCAAATCAAATATTTAGAAATGGACGTCAAGCATTTTATGTAGCATCGCTTATTATGACGTATGAAGTGTAGTAAACTGCTACCCTATTGTGTGTATGTTTATTCAATATCATTATTTATTTATTTTATTTTAAATAATGGCGTACGAGGTTTGGCAGTGTACTAAATTGTTATTATAGATAAAATTGTTAATTTTTTTGTCAAAATAGTCGGCAAAATTATTATGTAATACAACGATTTGTTTGCAGAAACTATAATATAAATAGTTGTTGATTTTAATAGCATTGGTTGCGCGCTACCTATAGACAAACAATTAAAACGGCAATCATATGTCACCAATAAAAACAACAACTATAATTAAAAAATTATATCTAAATTTATTAAAATTCTAACAGATGAAATGTTATTTAATATGTATTACATTTCTGGATAAATAGTTTGATTATGTAGGAATCAACTAGGAATAATCCTACTGTATATTCTGTGAATGTTTTAACATATGTTACTGTGATAAATATTTATATGTTGATTTACATATTTGATGATTAATGATGCGTTTATATGCCAGTCCATTTGAAAGGTTATTCTGTAAGAACTATACATGTTCATAGGTATATTGATTGATGTAAAAACACTAGGTAGACAGATATTTAATTTCATATATTTAATTATAATCAAAAAGCAATTTTAACTTGTAGTATTCAATAGGTTCATTATTTAAACATATTTTAAAGCAAGATACAAATCGCAGATCTTTTCAATCAATTTAAAAATACGTGTTAATGCATTTTCCGTCACTATGCAATCTACATGCATACATAGGTGACACAAGATTCGCGTTTTTTTTTCCTGTCAAATTCTGTTACCATTCGCGATTCCTCGTCGAATATCTATCGCAACCCTCCCTTATCACACAATTCAGTTCGGAGGTTTTTTTTTTCGTTGTGATACTGCAAAACACATTAGAAGTTCCGAGTCTTATCAGTTGCGTTGCATATGTGTATCATCTTGCAGCTACCTGTATGCTCGTCAATGTTCGGTGTTTGCTTCGGGCAAGCACGTGCGTTTTTCAGTGCTTCAGCGCCCTTTGGCAATCTGTGAGTATGTGACGTCAGTACGCCGCTGGCGTCCTACGACGTCGAATTTCTAAAAGTGGTACTATGGGAGCAGAAAGTGTACATGGTGATACTTCACTATGTGGTGTCAACGATAACAGAATTTTCATTGAAATGGTATGATTTGTTGTTAATTAATTCTTGTTCAAAAATTAAATTCATTAGTTTATTTACGAACTACATTTTATTTAATCACGACATTTATTTTTAACTCCATGCAATATCTCAATTAACTGAACGACTAGGTATATCAAAAATTAAAAAAATTTATATTTTGTAATCCAATATTCATAAAATAGTGTTCTAATGTTTGAATTTGTGTTATAGAAATATAAATTTGATTGTATTTCGCTGAAATCATCTAGTTGTAAAATACCTGCACATATTATCAATATAATCAAACCAATTTTATTGATCTTAATTATCGCTTTTATGAACTTCAAAGAATAGTATTATAGATAGGAATACCGCAAAAAAAAAAAAAATATATATATATAAGCAACATATTAAATCACCTTGAATATAGAATGTACAGTCCTATCTAAAAAGCGCACCTTTATTATTTCTATTAAATAACAAAGAATATTATCTCTGATTTAGTTTTACATTATTTTTTTACTAACCCTTTTATAAATATCCATGTAGAAAACGGTTATTCGAATATTTAATATGGTCACTGAAGTGACATTGATTTAAAAATGTTTGTCGTCATAAAAGTGAAATTTACTATCATATTTGTAGTCAAGGATTTATATGATAAAGTTTAATTTGTAAATGAAGTAAATATTCGTTGCTGCGAGGGCAATTATTTATTAAATGTGTATCAACATGGATAATATGTAATTGTTTATTTATTTTTAGACAATTTGTTTGTTTGAATTTTTTTTTTTTGCCGAAAACGTTTATAATTTCCAAAATACGAAAACAGGTTTTTTTTTTCTAATTAGGTGTATGTATTTTATTAAATATTTTTTTTAAATACTGAATAATTGAAAAATTGTCCCCCTTTTAACCACCTAAAGTCTCGCAACCAGCATTGCATGATTTTAATGCAAGTTATGCGGCACGTACAAAATCAATTAAATTGCGTAGGTGAATCCATATCATTCGCTTATTATGGTAGGGGTGGTACACCGTACCATAATAAGCGAATGATATGGATTCACCTACGCAATTTAATTGATTTTGTACGTGCTGCATAACTTGCATTAAAATCATGCAATGCTGGTTGCGAGACTTTAGATGGCAATAAAGGGGTAAGACTTATGTGCGAAGGTGTACATTGACTATTTATAAATATTATCATAATAGCATTTTTTTTTTTTTGCAAAATTGAACCTTACAAGTATTATTAGTTTGATATATTTACCCTTTGATCACCAAAAATATGTTATAGAAGATTTTATAATAAATTAACAATTACTTTATAATTTGTTTAGGAACGATTGACTGCAGGCCATGGCTCCATAACCCTCAGCTCCGGTTCACCAGCATATGGCGGTCACTCTGGCCACGGTCCGGGTGGCAGGGCCACACAATCTGGATCCGGATTGCACGGGTCCATGCAACATCAGCTACCACAACCGGATTTCCAACCACCATATTTCCCACCGCCATTTCACCATGCACCACCTCCAAGTCCACCACCTCAACAGGCGGCCCACGGTGCAGGCCTCGAGTATCTCGCAGACCCGTACGGCGGACTTAGTGGTCTCCATCACTATAACCAATTGGGTTTGCGACCCCGCGAGCCCGACCCTTCGCACGGCCATGTGGTAAGTTTGGGCTTAGACTAGGGGTGGCGAGGATGAAGTATGTGGTAAAGTATGCTGTTTTGAAGTTAGTGGGTGAATGTGTGGATGGGTGTACTGCAGGGAAGTATGTGACGTAGAATTTTCGGGGGGAAGTCTCTTTCAAGAATGTCAAATGTTTCTCTAGCTAACAGTACTCAGTAGGCGCACTGTGATGTTCTGATGTTGTGGTGCAAAAATATGTTTGTGGTGTTGAAAGGGATTTTTTTTAGTTTTTTTTTTTACCCTATTCTAAATTATATACTAAATGCTTATACTATATTTATGTAGAATTGCAAGGAAAATCAAATCAATAGCGAAATAAATTGTGAAATATTTACATTCAGTTTTTAATTTGTATTTAGATACTTTTAACTTGGTATGTTTAAAATTTCAAAGTAATATTTTTATTAAGATTTATTTTATAAATGTAATATTTTAATGACTATTTTGTTTTCATAATTAATTATTTATATAATTACCTAAGGTAATTTATATATATATATATATATAGCTTCTTTTAAAATTTAAAGAATGTTGGGTTTTCCAATGGAAATCGATTAAACTTATACTTATGGTTTCTTTTGAAAACTGTTATTTATTACAAATGTATAAATTCAAATAAATTTTAAAAGAAGCGTAAAACAATATACGTACTGTATGTACGGTCGTATGGTCTTAAACTATTTTAATAATTTCGAAAACTTTTATTACTTAATTTTCCTGTAAATGAAATGGCAGACAACCCGTTTTTTTAAGTATTTACGTTACCTTGTAGGTAAATAAATGCTTTTAGAATAAATAATTTGTGAATGTCATAAAATATATGTACATAGAAATAAAAAATGTAACAAAAATAATGTTTGATTTGTTTAGGGACAATTAAGTCATGGTGCAAGCTTCCACTATGGTGGTGGAGGTCCTGGGGGCGGAGGAGGTGGCGGTCGACCCGACTACACGTTGGGCAATCCACAACGACTCCACGAGGATCCGCTCGCGTTACACCAAGCCTTGGGTCAAGCGGTGGACGAAGCCCAACAAGCCGGCATGGACGATCAATCCGGGTTCATCAGTGACTTACCGCTACTGAAGAGTGAGTGCCAGATAACATTTCGACGATATCTGCAGCACGATCGCAACCGCTATATTACAGGCATGAAAGGCGGCAAGGACCACGGTGGCACGGGCATGGCATCACCCTCCGACGTCTTCTGTTCGGTTCCCGGTCGACTGTCACTCCTCAGCTCCACATCCAAGTATAAGGTAACCGTAGGCGAAGTGCAGCGAAGGTTGTCACCCCCAGAATGTCTCAATGCGTCCCTCCTCGGCGGTGTGTTGCGACGGGCCAAAAGCAAGAATGGCGGTCGATTATTGAGGGAGAAGTTAGAGAAGATTGGCTTAAATCTGCCTGCGGGGCGAAGGAAGGCGGCAAATGTGACGTTGTTGACGTCGTTAGTCGAAGGCGAAGCTATCCACTTGGCGAGGGATTTCGGGTATGTGTGTGAAACAGAGTTCCCCGCCAGACAAGTCGCAGAATACCTCAGTAGACAACATAGTGAACCACATGAAACGTATAGAAGAAAAGAGTTACTTCAGGTACTTACATTAATATTAAATTGAAACTACTACTACTACTACTACTACTACTACTACTACTACTACTATTAGGTATAGTTTCTAAATTATAAGCATTTTTAAAAATATATTCTTCCTTCTCCATTAGGCAACGAAGCAGATCACCAAAGAGCTAATGGACCTGCTAAATCAAGACCGATCACCCTTATGCAATACCCGGCCGCAGATCCTTCTCGATCCGTCCATCCAGCGCCATTTGACGCACTTTTCGCTTATCTCGCACGGATTCGGCAGTCCCGCGATTGTTGCCGCGCTTACCGCCATTCAGAATTTCCTTAGCGAGTCGCTGAAACACTTGGACAAAGTGCAAATGGGCGCGGCGGCTGGTGGCGGTCACCAGTCTGCGCCGATGATCGTCACCTCGTCGTCGACGATGGACAAAACTAAACTCGAAGACAAGAAGTGACCGCGACCGACTCTAAGTGCTCTGATGATGCCGCCGTGTGTTGTGTGTGGTGGTGTGTGTGAGAAACAAACTGTGCCGTCGCTGGCCAGCAAAGTGTCGATATATACTTTTTTTATACACTGTTACATTGAGGCGTAGTTATTTTTATTACTACTACATACAACAAAACCGAACAAAAGTTCATTTATCTTTCTTCTTCTTCTTCTTCTTCTTATTTCTTCATCCTGCGTGCGCTGATCCCAACAATGTGCGATGTCAGTCTCTCCTCTCCCTCCCCGGTTACCCCTCTATCTTTTATCCCCTCATTGTTCGTCAGACGAATGATTTTTTTCACTCCCTCTGTAATCATCGATGATCAACACACCGATTGATATTATATTATAGGTTTCGAAGTACAAGTTGTATTATGTTTTTTGTTATATTTAGGTATCGAGGTAGAGTTGCATTCTCATCTGTAAACAAATATTTTAATTGTGAAAATCATTAAAATTGCAATACATATATTGATACGTTAACAAGGTCATGTATTGTGTATTATAATCTTTGTATGACATTATTGGAATTCTACACCTAAACATATAAACCTTTTGCCTTTTTCCTTCTCAAATCTTTAGATTTATTATTATTATTATTGGTAATTCAGTTTCAAAATCAGTAGTAATTCATTTGCTAAGTGCATCATCGTACCACAGACAAATAATTTGGTTTCTGATTGAAAATTGTTTTGAAAACGACTCAACTGAAGTAAATTTTTTTAATTGCGTTTTTTTTTAGATAAAACATAGAAACTAAAATTGTGCCGTACTATTATAAATGAGGGCCGGTCTTGGTAAAGTGAAAAGGAACCGGAAGTAGTATATGATTGTTTCTACGTCAGTGTCGACATCTAGTTTTGTTGAGTGGTGTGTAGATCGACGGTATAGTGGAGCGCAGCACAGCAAAGCAAAGGAGCAAAGTGAAACAGAGTATAGAGAGCTGCATGTTGGATAGACACGTGTCGTGTACGCCAGCTGTGATCAATAAAACGTGTACAGCGCTGTGCCTTGCCGAGATGTGAAACTGTTTACCGACATGCAATGGATGTTGGGAGCAAGTAATTAGAATAGAACTCGCAATAATATCGGAAGGCGACCTTCATGGCTGTCAAGCGAGTTCTATTTTTCAGTGTAAATTCAAGTGTTCCCTTATGTAGTTAAATAAATTAGTGGTGCGGTGTTGATCTTTGTGTTGTTTGAGTGTCCGTTACATCAGTTTTCCAATGTTCACTGGAACCGTACGCGTGAAAATATGCGAGGCTTGCGGGTTGCGGCCCACAGATTTTCAAAAACGACACAACATGACGTTTGGAAAACCTGACGACCAGCCCATCGACCCGTATGTCTCGATTGACGTCGATGAGAACCATCTGGACCGGTCGACAACGAAACCCAAGACTTTTGACCCCGTATGGAACGAGTATTTCGTTCACGACGTCCGGGATGCATTGGTGGTCGGTCTGACAGTGTTCCATGATGCCGCCATACCGCCGGACGATTTCGTCGCGAATTGCAGCATTTCCTTTGAGGATCTACTGCAGCGTGATAAGGATGCCGCCGATTTTTGGGTGAGTGCAAAGATTGCCTTGCCATGCACATCAAACCCGACCGCGTCCGCCCGCCGCACCTGCGGCTCAGCTGTTGCGGAATTGGGACACACGGCGGCGGACGCCAGGCGCCGCCGCCGCCGACCTTTCCGCTCCGGCTGCCCTGGCCCTGGCGCCGTGCGTCTTAATATTTATCTGTACGTATTTTATTCCCATGATCTTAAAACCGCGTGAGGAGATCTCAATCCTTTCTATCTATGTATATCACTATATTATTACTTATTTATATCTTTACGCGTATTTATTTATTTATCATTCCTAAAGTTAAGTATGTCAATACATCTGTGATACACTTGTCGGTAAATTCTTCGACTCTCTAAAACTAATGTTGACATGTTTACTACTTCCATGCATTTTTTTGCACCAACATTCTGTTCACACTTTATAATCTTCGTTAATTTATTTTATAATTCTTATATAATCGATGTTAAATACAAAAACGTGACACTTCATTTTGTGACTTGTTGTTATAATATAGGTTGACCTCGAACCACAAGGAAGACTGCATATACGAATAGATCTAAAATGGGCAAAGAACGGTAAGAAAATAAACA
This sequence comes from Nebria ingens riversi, assembly GCA_018344505.1. Classification (NCBI taxonomy): domain Eukaryota; kingdom Metazoa; phylum Arthropoda; class Insecta; order Coleoptera; family Carabidae; genus Nebria; species Nebria ingens. The sequence goes on from JADQWA010001216.1 coordinate 308,491, forward strand.
AATGACAACCTAAGTAAACAATTCAAGACTACAATGAAATAACATACAAAGTCTAAAATTCATCATCATTTTCAAATATGTATTTATGTATATATTTTTAATATTTATTTCTTATGAATCTACTTTAAAAATAAAATATATTAGGCCAATTTTAACGGCGATTATGTTTATTTTTAATTATATAAAATATAGTTTAAAAGTGGAGTCATCATTAGATACATTGTACGTTATTTCATTGAACTCTATTGAAATACTAATAATTTCTTTTTTAAATACTGAAATCTGCTTTTTTTTGTATTCAGAAATGCAAAGTGGCAAACCACGAGAGTTCAAAGAACGCCAGGGATTCAACAGGCGTCGCGGTGCCATGCGACGTCGTGTTCACCAAGTCAATGGTCACAAATTTATGGCGACGTTTTTGCGGCAACCAACTTTCTGTTCACACTGTCGAGAATTCATATGGTAAGACTATTCTATGCTTTCTGTGTGGTGTGTGAAAATTGGGGGAAATTTGAAAAAAAAAACCTTTTTGTTTACACGTTGCATGAACTCAAAAGCCCACTAAACTTAAATAACATTGCTGTATTCATATTTAAACTGTCAGTACATGAGATATGACTTATTTTGATATAGTGACATCATTTATGCAATCTTACGATTACGGCATTTTATAAAACTATACATTTTATTTAAATTTGTGATGTATTATTCGACTGTGGTATTGATAAGGATGGATTAATTCTGGGTTTTTTTCAGTCACCAAATTATTTCAAAAAAACACTTGTTTTTTAATACTAACGTTTCGGAAATAATTTTTCCTTCATCGGGCTCTATATTAACATATGAAATAATAATGCTAAACAAAATGTTGTTGTACTAGTACTTCATATGTTAATATAGAGCCCTGATGAAGGAAAAATTATTTCCGGAATGTTGGCATTAAAAACAAGTGTTTTTTGAAATTATTTGGTGACTGAAAAAACCCAGAATTAATCCATCCTTATACATTTTATGTTTTAATAATAATTTTCTGATGAAAAATAGTGTAGCAATTGCTGTAGATCATTAAAATATAGTCTAAATCTTATTTGATATATGTTTAATACTATAGTTAGTTGCAAATATTAAATTGGACCAATGCTATATGAATATATCATTTATAATGATAAAAAGCCATAAAATAGCTCCAATTTAATATTTATAAAAACATTCATTAAACACTTAATAATATTTATCCAATACTTTTCTCGAATTATCAAATTTATTTAATTTATTGTCCTATTTAAAAGCACAAATTATGTAGCTCTATAAAGACTCACTAGACAAGTTGAAACAGATGAGCTTTAACTATATTATAGTAAAATGTTTAAGTGTAATGGGCTAATCATAATTTTTAGTTTACAATTGTTTTGTTTATGTTTTTAATCACAATTGGGGTGAAACCAAACTAACATTGTGTAATGGTGTGTCTTGGTTTCAGGGGATTGGGGAAGCAAGGCTATCAGTGTCAAGGTAGGCGGTTTTATAACGCCGTAAAGGCATGCATTGTTTAAATGGTCTTCCCTTTTACATATTCCCCAATCATATATTTTTTGTTGCTATTTTTTATTTATTTTTATTCTTTACTCTGCGTGTATATATTTTTCCTTATTTGGTGTTGTGAACAGCTGTCATAGCACTTTTCCTTTACAAAAATCAAAACTATAACAAGTTGATCAAAATTATATAATTATTACTAAGTGAAGACAATGCATTAATACGTTATTTTCTCGAAAACAAAGATAATATAGTTCTGCAATGATCCTATATAGGCACTAGTGCTCGTAAACAAATACGAATGACTTATCTACACACGCTTATCATAACAAAGTTTTCATACTGATAATTATCGTAATAATTATTCCGTCAAGCCGAGGCAAAACTAATAATTATTATTATAAACGTTTTAAGACAAAGTATTAATTATAGTAAGATAATGTAAAACTATATATAACTGGATGTAGACTGATTTGCTTCAAAGCATTCATCATTGTAGGTTTACGATAATTACTATTATTATTACGCCCAGACGGGGTATTAGGTAATTGAAAGATTTTTTAATGTAAATATAAAAGTTATACATAATAAACATTACATATATTATTACTTTAAAACATAGAGTAATTTACGACATGTTTATCATCATAAACACTAATGCATTCTTGATTTTCAAGATTGTTTATACGTTTATGTTTATATGATTTTGATCAACTTGCAAAACGAATAAAGAAAGTAAAACTGCATCTAAAAAGACAACAAACCATAAACATATCATATTGGTTTCGTTATTCTGCTTTCTTTAATTAATACCATAATTTCGCCAATTGCTTAAGACTCTAGTTTTGATATCGACGAGATTTATTCCTAATTTATTTATTTTTATTTCAATTATATCCCCTTTGATTTGCAGCTCCAGAATCGCATGGTTGCCTCATGCTTTTTAACATGTATATGTAAGTTTATTTGCATTTTTTTCTTTTATTTTTGTAATTATAAATAATTAATGTTTATTGTACATAACGATTTATGTATAGAAAGAATTATTTTGTTGTATATAATAATCGACAGTAATAAGACGGTGTTGGTCAACCCTATTTACAGCCTTCGGTGGATGTTTTCGGGTGGTTTGGTTGTAAATTAGGGTTGTGCAAAGAGTGGCTTTTTAAAACTTGAAAAATGCTTACAGTGTGTACGTGCGTGGTTCACAAACGATGCCATCTTTCTGTTGTTACCAAATGTCCGGGTATGAAAGATGAGGTAAATTTGCTGGTAATAATTGTGCGAACTGTTTGATATGTTTGAATATTTACGAATATAATTTTACAGTCGAGCCAATCCACTCAACCAGGCCAAAGATTTAGTGTGAATATTCCACATCGGTTCGTTGTTCATAATTATAAACGTTTTACATTCTGTGATCATTGTGGTTCATTGCTATACGGGTTGATCAAACAAGGGCTACAATGTGAGGTAAGAATATACGTTTGGAAATGATCATTTTTATTTTATTAAAAATCTATTTTTATTTTAAATTTAATCACAATCATTTGTGTTTAGGTGTGTAGTATGAACGTTCATAAACGTTGCCAGAAAAATGTCGCAAATAATTGCGGCATCAACACAAAACAAATGGCAGAAATCCTAAACGCAATGGGAATATCCCCCGATAAGCAAACGCCGCGCCGTTCCACCAAATATCTAAACCAAAGTTGTTCCGGTTCTAGTGGCGATGGGTTGAGTGCCATGGGCGGATCGGATTCATCTAGTAGCGGCGGAAGTGGTGGTATTGGTGGCGGTGGCGGTGATAACGGCGGGGAAGAAGAGATCAGCATGCGTCTTGCTGCACAAAAAGTTATGGAGGATAAAATGGCTGATAATGGTATGTAGTTTAAAATATTTTTAAAACATTTTCTCCAACTCCACGATTTTACGAAAAATTTCTATTTACTATTTTTGATAACGTATTTATTTTATGAACTATATAGTAAATTTATTAACAAACGTCTCTAGTTTTTGTTTATTTTATGAAATATTATTTTTCAAACTAAACTACAAACAAAAATTTAGCTCGCTTCCTAGGATCAGGAGGCGGTCAAGAGATATCATGCGAGCGAAGCAGCAGTGATCGTAGCAGCGGTGGAAAGCTTCGAATGGGCCTGGACGATTTCAATTTCATTAAAGTATTAGGCAAAGGAAGTTTCGGCAAAGTAATGTTAGCAGAGAAAAAAGACACAGAAGAAGTGTACGCAGTCAAAGTACTCAAAAAAGATGTCATCATTCAAGACGATGATGTCGACTGCACAATGACAGAGAAACGAATACTTGCTCTAGCCGCTAAACATCCATTCCTAACGGCGCTCCATTCGTGTTTCCAGACAAAAGATCGACTGTTCTTCGTGATGGAGTATGTCAACGGAGGTGATTTAATGTTCCAGATTCAACGTGCGCGTAAATTCGACGAACCTCGTGCTCGATTTTACGCGGCCGAAGTGACGCTCGCGTTACAATTTTTACACAAACATGGCGTTGTCTACCGCGACCTGAAATTAGATAATATTTTACTTGACTGCGAAGGGCACTGCAAACTTGCTGATTTCGGAATGTGCAAAGAGGGAATTTTAGATGGAATTACCACAACTACATTTTGTGGAACACCTGATTATATCGCACCGGAAATTTTACAAGAATTGGACTATGGTATGTAATATTTAAAATGTTGAAATGAAGACATCTATTTTTCTAATTATATTTGACCAATTGCCAACATGACATGAATATGCTGCTGTTATTTAACAATTTATGCCTTAATGTTTGTTTTAATTCTAGGTGCCAGTGTGGATTGGTGGGCATTGGGTGTTCTAATGTACGAAATGATGGCGGGGCAGCCACCGTTCGAAGCAGACAACGAAGACGACCTCTTCGAGTCAATTTTGCACGATGACGTTCTTTACCCAGTGTGGTTGTCCAAGGACGCCGTGTCAATTCTCAAAGGGTTTATGACAAAAAATCCTAGCAAGCGATTGGGCTGTGTCGTCGCTCATAACACAGAAGCACAAATACGCATTCATCCGTTCTTCAAGGAGATGGACTGGGTAGCGCTCGAAGCCAGACGAGTCAAACCGCCATTCAAACCAAAGATTGTAAGTCATTACTCTTGTATTTTTATTGATTTACCATCGGGAGTATGACACTTCAACAAATAAATGTGAACTATCGACAATAACATGAACATAAATTGCCAGTTGTTCAAGAATACTGCTTTATTCAGTTATGTGATCAAAAAGTATATCTATCTTTGCATTGCCAATCTAGTTATACTTTGTCTAAAATAACAACAACTATTCAATATTTATGTAATTAATGAAGATTGTAGAATAAGTGTATGCTACTAATCTATTTATGCATTGTCAGATAATAACAGCAACTATTCTCTACCTATATAATTAATAATATAAAATAAGTGTATATGTGAAAAATGTGTTATTTTAAAATTGCAGAAGAATAAGAAAGATGCACTAAACTTCGACGCAGAGTTTACCAAAGAAGAACCGGTGTTAACTCCGGTGAACATGGATGTGGTACGTTCGATCAATCAAGAAGAGTTCAAAGGATTCTCGTTTGTCAATCGAGATTTCAATCCTTCACGTTTCGCTGCCGACAAATCGGCTACTTAAACATTATCAAACATCATCAAAAAAAAAAAACATTCATTCATTCATCATTTAAAAAAATCCGCATAATCAGTGTTCGTTTTATAAATCATCGCATCATCATCACACAAACAAGCATAAAGCCGATGAAATGTTTCAAACAATTAGTTACTATTGTTTTGTGCCATATGTTTCTCGAGTGGGTTATTTGCATGCACCAGAGTAGCCAACTTAAATCACCAAAAAGTCACAGCTATCATTTAATCATAGACACACACACTCACACATTTAATTATAATTACTCGACACTTGCACTAGTTGCGGTGTTTAGGAGCGGGCTCGTACTTAAGCAGCGATTTAAACAAAAAATGAAAACGTAGTTCTTTCTGTGATTCTTCCTTTTCGATCGGGTTGATGTCTGTAGTTTGTAAATATTTATTAATTAAAAGTAATGTTTGACGAATAATATATACTATGTATAAATACAAATTCTCGATGCGATGTTATTAGCAAAGTGTTTCAAAAACGTTTAACTATTTCTTATTATTTATCAGACATGATGGTAACAAAAAAAAACACGAAACTAGTTCATTTTATCAATTAACTGGTGACTGGTGTTACATGTTTAAACTAATCTCTAGGTCTGATATTATCATCAACGAATGATAAGAGGATTTATTTTATTGTGGTTATATCACAAACTAACAACCCAAATAATAAATACAAATGTGAATTAAACAACAGGCCTATAAAACAGTTTCTTAAGTGGTAATAATAACTTCCTATCGAACATTTATATTTGATAGATAAAACAAGATCTGCTAAAGATGCAATATTAGAAATGCTTTTTAATTCTCTTTGCTAATAGTGTAGCACTAAACCAGTTTCAAAAATCAAACACCGTTGCGGGTATTTTCATTTTATGTTGAATTCACATATAATCTTTAAAAATCTGATTTATATTACGCTACACTTGGAATTATTCTATTCTATTTATCTGTTGTTTCTATAGAAAATTATAATTTAGGAATCAACCCAACTGTGTGTATATGTATGAAAGAATTTGAGCAAATGAGGTAAAAGAGCATTTATAAAAGATTTGTTGAATTTGTATGAAGTTAGCTAATTGTATAAAGATTGATATATAAGCTTAGAATCAACATTTTAAAGATTGTGTGTGAATTAAACATAGAACACACACATGAACACACTTTTAAACGCTGTTTAGTGATAGAAGACGCGTGCGCACGCGTTCAAGTTGTCCGGTATTATTTAAATAAAAAGAAAAAAATAGAAAAATATTTTACAAAAAAAAAAACTAAATAAAAATGGCACTTACGTCCGCTTTACTCACTCGTATAGTTTGATCTCTATCTAGTCATACTCAAGTAAAAAATAAAAATCTTGGAATAAAAAAATCCAGTTGTGTATATAGTGGACCATGTGTTCAGTGCTTCATTTACGAAGTGGGCCTTATATCGTGCATGCACTTGGTTCAGTTATCCGCGGGGGACACTGTTTTATCGATCGACACGAAAAACTTTTAAATAATCTATCAGATTTATGTATAAATATATATTCACCTCCAAGAGGTAAGAGTTTGTCTTTTATTGCCGCCATAATCGAAACCTAAAAATTGGTTTAACATATCTAACATAAATTATTTATCAGAGATATAACTTTGCCTCCAAGAGGTCAATATTTGTGCTTTATTGCCGCCATTTTTGTTACTTAATAATTAGTTAAATATTTAAAATTTGCCTCCAAGAGACATGAATTTGCACTTTAAAAGTTGTTATCACAATTAAGAAGTAAATATATTTCTTTTATTGCCGCCATTATTATTACTTTGTTTAAATGTCTAATATGGTAGTAATGTCTATTATAATCTTATTTCCTTTCTGCGTACATTTCTTATAATTTTATGAATAATGTGTATATTATAAACTACAAATATACAAAGAAAACTATTGGTCAAAGTGAAACTTTAATAGCTAATGAAACTTTGATAAAAGATGGCGGTAATAAAATGCAATGCCATTAGCTGTCGGTGATAATTCACTTTACCAATGTTGCTTTTTCTGTTGAATTTGTTTCTGTTATTTATATAATAAATAACTGTTTGTTGAAGCGCCCATAATTGCACTTGTTTATTACAAAGGATTAAAACGAGTATTCCTAGCGTTAAATATATACCTAATTAATATTATTAAATTTTTCATATATTTATTGAACGGTTATTTCATCATGATTATTATTTTTATTTTATTTTTCATAATGTTTTTGTCTCAGATGTTTTTAGTCGGTAAGGAACATTTCCCCAGAAATGTATATATATGATATACATATATACATTGTTGAAGAGTACTTGATTAAGAAAAAAAAAATTATTAATTATTACTTAACGCGAAACGAAGATTACCGTTTTTCGCGACACGTATGTATGTGATGATGATATAATTATACATATATATACATATATAAATATATAAATAAAAAATACGTTTTATTAGAAGATTGACTTAATTAATGTGAGCTTTAGGCCGTAGTACAAACAAAAAAATTATTCAAAATAACTTATAAAACATGAACTGTATATGAAAATTAATGTGCTGATGTTCTATGTATTTAGGTCGGTGTGTAGGCACGAATGCTACATTAATAATTTACAAAAGAACATACTTACACTATCGTGTTGCATAAATGATTATTAAATTATATAAATGCAAAAAATGGTACATCATAATTTTCCCCGATTAACATTTGGTCTCTTGTTCAGTTTGTATTTTGTTACACAGTGGTGCGACCTATTGTTCAAACTTCAAACCAACATCTATTCTGTTTTTGTTTCGAACAAAGTTTCATATAAAGCAACGTGCAATGAGAATGCGCAGGCAAATATTCATCTGGGAAAATTAGGAGTTACCAAAAAAATCACTTATATGTTGTGCGTTGAAACTGTAACGTTAAAAAGAAACAAAAACTAGCAATATATATGACTGACGGACGCTCATTTGCTTGGAGATCGTCACCGCACAGCACACCAAATGTCCCTTTCTGAACGAAAATATCAATTCTACCTACAACCAAATAATGTATCCATACCAAAAAAATAATAATCAACCAACGATGCTTTGAGATGACAACAGTGTTGTGCCAAAAAAATAAAATACGTTATTTATTCATTAGTCAAATATTGCGGCATCTTTTCAGTTGTCGCATTCCTCCCTCTATCTCTCTACCCCATTTCCCACTCACCGTCTCTTGTTTAGGAAGTATCTTGCATTGTTACTATCATATTTGTACTAGCATTGCTGCATTGTGTTGTAAAATTATGTACCTTTTTCTCCTGATGGTGTATTTAAAGTAAAAATAAAAAAGTATTTCATGTAATTTGCTGCACTTTTATATTTTTATTTGTTTATAAACATTAAGATAAATAATAAGTATAAATCGTTTTATCATACATTTGCAGTATTACCGAAAATTTTATACTTCTTTGTAGTACGTATATATAATTTTTAGAATTTACTTCGTATATTTATAAAAGTCTACATTGACTGGGAATCGAATTGAGACATAAAAGTAATTTAAAAAATAATTTGATTGTATGTAAGTGATTAAATATCGACTATAAAAAATCCTATAGAGTTTATATATGATATAATGAATCGTTTTAACTGTGATAGAAAAAAAATGTTATAAACTATCAATTTATAACATCAAACAAAAAGCTATTAGTTCACAATAGAACCTTTCAGTATTACTTGTGATTGTATCAATAGATCCTATTCATTGAATATTTGATGATAGTCATATACGAATAAACACACGTAGTAAACGTAATTTTATTCGTAAAGTAGCGCTTGATACGTCACGCATGTTGCGCCGGCTCAGCATAGTGTTACGCCTCTTGTCTCTTGTGTTCGATCTCGGAACTATCCTATCTAAAAGAGTGTGGTTGGCTGTCAACGGAGATGTTAATGTAATATCCAAAAATACATCTAGTGTTTCATACTGCAGTTTAATTAATTGAGGAATAACTTCATAAACAACAACAACAAGTATGTAGTTTTATATTCTATTAACTTGAACCATTTTCTATAATACATATGTCAAAAACTACTTGTTCTAAATATTTATTAATTAATATTGTGTTTTATCCATGTGAAATGAATGAAACACGAATACGCTAATTTTTGTTAAGATCTCGATAATTCAGTAGTATTTTTAGTTAGAACATGACATTTGAAATAATTCTTTTTATACAGGGATTTCGAGTATTGATTTTCTTGTGCAACATTGAAGGTGGAGCAGGGCCTAGTACACTCACGGACAAATCTGCACATTACCTTGTAAAAACGCAACTGATAATTATCTCTTAATTACATCACACCGAATAGAATATAAATGTAGTTTTGTGCAAATGTTGTGGGTTTTTTTTTCCAAACAAATGACCAGGATTTTTTTGTTATAGAATGCCAGCCAAGGAACCACCACCAGCTGCACCCGCTGAGAATGGAGCGCCCAAAACTGAGTTGCAGGAGGTCCAGCTCAAAGCCCAACAATGTACAGACGAGGTATTTGCAGTTATCTATTTTGTTATCTTTATTGACGGAAACACACATTGCTACATACTAGTTTTGGCAGTTTATTTAAAATAGAAAATGCAAATAACTATCAAAAAATAATTTTAAGTAATAATATATAAATTAAACTTTCGCTTATAACATTTTATCATTTCCAAAAATTAACAAAATTAAGTAGTTAATATTTTCTTCAAAAATATTATAAAATTGCATTGCAACAACAACTACTTCGAAATCACCGCGGGAATCACATTCATTAGTCACATCTCTTGACAGTGGCGTCACAGTTATTTTTTATAATGATATAAAGCCGGGAACTTCAATGAGGTCATCTCTGAAATATATAAATCAAAGTAAAGGTCAGCCAATCAACCCTTTTTAGGTTACTGGCACATAAACTACTAGAATTTTCTCAGTATTAGATCTAATTTTACATAAATAGAATTATTTATGTGTGAGAAAAGACAATTGGCGTTTCTTCGGGTTGTTATATGTCACCAACATAGACATGAATTGCCGTAGGAACTATTAATTGTTATATATTGCGTATATATTTTGATATTAATAGAACTAGCAATTAATAAGTTAAAGAAATTTGATATTTAGTTCAAGTTTACTATTTTAGACCATTAAATATACCCATTTTTAAAAAATGAAATAAAAACGATAAAAATGACTACTTTACATGTTTTAAAATGAGCAACAAGTACTCAGCAAATAAAACGAATTAGAATCTTGATTAAGAGCGTTGTGTGTACTCATGTAAAAACTGCAATTTGTAATTATTAAAAAATATTGTCGTATTAAAATTTTGATACTACTATAATACTTAATACAATTAACATACTTTACATTAGTAATTTAAAGAAGTTGCATTGGATAAAAAGTATATTATGCCGAATTAACAATTTATTTTATTACGCTTTTATGCTGTGCTCATACATATGTATATGAAATTGCAATGCGTTCAGTAATTATCAAATTACTGGAAATATTTGAATATCGTTCTAGTTTATTGTGCAACCAAACTGGTCAACTCAAACATTTTGGAACGTAAAAGACAATTTATTTACGGAACCCGAGTTCTGTTGTGATTTATATGTGATATATATATATATATATATATATATATATATATATATATATATATATATATATATATATATATATATATATTTATATATATATGTATATTATTATTAGATTTATAAATTTTAATTCAGTGCTCGATATGCAGCTAAAATCTTACGAGTTTTTTTTTTATATTTATTTTTGTCAATAATTTTGACTTGTTTTCAAGTTGAAATGAAATTGCGAGTACAGGAATTTCTTCAAAAAGGTCTGGAAACATATTTAATGATAAGAAATGTGCCCCAAGTTGCGACATCATGATATTTTATCAATAATTTTGTTTCTATGTTACAGTCATTGGACAGTACTCGTCGTATGCTGGCACTATGCGAAGAGGTAATGTATTAAACAAACGGTATATAGTTGTATAAGCAAATTGGTATCTCTATCTGGTATTAACGGGGATTCCTTTGTGATATCTATGGATTGGAGCGAGACAAAATGAGTGTTTTTATATATAATAACCGGGATTGGTCCTTTTCTGTTTTTCTCTATTTTTTTTCCATCCCTTGATCCCTGTCGGCAGGCACAACGATAGGGCACACGGTCATTTGGCAAATAATTAAATTTTATTATAAAGCTAGATTTATTTAAGAATTAAAACAAATAAAATTTAAGTATCTTAAAATTAATAAGTATTCATGTATCTTATTTTGTTTATAAATCAAACCACTAAAATTCAACTTACTATCTTTATTTCATATATATATATATATCAAAATTTATAATTCACTTGCTGACGTCAGAATACATATGCTTGATGGTTGCTTGTTCAAGTGACCGTTGCTCCATCCTTCGAGTGCAACAACTACTACTACAACTACTTAACCTAGCAGTCAGTGTCGCTATAATATAACTATATATATATATAAATAAATAAATAAATATGATGATTATTATATATATAACTGTCTGTTGCTGTGCATGTATCTGTGCCACCACGGTACCTACCGACATACATGTATGTCTATTCTATTCTCTCACACATTCTTTATACTCTGGCTGGTCTGTGTGCCGTGTTCAAACCACTCCACAGATATCACTCAATGACCGACCAAATATAACCCATATAAAACATCAAAATAATACCATATTACAAATCGCTCAAATAAAAATTTTTATTTAAAATTTCCATTTGAGAAAATGTACCAGTATACGTTACGACACCATATATTTATCATCACTACTAAAATTATATTTTAACCCCTTACTGCACAGCATGCCACAATTGACCATTTTTTGGTAAAAGTGACTTCTAAACTAGGACCGATTGCTATATTATTACAAGAAAATTAATTATTATGCCAGTTTAAATCATTGCAACAAAAATCTTGACTAGCATACAGTTCTTAATCGCATTTAATAAAATTTTTATTGATCTATAATTAAAAGATGTAAATATAGAAAAAACTTATGCTATTCAATCATTTAATGTGTTAACGAAAAATTGGTAAACTTTATAATAATAGTTTCTTAACTATGAAGTTTCTTCTAACGAAATGTTTGCAAGTTTACTCTAATTTTTCTATTTAGTATATATATATATATAATGAATTATATAATTTATTCTATTAATATGTAGTATGGGGTTAAAACTAATTGTAAAATATTATTTAATAACAAATTAACAATGAGATACTTGAGTTTTAAAATTGAATAATTCGTGATTCAATTTTGATTCTCATGCACTAACAACAATTAAAACTTTGTCAATAACCAAAAGGTAGAAAACACGTATTAATACTTTGTTATATATTAAAAGTCGCAGTAATTTATGTTTTTAAGTAAGCAAAGTTAAACGTATAAGAAGATCAAAATGTGTTAAATACTAATAATTTTCTAAACGGTACTTTTCAGTTGAATTCATGAATTTTTTTTAAAATGAATGTGATATATGTGTATTGTTACGTATGCTGTGAAAATGAAAAAATAATATATTATTAATATATGAAAACTAAAAATATCTATATATATATATATATATATATATTCCACCTTACTTTATATACTGTTATACCTACTATATTATACATCATATCATGATGACTGACATATGATTATGTGGGACACTTGTTCTGTTTGCGCTGCGTTAGAGCAAGGAGGCTGGGATCCGTACTCTGGTCGCGTTAGACGACCAGGGAGGTGAGTTCACAATACACTTAACATCACATCACTAAAGAAATGTCCAGTTGCATCCAGATATAACGTCACTAACTTATTAAAAATGAGTACAGAATTGATTCAGTAACTTATTCAAAAATGTAACATAGAAGTGGTCGTTTATGATCTATTACTTTGAAACATGCAATAATATATTATGAATAAGCAACAGGTTTTCTACAAATCAATCTAGATTTGTGTATAATATTTGTGCAACTGCTAATTTCTGACAAGAACAATCTTAACACAATCACAAAAATACACAAACAAATTACAAATGAAAACGAGAGCGGGTTACATGATCACAACCACGAGCACACACCTTGCTTGTATGTTGTTTGTTGTTTGTGCGTGTTTAATTATTTACTAGTTGTTGTCGTAAGCTTTGCTTGTGTCGTTGTTGTCATTGTTTATTTATCTTTATCATCCTTTTTAAAAAAGTTGATTTTTCTAAAGAATTATGTGGTACACACCCTTAAGATAAGCGTGTGAAGATTTACCAGAGTTTTATTGTTTCCCGTACAGAGCCAAGAAGCAGGCGGCCAGACAATACAACTACTCGACCATCAACGCGGTAAGACCCCAACTCCTATACGACAATATTGATTGTACGCGAAAGATTAACACGATCATTCACCTGCCACCTGGTGTTGTGTACTATCTACTACTTTTTAACTAAATGTCGTGTGTTTTTTGGTTTGAGTTGAATTTCGTTTTGAATTGAAATTATTATTAACCTTTCTCGGTTCCGATGCGCTTTTCTGACACACGAATTTTTACTTATGTTTAGAGATTTCAACAAAGACGCACATATTCAATTTTGAAATAATAATATTAATATTCAATCATATGTAACATTAGACTTAGTCCAAGTTTCAAATTTGTTTCAAAAAGAAGAATAATAAGAATTAGATATATTTTTTATGCAATACAACTAAATTAGTTCGATTATTCTGTGAGTCAGTAAAGTACAGTCGACCCACCTTTCTCTCCAGATGTGGATTCGCTGCTATTTAAATCTACTTATCTACTACTACTACTACTGTTGTTGTGATTTGAAATGATTTGATGGGTTGATTTACAGTATGTAGCGTACTCTGTCTCTGTCTCTCTAACAATATCACAGATGGGGTGCACGTGGCGTATGGGGTTCTTTGTCGTTGATGCGATCTCTCTTGGTGTGTTTGTAGAGCCACGAGGTGGGGATGAAAACCCTGGTCATGCTGGATGAACAGGGCGGTAAGCATTTCCTATTTAGCAAATCAAAAAAAAAAAAAAATCAAAAATTAAATCAAACTACCTCCTTTCAATCAGTCAATTAATTATTCTCATTTTATTATTCAAATATTTATAATATTGTTATTCCTGATTACTGCATTTTATTGTGTGCCACTCACACACATAACATTGTAGACGAGGCGTTACATCATCCACAACTACTCCAATCAAACTACAACTCATGGCCCGTTTTACACTCATTTTCTTGTGCTAAATTTCAATCAATATCAATTTGTTCCTTAGAGTTTTTAAAATTATATTAAATTTAATCTTATCTAATAAAATACATACAAGATTTATAAAATATGCAGTGAAAAAATATACATATTTAATTTTCAGTAAATTTGCAAATGATTTGAAATATAAATTGATAAAAATAGAACTATTGTATTTCCATAACATTTTGCACAGATTCAGGTTTAGCAAAAGAAAACATGTGCTCAAAATAGGCCTATTATATACTTGTATTTTTATAGGACATGTACTACATATCATAACCTGACTGTTTATTATGTTTGGGGGTTGATATCACTGAAAAATAATAATAAATATTGCATTTTTTAAAACTTATATTTTTGATCTTTCATAATGAAAATTGCTTTAATTTTATTCAAAGTAACATGTATATTGTATTGGTATAAATATTATTTAGCTTATATAGAAATAATTTAAATTTTGTTTTGTATATCTACGTTATATTTAAAATCTTATTTTCCTCGTATTCCTGCAAATATAATTATTTCAGTTGTACCGTATAAAAGTAAATTTCATATAAGTAGTTACCTACTTGAATGTTTCCAATTTAAGAAAATTATTCGGTTAACTCCCATGACAAAGTATAGTTAGAGTTGTGCACGTACTTTTAGACTTTCGCTGAACATAGTTCTTTCAATATGACTGGATAATAAACCTTTACAGTAAAGGCTCTTAAATATATATATATATATATATATATATAATATATATATATATATATATATATATATATATATATATACATATATAGTAATACTGAATAATAGTATATTTTATATAAATATTATATTTATAAATTGTTATGCGATTTGATATGGCTGCCAAATAGACTGTTGTTTATTTTATATAAAAATGCAATTGAAATCTGGTTCAGTGTTGGTTAATTTTGAATAATTAGCAATATTAATAATTAAATTTTATCTATCTCTTTATCTATATGTATAATCCTCCTCGTACAGTCATACCACACACGACAGGGGCAAACGTAAGTCACCACTTTCCACTTAATCAACTAACCAATTAACGGGCAGTGTGTATGCACTACAACCCCGTCCCCACCCACTTAACAAGCAATCACACACCTCTGAACTACACAGAACAAAACGTAGGCGATTGCTTACTTATTATTATTTTCTTTTAGTTTTCTAATGCGCCTATAATCAAATCCACCTTGCATGTGCATGCCAGTCTCTCGTATCTTTAGTGTATGGTTGTAGTTATCTAACCACCTTTTCTCTTTCACAGTACAGACACATTTGTATTACACATAAATATATATAAATATATTTACTCTTACTAACATAATTTAACAATGTTACACACATCAAATAAGCAGTGTGCTTTAAAACCCTGGGTTTATATTAAACACACTCATATTAACCCAAAACATATCACCAGAAACTTAGTACTGTTTTTGGTTTCTCAGTTATTTTTAAATGAACAATATGCACACTTAAATAATTTTTTAATCTGAGCTTGCGTACTATGTTGCGCGGTTCTCAATGTTCGCTTAACGTGACTGACATGCGACTTGTGCAGAGCAACTGGACCGCATCGAGGAGGGCATGGATCAGATCAACGCCGACATGAAAGAAGCCGAAAAGAATCTCAGTGGTATGGAGAAATGTTGCGGTCTATGCGTTCTCCCTTGTCAAAAGTGCGTATCTTTCATTACCCATTTTCTACAAATAAGAGTACTTTGGTTAAATACATATACTACCAAACTATAGTTACTGGAAAAGAATTTAATTATTCCAGAGCTGGGGTTAACTTCAATATTAATCTTTGTGGTAAATAAAACGACACTAGGAGTATTGGTCCAGCCTCTTAATAGTAAAATATAACAAATGGAAATAATATAAATAAATAGTAAAATAATATTATGCGCAGTATTTATTAAATATTTGTTTAGGGATGTAAATATCAAACATTATGTCAATAACTATATGGTATGCATGAGAGGGTTAAATAACATTTAATATTGCTGGTATATCTATATTTGTTTTCGGTCCTGAGATATTTCATATCTAATTTGAAATTTATACAACTATTGTATTATATATATATATTATATTTTTTCATGGTAACTTTATTTAGTTATGTAACTTGTTTATTTTTGCTATAAAAACATCTGATTAAATTTCTGTTTGCTGGTTAGGGGTGCAACATTCAAGGAGGATGATGGAACGTGGAAAGGTAACGATGATGGCAAAGTGGTAAACAATCAGCCACAACGAGTCATGGACGATCGCAACGCTATGGGACCGATGGGTGGTTACATCGGTAGAATAACGAACGACGCGCGAGAAGACGAGATGGAAAACAACATGGGCGAAGTGAACACTATGATAGGTAACCTACGTAACATGGCCATCGACATGGGCTCAGAACTGGAGAACCAAAACAGGCAGATTGATCGTATCAATCTCAAGGTGCGTAGCCGCAAACTGCCCTCTAACCTTGTTTTCTCTCTCTTTCTTTGTTTCTATCTTAAAAATTCATTACATTTTTATCATCGATAAGTATTAATGCAATCGTGAAATTAAATATTTAAAGAATCAAACTTCAGCTGTATTGATTATTTATTATTTTAGATACATATTTTATTATAGTTCTTTGTATGCTTATCTAATTTTTTCATCAAAATTGAATTTGTTCAGCAATCATTATTCAGAAATAGTTTAAATTTTCGTTATAATTATTAAGAAAGTCGTCTTTTAATAACATTTAAAAGAAAATAAATTGATATCAATACTTATCGAATAAACCTATTCACAAGTAGTGACATGTTTGTACCTTTTAACACATCAATCCACTCTGACCAAGTAAATTGTAAATCCAAATCAAGTAATTTAGTAGCTTAACAAACAAAATGGGCACACACTCACACATTAGGTTTTTTATGTGTGTGTGTGTGTGTGTGTGCATGTTTTGACATTGTATTTGTGTGGGATCTCAGGGAGAATCAAACGAGACTCGGATAGCGGTGGCCAACCAGAGAGCACACGACCTGCTCAAGTAAACTGGGGGTATGGAGCAACAACATTCTACATCTCAAACACACACACTCAATAAACAACAACTACATCAGGCCTATCCCGCTATCCGTTGCAAAACAACTACATCACCACCTTTATTACCGACGCCGCTACAACTATCAAGTACAATCAACAACATACAACAACAGTCACACGATTTCGTGTGTGCAACTCTATTTTATTCTCTATCTCTCGCTTTAGCAACTGAATTGAAGTTGGTGTGTGATTTCAATGTTTGCTCTGTTTGTTTTGTTTATTTGCGTTTATATAGGGTGAGAGCAACGAAACTCGTATCGCTGTGGCGAACCAACGAGCCAACAAACTTCTCAAGTCTTAAATTCACAACCATAATCTCAAAAAAATATCATCTTTCCCTTGTGACGTGTAGCGGCTATCATTAATATCTATAATTCTACTTCTATCGTTTCTAAATGTTGAATTACGGTCTCTTATTGTATATTATAGTAGTTTAGCACCTCCTTTCCCTGCCCCCCCCCCCATGGTAATCATTATCATTTAGATGAACTACGCACGTTAACTAAAAAGTTCTCACGCACATTTTCAATTGCCATAAATTCTTTTTTGTCGACTTGCCCCCAGTACTTACTTACACCTAAAAATCTCTAAATGTAATATCTTTGCTCTAAATCTTCCGGTGTCTGTTGCAGTTTCTCGTTAGTTTCAAATCGATTGCGGGTTGTTTGTATAAATTTGCCTTTACCAAAGTGTACATTGATATTAAAAGTAATAATTATATCGTAAAAAATCGTTGAGTTTTTGTTTTTTGTTTGTTGTGACTTGTTGGATAACTGTTGTTTGTTCGCTCGTCATATTATCATTTGAGACCCATGAGAATAGCAACATGTTTATTTGAATTTACTGCATTACACCCCTTCCACTTCGACACTGCTATCGCCGCCACTGCTGCGTTGCTACTTATTAGAGCATTATTATTATACTTATCAGAAGAATTAGTATAAACCATATTTTAGAGTATGTGTTGCGTTGTTCCAAATTTTCAAATAACCACACAATAATTGTGTTTGTCTATAACTATAAAGGACTTACTTTGTGCATTTTAATATTGTATAAAAAGTATGTAGTTAATTTTTTCAAACTGTGATTAGCCATATCTGAACATTTACATTCTGGGACCTATCACGATTTTGCCCTGGAATTATTTTTTACGATACTTTTTATGTTTAACATTACTTACTTTAAATTATAATATCAAAGAAAATACTTAAAACATTTCGTCGAAAAACTACAGTAGTGTTTATCAATCCTGGTTTATTTTAACGAGAAGTAAGAAACTATTTAATTATGCAGTTGAATTTAAGATATCCATCCAATAAGGAAAGATGAAATAGAGTACTCTAGCGACAGATTTTGTACTATTTTCATATATCTCCAAATGATTAGATAGATTTATTTCAATAACATTAACAATAGTTTATTTTATATACATATATACACATTTTAACGACACATTTTTCACTAATTTTTATATATACACATTCTTTTATATGATTTAGTGACGGAACATCCAGTATATATTATATACAATATATAAAAGATATTTAGCAATTGTATTGTGTCGGTATGTTAAATACTAATACAGAAATAATAACGTTCAATCAACCAGAATAGAAATAACACAATGAATTCTATTGTAAGATGTTGTAGTAATTTAAATATTTCTATAAGTTTGAACGTTATTGATTAAATTAACATAGCATTAGGTTTATTGCCAATATTTTTATAACGTTCATTCAATATGAATAAAGTAATTCAGAGTACTAATTTTAAGTCTCCAACATATAAATTATGTCCCCTTAATAAAGAACGTGTATTCAGATACAAATATTTTGTACGAATTTTAATATTTCTACAAATTGAATTGCTTGAATTTGAGTATCATGGAAAATTAACTTGTTATTCAATATATCAATCTAATAATAAAATATAAATTCAGCCAACACTTTTGGTATATTTTAAACTAATTTTCATATTTCAACAGATTATCTTTAATGTAATAACAATAATTTGATAACGCAGGAAAAAGAATGAAAACAGAGTACTCCAGTGGCAAATTTTGTACTGCTTTTGACGTTTATACTAATGTATGTGATTGGTTGGATTTACTAAAGATCAATAATACCAAATACAGCATTATCCCTTGTAACCTAATTGCTTCTCAATATTATAAACCAGGTTTAGAAAGAAAGGTTTTACAATAATCTTTGTTATATTTCTTCCAAAAAATTGCTTTAGTGTTATTTATAATAGAGCTAAAAGGGGCTAAACGAAAGCAAAAAAAAAGATGCCCCACTTTATTTTTTACTGTGCGGGTACTCGTGGCTTATTTTAAAATAATATTAATAAAATAAACGAAATGATATTATAGGTTTTCAAAACTCGCTGTGTGCAAAAACAAAATGATGTCTATTACAATAGCGTTGTACTTTTTGCTCTAGGTGATAAGCTAGTCTTAAAAAATTATTATCGACAAGTTCCATTTGATAAGTAGCCCAATAAAATTTAATAAAATATATATTATAAAATGATTAAATATATTAATGATGACATATATTTAAACAAAAACATCTTTTACTATTATTGATTAAATTGCAATTATGAATGTATAAAATATTATAATATATATTTGATGAATTTCTAATCGCTTTCATTTGCTCAAACTGATTTGTATTTATTAAGACACCGCCGGATTTGGTCGCATTTCTGTACAGGAGTTAGTTTCGAGTTTAACGATGATAGCCTATAAGGTAAACAAGTGATATATGTTTATATTAAGATTAAAGTGCTGTCCAGCGGTGTCCAAGACACAAATAATTAAACAAAATGAAAAATAACACTCCGCTGAGGCAGACGTTATATTAGTTATTAAATAATTATATAATATATAAACATTGAACAACAATATACTTGTAATTTGTAGAATAGAAGTGGAAATATTTACATCATCAGATATATAAAAACAATATTATGTATAAAGCATTTACTGTGTTTTTATTTTATTTAAACTATTTACCAAAACACATACCGTGCTCACAAAATTGTTCCATATTCTAGAAATGCCTTTATTAATTGTAAATGCCTAAACATAACCGGTAACCATCATATAACTAAGTTTGAATGTATGATTATTGTTTTATATTATTGCGGTTTTCATAACTATTTCTTTATTTTTAGTTACTACATGATTAACGGGAATTTTAAAAATCAGTGCAATCAGAATTCATAAATTTGGCAACGTTACAGACAGTATTTAGTTTTCTGTATTTTATTTTCACAAAACTTCGCAATTTAAAAAAATATATTTATTTTTGTCAATGCATGAAAACAATTTACAATCCCAAACGATCTTGAAATTCCTCAATAATTTGAAACAGTTCATCGGCAGTATTCACAAAACTAGGATCGAACATTCGTCCATCTGGATTCATTTTGAATAAATATTCTGCCAGAAAATCAACGGGATCGTCCGGTTTGACGCGTGCTGTTTCCAGTAAACCACGTGTCAATGTTGGGAAAATAAATTTAATTATATACTCGCGAAGTGGTTTACTCTGAGCGGTTAACATGTGCTCTTCCTGTTGCTGAAGGGCTTGTAGCATATCTATCCAACGTTCCATGTTGGCTTCTTTCTCTTCTTTTGCTTTTATTTCCATTTCTGGAAGGAAATGGAAGTACATAACCGGTAGAATATTAAGGTAAGATATACGAATTATTTATTTTTTTAAATATCTTCCATAATATATTCAGTATATTTTACCATAAAAATAATAAAATCTTTCACAAAACGAACCATAAAGTTTATGTAACCTGAATAAAATAATATTTATGCCCGATAAAATATTTCATTGGCATATAATTCTATTTCATACAATTGCAGAAAACCTTTCCTAGCTACTCTATAAAATTGTAGAACACTTTACAGTGTATATTATGAAAGGTTCAATGAGTTTGAATGAAACGCATGTATACGCGTATAACGGGATACGGATAAAAGGAAAAAGGGCTTTCATTTTGCTGTATAGGACAAATGTTTTTTTTTGTTATTGTCTGAATTAATTTTAAGTTGAAAAGGTTAATCTTTCACCTGGTATACCCTCTCAACAATTTGTATTTTACATATCTGTTGCCTGAATAAAAAAATGTTCAGTAAAATACAAAAATCAATACCTGCCCTGAGGCGTGCTTCCTCTTCCAACAAACGATTTTGATTTTCTTCCTCTAGTAATCTGATCTGTTCTAATTCAAAATCGCTTAGGGGATATCCTTTAGGCTTTCCAATTTTATCCAGGATAAGACTAAGTATCGCCTCTTGATCGTCCGTTGCCGCATTTATTATATACGGATGTATTTCGATTTCGTCGAATATATTCAACAGTGTATTGTCTTCGGTATTATTTGTTCTAAATTCGTCAAGTCGCCGAATCATGTGCTCCTCCGTATAATGTGTACCCTGCACTTGACTTTCGGGAAACGACATAACTCGGTTGCAAAGAAATTCATCGGATGCTTCGAGACCAATTACGTAATCCGGTAACAATATGTTTTTCGGACCTGTATCTTCGCCTTCATTGCCTTCCTCTTCCCCACCTTCTTCGCCCGCTTCCTCTTCTGTGCCACCTTCTTCTCCAATTTCAAATATTATTTTTGTTTGTTCAGCAGTTTTTGGGTAACCGTCAAGTATGTAACCCTGGTTTTGACAGGCGTTACTGGTCAATCTTTCCTTCAGAAGTCTATAAATTATATTAACATATATAAATAATAATAGTTTTTATTATTTTCTGACACGTCGGATAAAATAATATCGACTACTTCTCCCCAAAAGTAGAACATTTGCCATGTGTAAATGCGAAATGTTTATGCAGAAAGAATTGACTTTGAAATCAATTTTTAATATTTTAAAAAAATATTTACTCTATTATAACATCATCAGGTAATCTACCATCTTGTCCTTCCTCAAGGCCACGTTCCAAATGCTTTAACTTATCCTGCAACTCTCCTAATAATCCTTCAAGGTCTTCTTCCTCATCATCCTCCTCTTCCCCTCCTTCTTCTTCCTCTTCTTCTTGTGCTGCCTTTTCTTCTTTTAATTTTATTAGTTCTTTAGTATATTTTATATTCGTACGCTGTTTGTATTGAAATCTTTATGAAATATGACACAAGTATGTTTAAAGCATACAAGAGAATAAATTGAAATACTAAGCAAATTGTTAGATAATGATAATAACATCGTAAAAAGAACACAATTGAAGTCCCATGTTCAAAAATGTCTAGTATATATTTAGTCACATGTAACGTCTCTGTTATGTTGTGCACATGTGTAACACTCTTGTAGTTTCTCAGATATGTTGCTAAAATGTTATACATAACTAAATCTTTACTTGGTATGCTTCCAAGTTAAAAAATAATGAAACTAAATGGACTTTTTATTCTCTTGTACTCCTTGTTTAGTAGTATCTCCCTACCAATAAAGTTAGCGCATCTTGAATCAATGAAGTCACAGAGATGTAGTGTATATCATAAAAAACACTGAGCTTTATCGCAAGTTCTGTTTTACCGACAGCTGGTGGACCATGTATAATTATTTTAATAGGTTGTAACTTTCGTGATTCTTTATATTCTTTAACGATTTTACGAATGTTTTCGCACAAATTCATATCGCTTTGCCATTGTAAATCCATATCACTGACAATAAAATTCGGTTCCATTTTCAAATTCACTTGTAATCTTTCGTGTGTTGCTTGCTAAAATGTTTCAAAGTTTACACACATAAAATAGAGGGGAAATAAATAATTACAGTCATTTCTGGGTACAAAAATGATTCTTCCGGAGTTACAAGTCGAACTCGACCAGTCCCCATAGTTTTAGTCAGAGCTTTTACAATACCCTTTTGTGTACTCATTGTTTGTTCCACAGCGAGTATATAAGTAGGTTTTTTCGGAGTGGTTTCAAAAATGCCAAAGAGTATCCTACAAACAACAATCTACAAATGCGTACTTGAAAGTCAGTGCTAATATTTACATTACAAGATCTTTGACGTTCAGTAATGGGATTGTATTATTTCCTGGTTGGATTATTGGTATTTCAGACATGTTTTTCCACGCAGATTTAAAAAGAAAATGTATATCGTCTTCTTCTACACCATATGTAACACCACAACATAAGACATATGTGCGTAGTTTTCCTTTTAATTGCTGGAAATATTTTTTATACAATATACACAATAGAATTAAGTATTCAAACACATTTACATTTCAATACAAATTAAATTAAAATCATTGGAAGGGACGTCAGATCTAAAAAGGTAAATGTTAACATAATAAAAGGGTGATTTAGTATTTATGTTACGGTACTGAATGTTGTATAATTATGTGATTCTCGTTACTGAACTGCAGATGTACCATTGTTTTATTTTGAGAATGTTTGTTATGAAATCTGATCTTTATTAGATAAATTATAATTATTAAATGTACATACATTTATATACAAAGTTATTTTATTCATGAGAACATAATGACGAAATTTTCTTCAAAACTATTCACTTGAAAATTGTTACAGGTATAGTTTGGTTTGGTATTCTCTGAGGATTAACTGTAGCGTAAAAGATATTCTTTAGAGACTCTAATATAGATAATTAAAATCTCTAAAATATTTACTATAATTTTGACATGTTGTGGTAATTGTTATTGTGGAAACAAATTAGGTTTGAGTAATTCTATTTACTATTATACGCAAGACAGTTAATCACAATTTACACAATAAATCAACTTTCTGTTAAAAATAAAACAATTAGATTTTTCTTTTAAATTCGTTTAAACAATTTTCTAACTGTTCCCAAAATCACACAAGAAAAGTATACATATTTTTTGAAGCATGTATATAATAGGTACATACATACAGGAAGTAGAAAAAAATTGTATAAATTTGACGATTAAATAACAAAGAGTACAAGTTGGTTGTTGATTTTCAATGTGCTAGAATATAAATTAATATTTCCTCGAGGGAACAACAGGAACGAAAAGTAATTAACTTTGTTTTAATGAAAATGTGTCATGTGCCGAACACACATATGAAAGATCGAGAGTCGATCGAGAATACTGAGTACCATCGCAGCGCATCGCATCGCATCGCTTGACTATATATACGTATGTGGTATACGAGATTACCTTTTTTCCTTTTACAATGACTTCTTTTTCAAGATCGATATGCGCCTTGTAATTAGGATGCGGCTTACGTTTGCGGTAATCGGTTTCCACAAACGGGACATCGGGGTCGTCCTGGAATTAAGAAAGATACAAATGTTATAGCTGTTGTAGTGCTGCGGGGACAATATTATTATACAGTCGCTGCTAGCGACACTGACGGTAAAACAGGCCTACTACTCACTGGGTCAATTGGTTTCGTATTTGCCCAAGTCATAACAGTACTAATCAACACAAAAACACGGTCTTCATTCAAGTCTTTCAGTTTTTTCGGTTCTATATCTTCAAGGTAAGTTTCCAGCGCTAAGTTATGTATTAGTTTAGTATTTATTTAAAACTTATAATTTATTAAATATTACAAAATTATATATTGTACAAAATTATAAATGATCAAAAGTGAATTCATTTATGTATATACCGCACATCAAAGGAAAATATATGTGATTTGACTGTCACTGTAGTTAGCAATTAACTTTTTTTTGAGCATTACAGAACTCTAGATTACACAGGAAATATTATTATAAGTACAGGATTTCATAATGGATTCACGCAATACACAAAGTTCTATACATATAAGGTAAGCGTTTGTTTTCATATCATTTATTTCTATACCTTTAAACGTTACCAGGGCTTTTGCTATTTCTTCAGTATTATTTGTAATATCATAAACAATTAAACCACAGTGCATCAGTTCGTTTAAAAAGGTTTCGTCATCCATGTTATTCAACACAAGCTTAACATTTTCATCTTGTTTGTAATATGGATTTTTCGAGCATCCAATGATTTCGTATTTATACTGAATCAGTGGTATTATTGGAGCAGGCTTCTCATCTTCGTTCTCTTCTTCTTCACCCATTTCGTCATCAACATCTTCATTTGAAAAAGCACGAAAGAATTTCTCTGATAAAATCTACACAATAAAAGTTTTATTCAAAATGTTTACTTACTATTATCGTTTTAAAATTAAATTACATATAGCACTTACATTAACTATTTGTTTGCCATGAAATGTATCAAGCTGATTCAAATAAACTCTATGTTGGCAAAATTGCTGTTCTTCTCTCGATATGTTTTCTCCTTCACCGCCTTCTGTTGCAGGCCTTTGGCCATCCACATTAGGGCAGGAAGTTAAGTCACTCATTTCGCCAAATGTCAAATTGTTTATTTATTGGCAATGTAACTATGATTATGATAAAGAAAATGCACTTTACACTTTTTACAAAAGAAAGGTAAACATTTAAAAATAATGCTAATCAACTGCTAAACATTAAAGTGCATATGTAATAGAAGATTTCTTTTATAGCAAACTCATGTTTTTTTTTTAATCCGAAAACCATCTGTTTAGAAAGTGAACATTTTAAATATAAGTTTTTTATGGTAATTGACTAAAGTAAACGAAGTAACATATACGTATATACATAAATGATTATGTATGTACCTATATATTATTCATACGCACACAAATCAAACATTAGTTAGTAATAAATTGATTCCTGTAAATTGTGTAAATTTACATCATCAATGGATGATTCATGGTAGACATTATTGACAATTTTCCAGCTCATCAAGCAACAGTACATGCAAATTTTGTGAAGTTATCCCCGCGACACCATAATCAATGCGTTTGATGATACAGCAACGAGCAACCGCCTTTGCTAACATTACTGGCTGTCAGCTGTTCGATCTGATGATAATAATTGTAATAAGTGGGTGGTGTGAATCGCGAAAACAACAAAATCACTTTCTCTAAATATGGACAACACTCTGTGTCCTCTATGCTGTGGATATCCGCCACTCACCGCCAAGTAAATCTGTGTCGTACGCGCTCGGTAAAAGTCAAAAGTGACGCAATTTACGCCTGTAGTTCTACAAGTGAAACGAACTAACAATGCTCACTACAAATACATTTCACATCGTTTTATTGTTTTTATTTGTTGTTGGAGCAACACATTGCCACCCAATGCTCTATAAGATCAACAATCATGATAATTTTGAACCGGGTATGTTACAAACATTATTTTATATCGCTCAATCTATATTTATACGTATTTTCTAATACAAAGCCTCCTGCTGAATACTAATTTGATATTTTCACATAGCTGCACCATTTTTATAATTGTATAATAGGTATTTATATACCTATATTTGAAATATAATTTAAATCATGTGCATTATTTCTGATTTAAGTTTGCATATATTATAATACAAATTAGTTATTAATACATAGTTGACCTTTTAATAAACTTACTTTTATATTAGTAATAGTTCAATATTATTTAATTTACGTCTGACAAAGGTTATTCATAATTAAAATAATCTCCACTGATTCATCCACCGTGTCACCCTGTGACTTCATTCGAAGATTATGTAGTATATATATATATATATATATATATATATATATATATATATATATATATATATATACATAAAAAAAAGCTATGGTCAAAATATTGGCCCATATTCTTGTCTATATCTAAATTAATTTATGAAGAACAGTGTAAAATTCCAAACATAAAACATTTTTCAATGTGTAGATCATAAATGCATATAAAAGTTTTGCCTATATCTAAATTAATTTATGAATAACAGCGTAATATTCCAAAGATAAAACATTTTCTATGTGTAGATCATCAATGCATATAAAAGTTTTATGTATATAAAAGAAAATAAAGTAATGGAATTGAAAAAGGGCAACGATTTTAAGATCAATATTATCTTCCAAGTTTTCCATTCTTAACAATACAAAATCACAAAGTTGAATAGGACTAAATTGTATAGCAATTGAAGTGTTTCACTCTCCCTATTTTATACCTAATTTACAATGCAATCCGTTGTAAAATCACTGCAATAATCCAAAAGGAAAACATAGCCAGTGTAACAAAACAATACAAAACACCTATATTTGTAACAACAACAATACAATTATATATAAATAGAAAATAAGAAAGATATATATTTCGTACACACATAAGAATTCTCTTAAATAAAATAAAATTTCATGGGTTTTATTTTAATGAAAGTTTTACATTAAAGGGAAACACATTTATAACAATTTTTAACAGCGTATCTATTACACGTATATTAGAAATATATACTAGCGAATAGATGTTAAAAACTTTGAAATCATTGCAACAACTTTTTGATGTATGATTGTGTGTTTTACATCTTGTGGAAATAGTTTTCACAGCTGTTACGTGTATAATTTCATAATAATAATAATAATCAACTTAGTTAATATATAATTACGTCATTTTGGTAGTTTATAGATTTAATCAAACATTTAATAAAATACTAGAAATTTTATTATCTGATAGATTAAAAATGTTAGTAAACATATTAAAAAAAAACTAAAATTATTTATATAAATAGTTAAACAATATTTAAATTTTATTCTCTAGTTAATAGATGCAAATAAAAATAAAAAACGGTTCATGTAACTAAAAGTAATTTCTGTACACACATTTATCTACAACTATGAACATGAAACTCTTAGCATCAATTTGTGTTTACATAACTTTGTTTTTAGATTTAATACCGGTATCCTCCACGGTAATACCGCTCCCCATTTACCGAGTCGAGACTTCGTTTGACGCATCCGCAGGAAAATCTAGTCTGGTTAGGCCGGACGGACCGGTAACCCTTTTGACAGGTAGGAGTGTTAACCGTTTACCGCTTTCATTTGATCTATCTGTGCCCGACGCGAAGTTTGACATATTTTTTTTTCTGTTTGTTTCTGCAGTCCATAGCAAAAAGTCAGTGGCATCAGAAAAACAGACCAAGGTTAGCAGTGAGAAGAAAAAACAATGAAACAATTGAATTGAGCTGACAGAAAAAACAAAAAACCGCTAATAATAATTAACTCTTTTCACGTTTAATCAAGCTAACTGGTTGGGTTAATACTTCGAAATGTAGAAGAAATACATTTTGTTTAATATTCGTTAACCAATTAAATATTTATTAATGTTATTTTCCATTTTGTATAATTAAACTCTAACAGACGAATTTTCGAAACGAAATTTTCGTGTCACCGGTATAAATTGTGATTAAAACCATAATAAACTAAATTTGCAAATTAAAACCATTTTTAAAACAACTAATGTTGTTTCGAGAATTCAGCTGTAAGATATTTATTTGTTGTTAATTTGAATAAATATATATATATTAATTACATTATTTATAAATGCATATTATTAATATGGGTTGCGAATCCGAAATTGTTTTACCCATATGCTATAAGGAAATATATCTTTTAGAGGTCTTGGTGTCTGATGCCCTCTCAACCTTGGTGTTCTTGTGCAGTGCATTCGTGAATGACACACCCCTATAAACATAAAAAAAAATCGACATTAGATTGCAATGTTGTAGATAATGGTTACTCCTATGGTTCAGTATATATATATATATATATATATATATATATATATATATATATATATATATATATATATATATATATATATATTATATTTATATATATATATATATATATATATATATATATATATATATATATATATATATATATATATATATATATATATATATATATATATATATATATATATATAAAAAACAGTTGTCAGTAAATAAATCGATCTGCATAGATCAATATAAAACTAAACACATCTAAACGTTAGGTAGTCAAATCAAATATATGTTTTACATGCAACAAGTTACCGAACAGAAGACCATTATTTCGCTATTTCTGTTTCGTGTAACAAGTATAAATAACCTTATACGAATGGTGTGAAAATAACTAACAATGACATAAGATTATTATGTTTCGATAATTACTTTATTATACGTGTGAAAAAAGAAACTGGGTCAAGTAATTAATTAATTATACTTGTTAAGCCCGTGGACAACTGTCCACTTCCAAATTAATTTATAACGGACTACGGCTACTATCATCAGACAGTAGCAGTTTAGTTTTCTACTTACCTGGACACTAATTTGCCAATATACGTCTGTATTACATTGTATATCTTTATTTATTTTATATTGAATTTAACTCGGCGGGTAACGACCGAAGACTTAAGTCCTGCATACCATATGTACAGCAAATAATAAGAAAGGATCTAGTAAAAGAGAATGAGATAAGTAATGAAATTAAAACGTATAGCTGATATTTGTTATCTTGCTGAATAAGTAGTATTATTTAACATAATATTTGTTTCATTCATTTTTTACAAGAATAATATATTTCTAAGGTGGAAATCAATCGAGGGTGATGTTGACGTTAGTATAGTATAGTATTTTTTTGTTCAGGCATCAAAAGCAAAATTATGCAACATCCAATTATTTAAAACTAACATAGGAAACTATTCAACGTTTATATTTTTTGCACGTTTTTCAAATATGTGCAACCTCTGTAGGTATATACCTAGCAAATGATGACATATGATTTTTATGTTTGGTTAATTTTTTGTCGAGGTATCCTTGAAGCGTGATATGTTAAAGTAATGAATATTTATTACGAAAGTACATTTGCCTTTCGGTGTAGCCGATGAGTGACGATCTCGTTACCTCTCGCAGTCTCACACGATGTTTGAGACGCGAGGCGAGCTAGTGTATGAGAGCAGAAATGGCCCTTACACGTTAAATGGTTCGTACCCGGCCAAACACTCGAGCGAGTGAGTGAACAAACGAACGAACGAACGTTGTTGGTTGCATAAAGCGGCTGGCGCGTAGTTTGGCTACGCCGGCTCTCCTCTTCTTCCTTCAGCGAGCCTGACGCTGTGCGGCGCGGCGGCTGAAACACGAGGGATCCTTGCTGTTACCCACGTTTTGCGTTGCCGTGGTGGTAACATCACGCGGTCGTAGCCGAGAACAATAGACTCGATTGTTCCGATCGTATCGAAGGGCGAATAAGGGCACGCATCGTCTGATGGTGGGAGAAGGCAGCGAAGACGACGACACACAAAAGGCGATAAGAGAAGAAAGGGGAATAGGGTTTGAGGTGATTGGGAATTGGGATGGGAGAGGCTGGCTGGAGAGTGAGTCATAGATATATAGTACAAGTGGATACAATTGGTTTGTTTTGCTTTGCACTTTCTGTTTCGGGTAAATTAATGTGTCAAGATTCACGAAGCTGTTCTTTTATAAAATTAACATATTTTTGACATTAACCACTTCAGGCCTGACTTCCATTTTACATAATTATAAAATACATTTCAACATTTCCATATACCTCAGTTTACGAATTAGTTGAAAACATGTGCTGTTTATGGTCTCAAAAAAGGGAATTTATTTAAATCACTTAGCTCAAGAAAGGAGTATGTCCAGATGTAGTCATTTTGCAAAAAGGCCTAAAACTCTATTATAGATATAAAATATTCATAAAATATTAATTTTTTAATATCATCTACTGACAGTCTAGTTTAAATATTAGCTGCAGTATATGGGAAACAGGGTTGGCATGTGTTTTCTTGTTGGCCGTCTATTGACATGGATTCTATTTAAATGTCACAACTCTGTTGAAAAGTCGCCCATAAGAATTACATTCTCCTACCTTGTATATGTATGTATCCGTAGTACAGAAAAGATTGTTTTCCCTTAATAAATATAGATTTGGATACTGTCAAACAAGTATATATTTGGTCGAGATAACGCGTAACTTCAACTAAATAATCTAACAGTAGGCTATAGTATACACATGTATGTGTATGTTAGAGCCTAATAAAGTTTATTTAGCTGAAGTAATGTGTTTGTTTGGCCATATCCAAATCTATAGTTATTAAATGCAAACAATCCTTTCTATTAGTGTATTAACAATTTTTTTCCTTAGACACATAGAAACGTCGACATAAATTCAGGGACGATATGTAATTCCGTTAAAATCTTGAGTTCAGCAATTTTTCTGGTTATACACTATGTATATATATATATATATATATATATATATATATATATATATATATATATATATATATCTATCTATCCTACCAGAAAGTAAATAGTAAACAATATTGACATTTGAACATCAATATTATAAAAACGTGAAACAGAAGAAAATGTCATAAAAATGTGATACATTCAATACTGTCCACTTTTTTCAATCTCAATGCTGACCCCAATAGAAATATTTAAAATCGTATATACGTTTAATTCTTTCCAACACTTGAGCAATCGTAAACGTCATTCCTTTTTTTTTTAGTAGCAAATATTATAGAATATGACATGATGTAAGTATACTACAGTTGGATTTGCTTCACTTGATCCTTGTTCATCAATTTTTGTTCGCAGAAGCGATATACGATACGATATGTCCGCTTCGGAAAAATACTTTGTGAAGGAAAAAAAGATAACAAAAGGATTTGTTTATCGGTTGTGTCTACGCAGGCATGGATAACTCTCAGGGAGCAACTGGATTAAATCCTATTTCTTGTATGTCGAGTGATGGGTTCATGTTTTTTTAATATAGGGTAATTGTGCATTTAGATATTAGATTTCAAATGACATATTTACTTGTTATAAACGTTTATATTTTCTTTTTGTAAATTACAACTCACATCTGTACGTTAGAAAATGCAGATGGAATAAATAAATTTAAAAGGAGTTTAAATGGGTACACACATAATTTGCTTTGTAATAATTTTCCAAGATCTTATTAAGCAAACCTTATTGCTTGTTTGTTTTAAAACTAAAAACGTGTCATTGATTGAGATTTTTCTATTAAAACGTTTCGTAATTCGCGAAGCAATCAGATGATAAATTTGTTATTGTAATGGTGGTGCTATCGCATCTCGTACAAATTGCGTAAGGAATTTAGTGAAAATAGCAGATTGTAAAATTATGAATGTTACTGGCATTTGTAAATAGTTTTTGCTTTCTTATACGTATAACGTATATAAGAAAGTATTGTTATCCTGAAAATTTTAGAACTCGAGGTTTTCCAATTAGTATAAACTTTTTTTATCACTTTTACATGCTTGTCGAAAATGCAGTCGATTGAAAATCCTTGCTGTCCAACTCAGCGGCAGTTCAATGAGCCTGAGGAAACATTTTCAATTAAAAGTCATCTTCAACAACAATGACATTGTTAGTATTGTTTAAATTATTTTATTTATTGCGTTGGACAAATACATTTTGAATTTAAATACTTAAACTAATTCATTTTATTTATTTATTTCAGAAAAAGCAGTCGATTGAAGATCCTTGCTATCCATCAGCAGTTCAAAGATGAACGCTCCATCCCCCCTAAACTGATAAAAACAAATATGATTTATTATACATTAACTGAATATATTTGTTTGAATTATATTGATAAACAATTGTGCTTGTAACAATGATTTTTGTACTTAAATTAATCAATTTATATATGTGTAT